>CM072802.1:55811274-56411274 GCA_037013495.1 Hippophae tibetana
TATAGGAAAAGGTCTATGTCAGTTTACCTCATTACATCCTTTATTATGTATGATTACATGCTATGAGAGTACAATTGTTATTTATTGAATATTTTCATACATAAAAGGTCTTAAAGTGATTGAAAATCATTGACTAGTTTTCCAATATGTTTTCCTAATCCATATATTATATGACATTTATTTCTAGAAATAAGCATAGGAGGAACACTATCACTATTATGTTTATCACATATTATTCTATATTATATACTAGTTGTTTTGTGGTACGTTGATTTAAGGATGTTGTATTTCTTGTGTATTTTTTTGTTCTATTTGCTTAATTCATGTTGTGTGGCTTAGTTGGACGAAATTGAATAGAGTTCACAAAAGTATATTTGGGGTTGGTTTATCCATTGCTCATCTAGGTCTAGGATGCCAATTTATTTTGAAAGATCAATTCACATAAATGTAATTATTTCAACATATGGCCCTCTAGTGTAGCATTAAAACAGGTCACCCTATTTAGGCTTAACCTTTTGGATGTTCAATTCTAGAGCTCTATCTATACATACACACGCATTATATTCTTGTGCTCCTTGTCTCTAGGTATTAGGCTTGATTGTTCTATGAGGTTTTTTTTTATCTCCTTCAACTTGTATTGTTTGCCTCATTCCTATTTTCATGTTCTTATATATATGTTTTGTACATATTTCTCTTAAAGCATGCATTTCATTTCCATATCAACATTTTAGGATTGAATGAAGATTGAATTTGTGAATGTATGATGACACTTTCTAAGTGCTTCTATGAAGTATATGATGCATATTTATTGCATATATTGTTTTCACAACTTTTTTGGCATGCATAGTGTGTTAATTTTTTTTATTTTTGCTATGCCTAGCTGTTTGATCCTTTACTATTATTATCCTCAACTAGCCTCTTTGACATGATTTTGATGTGTGTTTGTCTTACTTATAGATTGTTTCTTCTTCTATTTCTTTTTATATGAGCATTATGTCACATGATTTCATCATGTAGTGTAAAAGTATTAGGATTTTTATTCTTGTAGTCTTATCATACATATGACATTACATCTCCCATATCTTTACTAGGTTTCATTCTCTTTTACCTAGTATGTCTTGTGTGGTTCTCAGTTTTTCAATTCTTGTTTAAAGTTCATATTTTGCCTACTCTTCCTTGTATTGTTCTTTAGATGTATTTTGAAGAAAAACTTAGGTGTGTTACAAGCTTGAGTACACGAGTGTTGTCTTCTCTTTTCTCTATATTGTGCTTGTTCGGATTTCCCTTGTGCATTTGTATGTCATATATATTATTTACCTATTTTTAGGACTCTTTACTTACATGTATTGTTGTGATTAGATTAGTATGTTCAGTTGGCATTCCTAGTGTTTGGGATGTTCATATTTTCTAAGCATACCTCTTGTTTTTGGTGTTAGAACCCGAGTCTTCCTCATATGCTTATACATTTCAATATCATCTCTTGTTTCTTCTCTTTTTTAGGTGTGTTACTTGTGTTGCTCACTAGTTTGTTAGGGCCTTTCCTACTTTTGAATAGCATTGATCTGAGTGTTATCGATGGTCTCTTTAGAGGTAACACTATATTTTTTTTCTATGATTCTTTTAAGGAACATATTTTTGGCCTATGATCTCTTTTGATGCCATCTTTTTCGTCTCATTTGTTTGTCTATTTTGATATGTTTCATGAGATGGATTATTTTTGTCTCTTACTAGCATATGTCTCTTAACATGTTTAGTGTGCTTCCATATTTTGATTTTGTTTGTTATCTAATGTGTCTATATGCATGTGTTTTAGAGGAATTGTGAGAATGTAGGATGCATAATATTTTTATTGCTTAACAAGCATACATTTGAAGGGAGAGGTGTGTGCCAAATATATGATTGTAGAGGGAATGTTGTGTTTGTTTTTGCATCCTTGGTTTTTATGGTTGGCCTATTTAGGATTTGTTGTTATGTTATAAATTCATGGTGATGCATCATTTTTTGTTCTTTTCTCTTTATGAAACTTCATATGAACCATGCTTGAATAGGACAATATGAAATGTTGTATATTTTATTTGGTAGACTACAATGTATTTCCATATGTGTATGCATATTATAGGATAAGGATGCAAAATTGAATCTACCAAATGTCATTGGGGAAGATTCCTGAGCCATTAGGAATGTGTCAACTTGGAAGATAGTTAGACTCTTAGTCAAATTCTTCTCACATAACACATTTATGTGGCATTGATATTTGACTACCCATCTGGCTGATGTGTTGTAAGCACATTGTGAAGTCTTTTCTGCCCTCCCACAGCACGTAGAGATGTGGGGCTCTATGCTATGTATCACATTAGAGAGATGTTTTTCTACATACATATTTCTTGGTTTGTTGTCGCAATTAGTTTTTTTATTTTGCACGATTGTTATTGTTGCATGCATTTTTTTATTGAATTCTCTCTTACATATAAGGGTGTGTTTTGTTAAGTTATGTTGCATACTTGTGTATGTGTTTAGTTTGTATTTCCATCTTAAAAGAGGAAGAAGTGTGCACAACTTGTGTTTGTTTATGCATTGTGTTTATTTCCTACATGGTACACCAGATGGGATGGTGTGTGTAGTTTACAGTGCATTTGTGTTGTCTGATATGCATACACTTAGGTGAAGTGTTGTATAGGTTTAGGGGAGTTTGCATTTTGTGCTACATGTTAAGTGTGCTTAGTGAATGGTTGTTAACTAGTGTAGGGGTGACTTGACATTATTTGTTAGACTACATTGTATGTATACTTGTTGGAGCATAGTTGGAGCTTGGATGTGTTGATTCATTATGATGGATGAAGCATAACAAGATGGATGCACTAAAGGTAGGTGTGTCGGGGGTGTCTTTTTGTTGAGTCAAAGTTGATTTATGGGAATGAAATCCTTATAAACATCTTGCATGAATTATAATGGTTAGATTCCATGTTTGTATTAAAATTAAGCGGTGTTTTGCCATGGATAGACAATAGGGGAGATTGTAAATCTTGTCACTTTGTGTTAGCATTCGTGTATGCAAAGCATGGTGTCTGTATTTTATTTTAGGTTTCTAATTTTCTTTTGTAAGGTTGGTTATTGGTGGCACGATATCATTTAGGACACAATATTAGATTTACCTAATTCAAACAATATTGGTTTTAGATTGCATCTAGTTTGTATTGTTGGGAGTTTGTTATTGCTTTACCTTATTGAGGACTTTGCTTATTGTCATAGTGCCTCGTTGGGAACTTTTTTTGATGGTTGTGTTGTCCCACTGGGGATTGGGTGTTTCTCTGTGTCAAAAATGCTAACATTCACAATGTTGTCTCATTATGGCTTCTAGAGGCTTGGAATTTTTCTATAAATTTCCCTATCCTCATTTCTCTATCTATTAGTGGTCTATTTTCCTTCTGGTGTTAGGATGGGGAAACAATATAACATCTATGTGATGTAAGACATCAGATCCCCTATATTTCTCAAACATTGGGATAAGTGTAAAAAATGTGAGATTGAGTGAAGATTTTTTTGAATGTCAAAATGCATGGTTCGCTAGTGAATGGTCATATCACTTTGAGGAGTTTCTATTAGTGTTGAGTTATAGTCAATCAGGTAGTTATAAGGATGCAACAATTCTCGTAGAAGAGGAATTTATATGGTAGTGTGCCATATGTCAGTTGTTAGTTGTAAGGATGCGATAGTTATTATAGATAAGCAACCAATAGACTAGTGTGACATGTATCAATTAGGTGTTGCAAAGATGCAACATGGTGTATAGGTGAAGAACATATGTTTTTGGGTTTTGTGTGTTGGATGGGTTCTACGGGGTCACAATGTGTATGCCTATTAAACGGTTTAGCCATCAGTAATTGATCACATCATTGGTGATAAAACTCTTGAGAAAATCTTAGATCTACTTGGATTTGGTGCTATGATGACAACAAATGAGGGTAGCATAGGAACAATGAGATAGGTATCCTAACTAATAGAGGTATTACACTTATACTTCTATTGAGTTATAAACTTCTTTTATTCTATTAATGGATTATTTTCTATCAAGTGGTTACCATAAGTAGTCAAACATGTTAGCGTAAGCAACTCGAAGATGTTGCTATATAGATAAGGGTCTATTTCGATTTACTTCTTTACATATATAGAAAGAATTACATACTAGGAACAATTGAACGAAGGTCAATTACTCTTCTGACTCAAATAGGTAACCAAACATAGATGAGGGCTAAAAAAGTCAACCTATGAAATATTTTCATAGGATCTATACCAGCTCGGTAATGGTGGCATCACAAATGTGAATTAAGAAAATATCATAGTTGAAGTACAAAACAATATACTCAATTCAAAACATAACAAAAAATATCCAACATTATAAAAATAACAAGTCGTATTAAACACACTAGTTACGGTGTGCCTCTTAGGCTCCTGTCTAGGTTAACTACATGCACAAACATCACACAACATGTAAATCAACCATACATACTGGAAAAGATATAATGTATTGTCAATCACATTAAGACTTTATACGTGGGTACATATTTAGCAAATGATGATTTTTTCTCTCATAGCATGCAATCATGCATAACATATCATACCACAAGAAAGAGTTTGACACCCGACATATAACTAGGATAAGGAGACACAGACTCCTGAAAGAATCACACCAAAAATGCATGATTATAAAGTAGAAGCAATAATAGAAAGTTATAAGCATGCTAGTAGTAAAGGAAAGAAAGTATGCAACAACACAAAATAAATAAGCTTTCTAATCGGAGTCTAGATCTAGTATGTTTGCACATACATAATAGAAGCTTAGATTATCCTAACACAATAATCTGATCATGCATAACAATATTCAAGGAGTCCAAACCCCGATACACAATCAGGGTAAGGATATATTGAATCCTTAAGGACTCATCCCATCACCCAAAGAGCAGAGTGATAAACAATACTTGATAGATAATCACAGTAGCAATACAAATAATCATAGATGGGAAATATTATAAAGAAATTGCAATATTGAATATTTAGAAAGAAAGCAATAAATAATAAAAGCTTTCTAATTAGAGTTTAAACTTCAATATGTAGAGACATACACAATTTAACATTAGCCAAACAAATCCATTAATTAATAAAACAACTATAGCCCTGAAAGAATAAAAACCATGTTGCCTCTATCAATCAAGACCACTATTCAAAACACGAATATGACTATCCTCAAAAGCCATCCCCACAAAATATGGTTTGATCATAAACTATAGATTAGTAATGTGAAGTGAAAAAAACTATTAACCTTGAGGAATACCCTTAATCAAAAGCCATTGATAATCATGTGGGACATTCGATCCATTATAAACCACATATCGTTTATGTGGGACACATAGTCAATCCATGTACCACACATAGCTAATGATTTGATATTTCCCCGTAATAAACCAACCCAATTTCATAGAGCCCCAAGTTTATATATGTTGTGAGAGGGCATAAGGGGCTTCATAATATGCTTATAACATATCGATAAGACAAATGACCAAACACCAATGCCACATAAATGTTTTAGCAAATTCATAAGAAGTTAACTAAGAGTCCAACTATCTTCTAAGTTGATACAGTCCTAGTGATTCAACTATCTTACCTCAAATATCAATACCATATAGATGTGTCAGCGAATCCCTAAGAAGAAGTTAACTAAGAGTCCAACTATTTTCCAAATTGACATAGTCCTAGTGATTCAACTATCTACCCCCTAATAACAATTTGGTGTATTCAATATACACAAACATGAGAAAAAAATCCCAGTCTAAAAAAGAAAACATGTGTTGTGCATTCTAACATAAAATATCGTTCAAACAACTACATGTAGGAAATAAGTAATAAATTACTATAGAACAAGAATGCTAGTAAACACACAAGATGACATATGAAACAATAGAATGCATACCATGCATGCTATATTCATACTAAAATCCTATTTATGCATGATTCATAAAAAGTGATGTGAATAAAGAAGGAAGTATCAAAAGAACATGCAATATACCATAAACTCAAATAGAAAAAACACCAAGGATGCAAGAACAAACATATAATTCTCCCCCTAAATGTGAGTATATCAAGTAATAAAGTTGTTTGTGCATCCTACTCTCTCAAAATTCTCCTAAAACAAAAGCATATATATATAATATAATAGAAGTCAAGCAATATAAAAGTAGGGAAGAAAATTAAACAAGTTAAGAAAAGTGTAGTACACAAACTCACACAAGAGAAACAAACTATAAGGAAAGTAAAAATGTTAGTCTCATGAAAGAAAATAACAAACAAGTAAGATGACAAAGATGGCCTTAAAGGAGATCATAGGTCTAAAACACAAAAATGTGCCTCAAGAAAGATCATCAACATGAACCATATAATGTTGCCTTAAGAGATATCATCATCAACAAGTTGCACACTATTGCCTCGAAAGAGATCATTGGAAATACTCACATCATCATTAGTCAAGAGAAGAAAAGAAACTAACTAAGTAGTAAGCAACACAAGGATCACCTCCAAGAAAGAGAGAAACCAAGGGATGCTACTAAAACATTTAAGCATGTGAGAAAGGCTTAAGTCCCAAGACAAAAACAAGAGACATGCTTAGATAAGGTCAACATCCCAAATGTTAGGAATGAAAACTAAACACATAAGTCTAGTCACAACAATGGATGTAAGTCAAGACTCCTAAAAATAGGTAAATGACATATGTGATATATAGATGCACAGGGAAAATCCAAACAAGCACATTATAGAGAAAAGGACAGAAGCACTCATGTACATATGCTTGTAACACACCACAGTTTCTCCAAAATGACATCTAAAGTACAAGAGAAGGTAGAATAGGTAAATGATGAACTCTGAACAACAAAAGATAAACATAGAGCCAACACACAACATATTAGGGAGAGGAACAAAAAACCTAGTAAAATAGGTGAGATGCATTCTATATGACATGGCATATGAATGGCAAGACTATAGATAGAAAAATCCTAATACCTTAACACTACATGATGGAAACATGTGACGTGATGCTCATGAAAGCAACTACAAAAGAAGTAAGCAATAAGCAAGAAAAACACATATAAAGAGCATGTCAAAGCAAGTAGGGAAGAGAATACTATTAAAGGATCAAATAAATAGGCATAGCAACAAATGTGATCATTAACATACTATTCAAGACAAAGAATTAGTGAGAAAGAGATACAAATGAACAAGAAAATAGGAAACATGCATGATAACAACGAAAGTTTATAGAGATAAAAAACTTCATAGATCAATAACAACCCTCCCCACGGAAGATAATGGGGACCATTATAGAAGATGTGTGTATGTGTAGATAGAGCTTTAGGATTGAGCACCTAGGAAATTATGCCTAGATAGGGGTGATCCACTCTGATACTAATTAAGAATTCCATATATAGGAACAATTATATGAAGCTTGATTGTTCTTTTGACTTAAGTATGTAACCATGACCTAGATAAGGAGTGGAAATCCCAACGAGCTCTATACTAATTCGACCAAGCTGGGTTCGTAAATTTTAATTAAGAAAATAACATAGTAAAAGTACAAGACTACATGCTCAATTCAACATAATAAAAATAGTCAGTAGTAAGAAAGAACAAACTACAGTAAACATACTAGTGATGATGTGGCTCATATGTTCCTATCCAGCCTAGAAGTATGTATAAACATAGCAAACATCACATATGCGAATTAGTCATACATATTGGACAGGCTATAAAGGATTTTCAATAACTTTAAGACCTCATATGTGGCTACATACTTGATAAATGATGATTGTACTATCAAAATATACAATTATATATAACATATCATACCACAAGAAAGAATCTAATACCTAGTACATAACATGGGTAAGGTGATATAGAATCCTTATATATGCACACAAAAAATGCCTGATCATAAAGTAGAAAGAATAACTAGAAAGGTATAGGTATGCTACAAGTAAAGGAAATAAAGCATGTAATAACACAAAATAAATGAGATTTCTAATTAGAGTCTAGATTTAGTATGTTTGCACTTGCATAATAGAAACTCAGATTATCCTAACACAATGATCTAATCATGCATAATAACATTGAAAGAATCCAAGACCCGATACACAATCACGTTAAGAAGTTACTAACTCCTGAAGGACTCATCTCAAATATGCAAACAACATAAAGATAAACACATGTTAGATGATCACATCAATTGGACAAATAATTACGTACATAAAATATTATAAAGAAAATGCAATATTCATATTCAAAAAGAAGGTAATAAAGAATCAAAATTTTCTAATTAAATTTTAAAATTTAGTTGTACAAATATACACAATTTAAGCTCATTGTACTAGTCAAATATTAGTAAATGCATAATACTAGATATGACTAAAACAATTACAACCCTAACTAAAATTAAAACTCCATTACCTCTATCAACTAGGACCACTATCCGAGTTATATATTACTACCCTCACTTGTGGTCTTCGTAATGACCTGATTCGACACACTAACCTGACTTTCCCCCAAAGCCAACACCACATAATATGGTGTGATCATAAATTGTAGATCAATAATGTGAAGTGAACAGAACTATCAACTTTGAAGACTACCCTCAATCACGAATAATCAATAATTACGTGGGTCACACAGTCCACCACAATTCATAAATTGTCTATGTGGGACACATAGTCAATTTATATAGCGTACATAGCTAACAATTTGATATCTCACCACAAGAAACCAACCCAATCTAACAATGTTGTGTCTACACAGAAAGTAAAATAGTCAAGAGCTCAACACTCAAGAGTTCTATTTTACTCCCACCCCTCAACGACACATAACTCAGAGCCACACAAGCTACTTGCATAAATCCACTCATAAACACTACCTCAAGTACATACCACTCAAGAGCATGGTTTTAATCATACAATCTGAATCACTAATACTGAACAACACTCATGGTAATAGTGATCTAGAAATAGAAAATGAGATTTCAATTTGACAGAAATCTACTTCATATTTTTTAGATGAAAAATACAAAGAGAATGAAGGTATTTATAGGAGAATACCAACCACCAGACCACCTCACCACAACCTCATCATGGTCCTCGTTGACCACTTCACCACGACCGTATCGAGGGGTGTGACAAGTGCAAAAAATCATGTTTTTTGCTCCAAAAATTGGTGAGTAATTTTCATAAATATCTACACCAAAATCGAGCCAAAAAACACCACTCACGGCTTATCATGCATACTAAACAACCAACCCTGTGGTGTGTGCAAAACATGCATTTAATCAAAGTGTTTCTTAACTATGTGCATGTATGTATTATTGATCAACAGTAATCATCTTACATAGAGGAAGATAGAACACTGAGTACAATAAACAGACTTTGTGTTTTGCACACGAAAAGCCAACACATAGAGAAAAAATACAAATTGACTTACATGTAGTTTTTCATGTATGATCACATACAGTGAGAGTTCAAACATGATTTATCGAATATGTTTATACATAAGACGTCATAAAGTGATTGAAAATTCTTTATACATTTTTAGTATGTTTTCCTAATTCATATGCTATATGCTGCCTACTTTGTTATCTATGTTGTTAGTCTAGACAGAAGCCTATAAGGCGCATCATCACTTGTGTGTTTAGTATAACTTATCCTCTCTTATCTGTTGGTTGTTTTATGGTGTGGTGATTTAAGCATGATGATTTTTAGTATATTTTTGTGCTTTTACATAATTCACATTATGAGATTGTTTGATTGAGTTGGAATAAAGCTCGTAAAAAGATTTCATGGATGTAAAATACGTTTTAAAATGATATTAATATAAATAAATAATAAATGCAAGTTTGATAGGTTCACTAAAATTAAACCTATTAAATAAATAATAAATGCATTCGTTTGAATCATTTTTTAATTTTTAAATCACAACTTTTAAAAATACATCTAATGATTCATATCATTTTATATTTTTAAATAAATTTTTTTATTATAAATAAAATAGAAAAAATAATAATTATTGATTGATAAAGATTATTATAAAAAAAACTTTAGAATATTCACCCTCATTTTGCCCAGCATCGGATATTAATAGAATATGTTATATGAAATGAGGGACACAATATTGTTTTGGAATATTTTTCTTGTGTTGCCATAATAAAAAAAATGTTAAAAACAAATAAATTTATACTTATATTTAAATTCAAATCAATTATTATAGAGACTCAGAGGCAAAATGATGGTCAGCTTTAATTTATTACGCTTCGAAGAACATGAGGCTTATGTTATGTTAGCTGCTGATCTGCTATATTAATTGCCACTGCTTGTAGATAACAGAAATTATTTCATCTAACTTAAACCTTCGTATCAATATCGATCATCAACAATATTAAATTATGCACTAGTCACTATTATTATCATCGTTTTAATTTTATAATCATTTAATTTTTAAGTAAATTTTATTAGTTCTATGATTTAAAAATATAATTAATTTAATTAAAAAATTTAAAAATTATAATTTTTAAGGGAAAAAATAAAAATTATATAATCTATTAATAAGAAAATTAAAAAACTCAAAACCATCTCTCCCTCTCTCTTTCTCTCTCCCTCCTAGTTACTTTTTCTCTCTCTATTTTTTAATTTCTCTCTCTCATTCTTTTTTCTTTTCTTTTCTTATCATTATTTTATTAATAAAAAATAAAAAAAATAAAATTGAGAGAGAAATGGTGAGTAGAAAGAGAGAAAGAAAAAGAGATCGTGAAATAGAAGGGAGAAGGGAAGGATTACTATGGGTTTTTTAATGTTTTTTTATTAATAAAATATATAATTTTTAATTTATTTTTGAAAAAAATTAATTTTTAAATTTTTTTATTTAATTAATCATATTTTTAAATTACATGACTAAACACGTTTGTCTTAATAATTACATTAATAAAGTATATGAATCACATAATTAAAACTCAAAGTAATCAATAGTTACTATTTCTATATAAAATAGTAGTCATATTCTCATAAACTAAATTATTATTATTACAATTATCTTTCAATAATAACAATTTTATTAAAAAGGGACAACTATGTATGATTGATTACGAGAATAAAATAGATAACTTATATATTTTTATTGTAATAATAATATTACTATTTGTGAAAGTATTATTACTCATATAAAATATATGTTTGCATGTGGAACATTATTTTTTTGTGAAAATTATTATTTAAAGAGAATATGTATTTCGATATTTGAAAATATTAATACCAAAACAATTAAATATTTTATTTTATAATTTAATGTTATAAGGTTTTTTAAAGTAAAACTATTACTCCAAAATTTGTTCTAGTAATATTAGTACCTCTCTAACATGTAAATTTATTTAACGTTCAAAGGCGTGACTAAATTAACATTGAATTTACCCACCCAAATTTAAATTTTTAGCACAAATGTGTTTATTATTTGAAAATAGATTACAAATAATTACTATATTTAGATTTAATACCAAATATTTGTTAGGTTAATTATCATTTAATGTGAGTCATGTATGTCAATTTAGGTTTTCTTTTATTATTTTTAGAGTATAATCTTCAATATCAATCTAATTCTTTTCTCTCTCTATCTCTTATTAAGTGTTTATTTTTTGAAAAATATAATATTAATCTTGAATTTCATTAACTTTTAATATCACGTCATCACTTACTCTTTAAGCAATAAATAATTTCTCATAATAGTAATAGTAGTATCCTTTAAACTTGAGGTTAATTATGAGTTCGAGCTTCTCTCAGGATATGTTTGTTACACATTACAAAGTACAAAAGACTTTAAATGTATAATTTTTTTTTACAATTATACATCTGACTATGAAATCAGATCGTAACATATAATATAAAAATAGTATAGTTATATGAAAATTTAGTATAACAAGAAGGCATGAGTCTAAATTGTATTTGCATACATATTTTAATTTGTTTGAATTTTTAATTATAAAATTATGTGTATTTATTTTTCATTCATCTTAAATTAAAAAAATATATTTTTATTTTAAAATGTAACAAAAATATAAAGATAAATTAAATATTGATTTAAATAAATTTTATAATAAAACAATATTTTAAATATAAATTATTTTATTAAAATATTTAAAATCTATTTTTTCGAATATATTATACCTTTGATCATGAGAATGTTGTATAGATTAAATATAATATATTTTAATATATTTTAGTTAATTTATTTAATATAATGTATAAAGTATAACATTAATGTATTATTTGTAATTAATTGTACACTGCTGACTTCGAAAATCTCCTGTCATATTTTCGTTAGATTCATTAATGACAACTTTGACCGGTGTTATTAATCTGTAATTAATTTTAATAAGACATTCATACATTTTCTTTGTATCAATACAAAAAAGTGTTGGTAGCTAGTGGGAAAATAATATTATGATATAGAGAAATTTAAACCTGGAATTCAATGGCTTGGTAATGTTGGTGCAAAGTAAATATTACAATAAAGTGAACACCACCTATATAACACTAATAATAATCAATATTCCAGATAATATAGGTTGAAAGCATAAAGAAGTTCCAATGAATGCAAACAGAGAAGCAGTAAATTATTAACGGAGCACCCATAAATCAAACTATTAAACAGGGTACTACTAAATGTTGATATGATATTTACTATTGGTAGTTGATTTTTTTATTTATTTTATGAAATAAAAAAAATAAAACATCTTAAAATTATAATTATAAAAGTACATCACACTCCTTATTTTCAATTTATATATTTTTAAAATTAAAAGCAATAATTCATCACATAAATTTACCTTGAATTTCATTCAACTAGATATTATTTAAATAAAATTATTATTTTTAAATTCGTTTAATATTAATTTTTTTCTAGTCGAGCATGTTCAATATTTTAAGATGTTATTTTTATTACTATAAATTTTAGGGTATTATTTATATAATTTTTTATTTTTCATTTTGCTAATATTATAACAATATTTTTTATCTTTAAATAACTAAATATCATTAAATTGTTAATTAAACTTTTCAATTATTTTTATATTAATGCTTTTCTTAAACCATACATATTAGGGCATATTAGGAAAAAGTTTATTTTGATTGAAAATTTTCAATTTTTTTACTTTTGTTATTTTTTGTTTCAATTATCTATTTATATTATTACAATCTCTTTCAATCAATTACTTTATTAAAAAAAATTAAAAACATAATTTTTAATACTCATCTAATTTGTCTCATTCTAATAAATTTATTGATTTTAATGCTTTAAATGTATGTTGAAATTTGAGTTACGATGAAAGAAAAAGATAACATGGGAGAGGAAAAATAATTTTTAATTTTTTTTAATAAAATAATTAATTGATTTTTTTACCTAATATAAAAATATAAGTATTTAATTATAATAAAAAAATAATAAAAATAAATAATTAATTTTTTACCTAATATAAATATCAAAATTAATATTTAGAACACATTATTTATTCAATTAATAGTGACAATAACATAGCGTGAAATTTAAAGAAATGTGGAATAAATGTATGCTAGGCATGTTGAGGCGTAATTATAACAGTAACCACAAGAATCAACTTATTTACGCAAAGGTGGGTAACACTGTTTGTAATTGATGTCCGGTACTTTCTCATCCGCGCGAATTAATAAGCAAACTAACTATGACTTTCAGTCCCTGACATGATTACCAATATTTAACTGTACATACATGTCTGCTTATGAGTGCATATTTTTAGTTGTTACTTTCCTGTTGGATTTTTTTTTGTTCACAAACTGTGCTGTTGTAATTTGACTGTGTGACATTAATTATAACCAACTTCTTTTAACTGTTAAGATAAATCATTACTGGGTTATGATTTTGTATGAAGTAAAGGGTGACTTATGATTTTATGAAATTCATTATATGCGTCATTTATACGCTGATAATAATTTGAGAAAAAAATTGTTATTTTCCTATGTACAAACGCAGTTTGTGTTTATTTTCGTGTGTGAAAAATAGCCCATATAAATTCAATATTTTTTATTTATATTTCATTCATGCTAGTGGTTGAATTAAATAGGTAAAAGTATTCTATATAAAGTAAATAAAATTCCACTCATTACGGGTGTTTATAATTCGATTCGGTCTAATTTTGGTTAAAAAAAATAATCAGATCAGACTAGATCGTTTATATTACTCAAATCGGATCAGATTGGATTATTTAATTATTAAAAATATTGAACCGAACGGTTTGGTTAATAATTTTCAATAATTTGATTAACGATTTTCAATGGTTTGTACCGGTTAATAATACATAAATATGGTACACTTAATGATATACCTTTGATTAAAATATGATAAATTTAACCAAAAATTTGTGAGAAATAAAATGAAAAATTTAATATATTATTAAATCAGTCTGGTCTGTTCTGACGGGTTTAAAAATTAATATAACTAGATCGGACTGTTTGAAAACGGTTTTAATTAATATAAATCAAACCAAATCGTTTGATTTATAAAACCCTTTGATTCGGTCCGGTCTGATTTGGTTTCCGATTTCATCCGATTCTGTCTGGTTTTTGGACATCCCTACCACCCATATATCACTCACATATAACTACCCCACTCAAGCATGATTGCTAACAATATGTATATATGAACTACTAGAAATAAGTCGCACCTAATTGTTGAAAACATGAAAGAAAAATAAAGAAACTTGCACCCCACTACCACTATCAAATGACTTTATGAAATTAGAGTCATTAACACACTTTTTTATTTAATATTTTTTTTATTTAATAAATAGTATTTTTTGGGCTAAAAATATTAAAGTATAACTTTTTTGTTAACTTCGTACTTTCTTTAATATTTATGGATTTTTTTATGAATTCTTGACAGAGAGCCACTCAAGAGATGTCATGTGGTCTCTTTTGGAGAACATAAAATTGTGCAAATATACACAGTCACAAGTAATAATATGATAAGTAAAATTATCGTTCCCACAGAGATTTATTACTATAGTTTATTAAGTACTAAAATTATTTCACTCTGATTTTATCCAAAACAATCGTTAATTGGAAGATAATTTAACTAACTAAAAAGTTTTATAACAAAATAAAAGAAAATTCTAGGATTGCACTTTTCACCAAATTAATCCACTCGAATCATATCATTTTCTCTTAATTTATATTTTTTTGTAAATTTAATTTTTCAACCGAAAACTTCTAATTTTATCCATACATCTCTTCCGAGCTCCGTATAGACACACCTCGTTAAATTAATTCACTATACTCCTATAAGAATTAAATTCACCAAGATTCGTTACGTTCTAAGTTCTCAAATGGCCACACATACGATAAATGTATATTCCTATCCTTCATATACATATGTTATTCTATCCATGAGCAATATACACAAAAATGTCTCTTCCAAGTTTATTTGAATGCCACAAATCAATTGATAAATTTTCCAATAATCAAAAGCATTAAGCACAAATAGAATAAACAAATTAAAAATCTAATAAATCATTCAAAAATAATTAAACTCAAACTTCCTAAATTTAGATAAAACACAACCCTAGAAAAAATAAATTAGTTCATAGCAGAAATTAAAATTACAATACAACAATAATCAAACATTTCAGAGAAATTAAATTTAAAATAAAAAGATTAGGAGAAACTCTTTCACAATTCCTCAATGAAAAATAAATTTCTTCCATTTTCTTATTCTTCGCTGTCTTCTTTTTCTCTATTTCCTAAAAAAATAATAACATCAAAATGTTAAAGAAAGGTTTCTGCGTGTTGTAGAGAACACGCAGAGAGAAACTAAAAATTGAAGTGAAATGGAAAAAAATGAAAAATGAAAAAACTAAAACAAAAAAAAAACTCCTTTGTCTTTCCTCGCGTCTCCAAATATAACACCCCTAAACAACTATTTTATTTTTTATAAAACTACACGTGGGGGACAAAAATACGGAGAATAATAAAAGCGAAACATGCGTGGAGACAATAAAAGATTGTGACATTTTATGTGTTTTGTTTTCACAAAATGTATGCCACGTGTCGCCATATAATTGGCTAGAAAATTAAGGAAACACGTGGCATCTTCGTAATCGGTGGAACGCGAAGGCGCACGCTGCTTCGATGAACCGCGTCGCACAGGATTATTGCCATCGAGGACCGTTCAAAGTTGATCCAACGGTGAGCGATGAGATGCGCCTCGGGAGAATATTTTGTGCAGCCGACACGTGGGTCCCACTCTACGCACCGTGCAACGTGCATCCAAGAAAACCGGGTCCAATATTTATTGTCGTGTATGGATTCCACGCGCTTGATCTTGAAGGTTGATTGGAAGATCGAACGGTGGGTGTTACGCGTTGTTGATGGCGCGAGTGGCCTCTTTCTCCTGCGTAGAAAAATCAACTTTCCTTAATTGCATTTGGACTTTCAAATTTAATTCAAATTAAATTATAATCTTTTGATATTTTCAATATCACCCACTTTTAATTCAAATTATATTTTTAGCCTTTATTAATTGCAATTAAGTCCTTTTTTTATTCAAATTTATTAATTTTCTTAAAAATATATTTATTAAACAACTAATAGTAAATATTAATTTAATTAATTACAAATTAACTAAAAATTTCAAGAACATAGCAATTGTAATTAATAAAATATACGAAAATAACTGAAACTTAAGATTTTGCTAGTCCTCGAGTAAAAGAAAATAAATAAAACAAGGATACATGCATTTAAAATAGCGATTTTCAAAATATTTCTTTTTGGTTATTTCAAATAACATAACTTAAAGAAATAAAAGAATTTTATCTAAGCATTGAAATCAATTTTAAAAGTATATTACATTATCACAATGAATTTTAGTGTGTGTGAAGTCTTTTCAAATTTCATCACATGCAATCCGGATCAGTTTATGCAAATATGAACGCAATTAATTTTTAATGAAATCACAAATCTAATAAGTTTATTTTTCATTTCTCTCTCCATTAATGTAGACAAACACAACCAAAAATTAATAGGACTTTATTAAGCTTGTATTGTATGGCTTAGGTAAAGGTAGGATAAAAGATAATATTTAGCTCAACTTTTCCCAAACACATTATTTTAGGATTGAAACAAGATACCTTCTATCATCACAATGAATACTTCCCAATTTGGGATTTAACATCACATACAATAATCATTTTTTTTTCAGTATCCTCTTTTTTCTAGATATATCTTTAGAAATTTACTAACAATAGTCACATGTTAGTGAGATAAGAAAAATCAATATATATATATATATATTTAGGCTTTTGAAAGGAGATAAAAATATATATAAAAACTTTGAAGCTCAAAAGGAGTATACTATAGATAAAACATGTGAAGGTAGATAGAAAGGCTCAAACAATCCAAAGATGGCCTAAATCATTTTCTTAGTTAAGTATTATCTAGAATTTTGTCTTGAGAGAAATCAAACAAATTCTAAGAAATGTGACGCCAAAAATTATCAATCGAATTGCATACTCACATAAACCTTCTCTAAATTAGCATAACAACTCAAACATCAAGACTAGTGCTCATAAATATATATTCTTGTAAAAATGAAACATATGCAAAAATTACACATAGCTTAGATAATATTCAAATTTTTCAAAAAAATTATGCATTATTTAAACTGAAGAAATAAAAATAAATCACCATTAAAAGCAAAATATCTTCAATCAACCAAACAAAGAAAGCTTCACAAGCAACAATACCCAGAAAATATTTCAACTAAGTTCAATTTCTCTACCACCCCCAAACTTAATATGCACATTGTCCTCAATGTGTGAAATTAAAGAACATATGAGATGGGTTTAAAGAAACTTCCTGGTTTGGTTTGTAAGATTGACATCCAAAAATAGTTTTAATTCCTCAAATTTTCACCTATGAAAAACAATATAACAAAATGAAGAAATATACAGCTAATACATGTTCTAATTAAAATAAATAAATAAATAAAAACTAAAACACATGGGTTGCCTCCCAAGAAGCGCTTGATTTAGAGTCATTAGCTTGACTTTCTGTTTCTTTGCCTCAGGTTGGGTCATATAACAAAATGGTTGGCTTTTGATGATCAATGTCACTTGTCCAACAAGGTTTGAGTTTTTTCCCATTTGGTTGGAGATTCCTATGTCATTTTTCATTTTTAATCTTAACAGTACCGTATGGATGCATTTTGGAAATAGTGAAAGGACCTGACCACCTTGATTTTAGTTTTCCTAGGAAGAATTTCAACCGAGACTTGAAGAGTAAAAATTTTTGTCCTTGTTTAGAATGTCGATGCAAAAGCTTATTGTCGTGCCATCTCTTCGTCTTCTCTTTATAGAGCTTAACATTTTTATATGCTTGTAGATGGAACTGGTCGATTTCATTGATTGTCAGACAACGCTTTTTGCAAGTGGCTCTTAAGTCATTATTCAGAGTCACATGAGAAACTGTAGAAGAATCAGTAGTAGAGTTTTTTGTAAACCTACTATCAACTAACTCATTTACTCTATAACAAGCATCAGAATCACCTGGAAATTTCATAGCTTTAAACACTTTGAAAGTTACCTCTTGGTCTTGAACTCTCATAGTGAGTTCCCTTTTTTGAACATCAATCAAAGTCCTACCAGTTGCTAAAAATGGTCTCCCCAGAATAATAGGGATCCCTTAGTCTTCCTCCATATCAAGAATTATGAAATCTGTAGGAAAAATAAACTTGTCTACTGATGAGTGCTAAAAAAGTACTAAAATTACCATCATTTTATGCACGTTAATTGATTAAAAATATATATATTTATATGATTTTATCATATATTTATACAAATCTATATTTTTGGAATCATGGGTATTGTTATTGTTTTTCAAATATTTTTGCTTAAAAAAAAGTAACTTAAAGACTCAAAGAAAAAATACCAGAGGCAATACATTGCAAATATATTCATAAATTAAATGAGAAAAGGTCAACAAATATGGAGAATAATAACACTCCGTCTTTTCTTGCGTCTCCAAATATAACACTCCTAAACAACTATTTTATTTTTTATAAAAATACACGTTGGGGATAGAAATATGGAGAATAATAAAAGCGAAACACGCATGGAGACAATACAAGAGTGTGCCATTTTATGTGTTTTGATTTCACAAAATGTATGCCACGTGTTGCCATATAATTGGCTAGAAAATTAAGGAAACATGTGGCATCTTCGTAATCGGTGGAACGCAAAGGCGCACGCTGCTTCGATGAACCGTATCGCACAAAATTATTGCCATCGAGGACCGTTCAAATTTGATCCAACGATGAGCGATGAGATATGTCTCAGGATAATATTTTGTGCAGTCGACACATGGGTCCCACTCTATGCACCGTGCAACATGCGTCCAGGAAAACTGGGTCCAATCTCTATTGTCGCGTATGGATTCCACGCGCTTGATCCTGACGGTTGATTGGAAGATCGAACGATGGGTGTTTGAATATTGTTGTATTAAACATCTAATAGTAAATATTAATTTAATTAATTAAAAATGTCAAGAACATAACAATTATAATTAATAAAATAGACGAAAATAACTGTATAAAATACAGTTATCATGCCACGTGACCTACCACGTAAGAAAAGGAGTTGACTGCGTGAGCCATGCAGACACCATGCAAGTAGGGACTAAGAATCACACTATGACGTATATGAGGAGGACCAACCATGTGTCATGTGTCAATATGGCGTTCAATCCGACTTCGAAGCTCGATCAAACAGAACTACCACATGTCGCCACGCGATTGCTCCCTACGTTCCACCCGTGTGTTGCACCAACCATTGTTGCGAATCACATTACGCCGCATGGTGATGACTCAGTGAGCGTTGACTGAGACCGATCTCCCCTACCATGCGTAGCGCTTTGATTCTCCAAGTGAATTCTTGGTACTACGTGTCCCGCTGTGGTGGGTTGGCGCTGTCAATTTTGCTTGTTTTGTTCTTAACCCTTGATCTAAAGTTGATGTGATGTTCTAGATTGCACCTGAGCTATATTTATGCCCTTACTCACCCTATAAACCATAAGGGGACGTCATTAGCATAATTTTGAAGCTAAAAAGAGAGACAAGTACATAAAAATTCAAAAAGGGATACAATTTTGGTTGAGATTCAATAAGAGATTAACACTACAATTCAAGAGATTGATTGTATTTCTTCTTTAACTCTTTTCTTTATCAATTTTTATGTTTTTATTTATAAAAAATATGAGTTTTATAAACACAATTATGTGTAGTTAATTTATTAATATAAGAATCTTATAAACCCAATTTTTACCATGTAATGATCTAATATTTTACCGCAATTATAATTATAAATTAATTATATTATTTAATGTGATTTTAATTATTTGGCCAACAATTTATCTATAGAGGCAATTAAATAGATTTGAGAGAATTATTTAATTTTTGTCTTGATTAAATAACATGCATAGTTTCTAGGTAGAGATGTATGATTCTTATTTATGTTATCCATAACTGATAAACTTAATCAGTAGTATGAAATTTAATTGACATGAGAATGTGATTAAATTAATTATTATATGGTGTGTAGTTTACTTGAGAGAGGAATACATGGTAGGTACATTCAATTGATCATGTAATTAATTGATAATTATATTTGAGAGATTTTAGCGATTTGAATGTTTAGAAAATTGGAGTATTAAGTATTCCTATATATTTTCTCATATATCTTCTTAGTTACCAAATCAGATTTAATTAATTATTTTAATTTACTTTTAGTTATTTTAATTTTACTTTATTAAAATATAAAAACACAAAAAAACGATTTTTTTTAATTTTAAAAATTACTTTCTAATAAAATAATCTCTATGGAAACGATAGTTTCTTATCATTATATTACTTATTATGATATGTATACTTGCTTTTTCAATGCATACACTTCGTGTGGCGATCAATTTTTTGGTGCCATTGTAGGGGATTATAAATATTAGAAATTACTAATTTTTTATTATTATTTTTATTTTAGTTATTTTTCTTTACATTAATTTTAATTTAATTCACTTATTTTCTTTTAGTGACTTATTTATTTATTTATTTTAGTTAATTTATTTTATTTACTTTCTTTACTTATTTATTTATTTTTACTTTAATTTATTTATTTAGTTGTTTTTTTAACTTTTATTTAGTTTTTATTTAGACATCTCCTTTAGTATTGTAGAAACATAGTTGAGTCTATTGCATGAGAAGAGTTTGTGAGAAAGAAATCTTACATTTAGATCTTGAAATTGAACGTACATTGAGATCAATTAGAAAACAACAAGTCACTTAAGAGGAAGAAATGACTAATGAATTATAATGAGCTAAACTTGAAGAATCAAATGCTTTTGATGGATGATATAGATAGAGCTATGAATGAGTATGCAATACCAACGTTGGAAGGGTTGAATCCAAGTATTGGAAGGCCAGTTTGAGTTAAAGCCATTTATGTTTCAAATGCTACAAACAGTTGGACAATTCAACGGATTACCAACAAGGGATCCTCATCTACATCTCATATTGTTTATTGAAGTTGGAGATTCATTTAAGTTCAGTGGTGTAAAAGATGAGGCATTTATGCTTAGATTGTTCCCTTACTCTTTGTAAGACCGTGTTCGAGCTTGGTTAAACTATTTGCCACTTGATTCTATTACAACTTGGAATGGTTTGGCAGGGAAATTCTTGATGAAATACTTCCCACCAAAAAAGAATGCCAAGCTTAGGAATGACATTACTTCCTACCAATAATACGAAGGATAATCTTTATATGAAGTATGAGAAAGATTCAAGGAATTGCTAAGGAAGTGTCCACATCATGGTATTCCTTATTGGATTCAAATGGAGGATTTTTACAATGGTCTCAATGCTTAAACAAGAATTATTGTTGATGCATATACTAATGAAGCTTTGCTAGCCAAATCTTACAATCAACCTTATGATTTACTTAAGAAAATGGCTAACAATAATTATCAATGGCCAATGGACAGAATGATAGCCATAAGAAGTGTAGTTAGAGTACATGAGGTAAATGATATCACAATGCTTATAGCTCAAGTGTCATCTTTGGTTAATCTTTTGAAGGCTCAAAACTCGACAATGAGTATAAACTAGGTCCAAAATTCAGGAGTGTCGTGTATGTTTTGTGTAGGAGCTCATTTGTTTGATAATTGTCCAAATAATGCTGAATCCGTATGTTATGTGGGTAATGTGAATCGAAACAATAATTCATACCCAAACACATATAACCCAAGATAGAGACAACATCCAAATTTATCTTGGAATAATAACAACAGTCAAGGTGGTAATCAACTCAACCATCAACCATTTCCACCACCTAGTTTTCAACAACCACAAAAATCACATGCCCAAGAGAAGAAGTCATATACTGAGGACAATACAAATGCTTTAATAGGGATGATAAAAGACTTCATCCAATCAGTAAATAAAAATGTGTCCACTCAAGAGACTTTAATTCAAAATTTGGAGAACCAAATGGGTAACTTGCTCAGGCTATAAGAAAAGGCCTCAAGGTAACCTTGCAAGTGACACAATTGTAAACCCACAAAGAGAAGGTAAGGAATAGTGCAGTGCCATAGCCTTGATGAGTGGTAAAACTATAGAACAAAAACATAACATCGAAAAGGATGAGGAGAAACAAGAAATTAACAAGGATGAAGAGGAACTAGTGGATTAAGAGAGCACTGAAAAGGAAATAATTCAACCAAAGAAAAACAACCTTTACAAACCCACTATTTGTTTCCCTCAAAGACTGCAAAATCAAAAGTCAGATACACAATTTTTAAAACTTTTGGAAGTTTCAAGAAGCTGCACATAAACATAACATTTGGAGAGGCTCTTGAACAAATTCCATATTATGCCAAATTCATAAAGGATATACTATCAAAGAAAATGAGGTTTAGAGATCATAAAACAATAACCTTGACTGAAGGTTGTAGCGCCATCCTTGATAGAAAACTACCACAAAAACTAAAAGATTCAGGTAGTTTTGACATTCCTAGTACAGTTGGGAACATCCACTTTGAGAAAGAATTATGTGATTTGGGTTTTAACATTAACCTTATGTCATTATCTGTATTCCCAAGATTAGGGATTGGTAAAACCAAACCTACTTCAGTAACATTACAAATAACAAATATATCATTTAAGAGACCTTGAGGTGTGGTACAAGATGTGCTATTAAAAGTAGACAAATTCATCTTCCCGATAGAGCCCTAATTGGTGTACAAAAATGTGAACTTATAATGAGAATGCAAGATAAAGAAGTAATGTTTAAATTTTTTAAATCATTTGAACCCCCTGACATTGATAGTGCTAATATATGCTTAAGGATAAATTTTAATTAATGTAAGGACAACTTAAAAGAATCTGTTGAGTCACCCATACTTAAGATTGCTACATATGATGCTATGAACAATGATATAAACTCACTAGAAAACAACTCAACCTACTTTATCTTTTAATGTATGGAATCAAAGTTTATATTGTGGACTTTGTGAGCTTTTTGGAAGACGCACCTCTTATGTGTGTATCAAAGGCGATTATGGAACATTTTGAGATAGGATCTAAGCTCAAACCATCAATTGAAGAGCCACCAATTTTAGACCCCATACTTTTACCCTCCTATCCCCAGTCAAGTATGAAAGTGAAAGAGTCCAATGAAGAGGTGAAAAAGCTATTAGAAATATATAAATTGGATGAGTTATGGTAAAGTGCTTATGAGAAAGCCAAAAAGATCAAAAAGAAAACAAAAATATGGCATGCAAAGAGAATTGAACATTGTGTTTGTAAACTAGAACATATGGTATTATTGAACAAATCAAGACTCAAATTGTTTCCAGGCAAACCCAAAAGTAAATGGACATAAAAGGATGTGCCTTAAGACTTGATATTACTGTTCAGTCAAGGACATTAAACATGACGCTGGTTGGGAGGCAACCCGACATTATTTTACTTATGTTTTCATTGTTTTGGTTTTGTAGGTGAATAAATGTGGAGAGAAATGACGCAACAAGAATGAACATTTCAATGACAGATGTGGTGTGCCAAGGCTAAGGGATTTTTATTTATTTTTACCTTTTCATATTTATATGTGCACATTAGGGACAATGTGTAATTTAAGTTTAGGATAGGGAACTTCACTCTTTACATTTTTCTTTTACAAATTTGTAGGGAATTTGTTTTAATTCTTAGAATGTTTTTAATCATGATTTGGGTAGTTATTGATAAATATATGGAAACTAAATTCATGCATGCTTGATATGAAACATATGAACTTAATGATAAAAATTGGTTGTCATGACTAGGATAAGGAATGTAACATATTTGTTAAGATATTTACATTAATCATGTGATATGCTTGCTAGTTTTGCTATGATTGATTCAATTTTTTACGCACATATTGATGATTGATTTTGGTGCTCTTATTGAGAGAACCACGTAAAGTCCTTATTGATCTTTTGCTAAGTGTATTTTTATATTAGTGGAAAGGGATGTGAAAAATATACTTATGAGACTTGTTCTAAGATTGAATTGATTAGCATAATCATATAGGTTGATTTCATGAGTACATTGGATGATATCATGTGCAGCACACAGAAACAAATCAATTTTTCAAAAACCTTGCATATCCTTGTATTGATGGACTGTTGATTCATGAATATGTGAACCACCTTATCATATGATTGTACGAATTTTGAGAGAAATAGTTTTCGTGAAATATGCATGTACTGATAGAAGTATATTTATGAATATACTACCCATGTTATTTTATTTAGTTATACTTGAGGACAAGCAAAGAGTTAAGTTTGGGGGTGTGATGACTCTATGAAAATGGAGTTATTAGTGCACTTTTTTACTTAATATTTACTTGTTTTATTCAATAAATAGTATTTTTGGAGCCAAAAATATTAAAATATATACTTTTTAGTGAAAAGAGGTGAAAATATAATTTTTTGAATTTTTTATAGATTTTTTTATGAATTTTCAATGTAGGGCAAATCAGAAGTTTCCATGTGGCCTACCACATAAGCAAAGGAGTTGACTGGAAAAGCCACACGGATGCCATTCAAGCAGGGATAGCAAATCATGTTACGTCATGTGAGAGGAGGAGAAACCATGTCAGCACAACATTCAATTCGCTTCAGAGTGTGGTCAAACAATACTGTCATGTGTCGCCACATGATTACTCCCCGCAATCCACCCATGCGCCACGCTAGTCATTATCGTGAATCATGTTACACCACAAGGCACTAACTCAAGGAGCATTGACTCTGAATGGGCTCCCCTGCTACGCATCGTGCTATAATTCTCCTAATGAATTCTATGTACCATGTGTCACATTGTGATTGGCTGGCATTGTCAATTTCACTCATTTTGTTCTTAGCCCTTGATCTAAAGCTAATATAATGGTCCAGATTGCACTTGAGCTATACTTAAGTCCCTAATCACCCCATTAAACCTAAGGCCTATCGTTAGCATAATTTTGGTCAGTCTTTGGAGCTAAAAGAGAGAAAAATACATTAATATTCAAGAGAGTATACAATTTTTGTCGAGATTCAATAAGTGATTAACACTATAATTCAAAAGATTGATTGTATTTCTTCTTCTACTCTTTTCTTTATCAATTTTTATGTATTTTTGTATAAAAAATATGAGCTTTATAAACACAATTATGTGAAGTTAATTTATTAATCTAGGGATCTTATCAACCTAATTTTTACCATGTGATGATCTAATATTCTACCCCAATTATAATTTTAATTTAATTATATTATTTAATCTAATTTTTATGATATTAATTGTTTGGCCAATAATTTATCTATAGAGGCAATTAAATAGATTTGAGAGAATTATTTAATTGTTTTTCTTGATTAAATAACATGCATAGTTTCTAGGGAGAGATGTATGATTCTTATTTATGTGATCCATAATCGATAAACTTAATGAGTAGTATGCAATTTAATTGGCATGAGAATATGATTAAATTAATTATCATATGGTGTGTAGTTTACTTGAGAGATGAATACATGGTAGGTTAGATTCAATTGATCATGTAATTAATTGATAATTATATTTGGGGGATTTTAGCAATTCGAATGTTTATAAAATTGGAGTATTAAGTATTCCTATATATTTTCTCATATATCTTCTTAGTTACCAAATCTGATTTAATTAATTATTTCTATTTACTTTTAATTATTTTAATTTTGCTTTATTAAAATATAAAAACACAAAAAAATGATTTTGATTTGTTTAGTTTTAAAAATTACTTTCTAATAAAATAATCTCTATGGAAACGATTTTTTCTTATCATTATATTACTTGTTACGATATGTATGCTTACTTTTTTAATACATACACTTCATGGGTGGCGATCACCTCTCACCCCACTAAGGACCCAATCGTGGCCTATCAATACCTCCCCCATAAAGTGGATCCTTGTCCTCAAGGTCCATATTTGGAAATAGCTACCATAGTTGGCTTTTTGGTTCGTATGTTGCATCCTCAGCTGGAAGCTGCTTCTATGGCACCAAAATTTCTTCAACATGCTAGGTGGATTCACTATTACAAAAGTTTTCATTTAAGTCAAGATTTAAAGTTGGTTTTTGGTGAAAACCAACTTATAATGAATTTAAAGTCGGTTTGTTGAAAAACCGACTTAAAACACGTAGATTGTAGCATCGGTTGACATGTTGAAACGATGCTACACACGTGGATAGCATCGGTTGACATATAGGACCGATGTTATGTCCTATGTGTAGTGTCAGTTCTACGCGTCAACTGATGCTACACACTCGGATATTTTCCTTTTCTCTTCTTTCTTCCCCACTATTACACAGAAACCAACACTGCATGTGTTTACTCGAAAATACCCAAAACCAACCGATACTCATCCTCCACTCTTTCTCATTTTTCAGCTACCAATGACCACCAATTCTAGCGTCGTTTAGTGAGTTTTCTTCCTCTCCAATTTATCTTCTAGATCTCCTATTTTTTTGAGCGAAATACTCAAATTTTTATACCCATTTTCTCACTTACAAAACACCATTTTTTCTTCATTTCCTTCATTTGTTACTTTATTTACTCTTGTAAGTATTTCTATTAATCCTATGCACTTATTTTTTATATATCTTTATTTTTTTTGTATATTATGTGTTATTATTTATGTGAATAAAGTTTTGCATTATGTAGGTTTTGTATTATATGTATGTTATTATTTTTATTATGTAGGTTTTGTATAAATTTTTGTAATGAAATAAATTTTATATATTTATGACTGTGATTGAAGGTTAGTTTTTAATTTTTTTTAATATCACATGGGAAAGACATGATTCAACAATATGATTCTCATTAAAAATTTAGGTTTGAAGTAGTGTAGTTTTTTTAAAAAATATTAATCATCACAAAATTGTTATATAAATTTTGTTTTATATATCTTAAATTTGAAATCAACTTAAATGATGTGACATATTATTATTAGTAATTACAATCAATCTCATTTAATTATATTTATGTGTATATATTTGTTATGTTTGGTTTTTATGTATTTATTTTTATATGATGTTTTGATAGATATTCTAATAATTAGAGAATTCATATATAATAATATATAAAATATATTGGTTGGATACATATTTAATATGCTTAATATCACTAATAGAAAATAGACAAATTTTGGATGTCAAAGTGTATAATTGAAGAGGATTACATTTATGGAGTTAAAAGTTTCTTGGAATTTGCTTGTAGAAATAGTAATAATGATATTAGTATGATTTAATGCCTATGTGTTAAATGTAAAAATAAGTGATTTCATGATGTTGACGAGGTTAAGTATCATCTTATCTGTAATGGTATTCTTTTGAGTTATAAATGTGGGTATTATCATGGAGAAAATATTGATAATACTCATAGGGAAGAGATAAATAAGAATGTGAGTGGATTATATACATCTTATCAAAATGTATAGACATAAAATATGTTTTTTGGTGTTGAAGATGAACTACATGAGAATGATCCTAAAACCTTTAAAAAACTTCTAAAAGATGCCAAAAAACCATTGTATCCAGAATGCAAGAAATACACTAAAATGTTGGGATTGGTTCATTTGTACAATGTGAAGGCAAAAAATGGTTTTTCTGACAAGGGATTCACATAATTACTAAATGTACTAATAGATATTTTTCCTAAGGGTATTGAATTGAAATCTTTAATGTATGAAGTGAGGAAATCTCTTAGTCGATTTGACATGGAATATCATAAAATTCATGCTTGTCCAAATGATTACATTCTTTATAGAAAAGAATATGAGACATTAGATGATTGTCTGATGTGTAAAGAATCAAGATGGAAGCATGCTACAAATGAGACAATACCTAAGAAAGGCGTGCCCATAAAGGTTCTTTGGTGCTTTCCTCTGATTCCTCTCTTTCAAAGGTTGCTCAAAAGTAAAGAGACATCAAATATGTTGACTTGGAATTCAAATAATCGATCTGATGATGGGGTGATATGTCATCCTTGTGATTCTCCAAATTGGAAAGTAGTAGATAATTTATCCCCTAAATTTGCATCTGATTAGGGCAATCCTATTCTTGCTATTGCTGCTGTTGGAATTAATCCACACAATTCCCTTAGTAGTGGATATAGTTGTTGGCTAGTAATTATGGTAACATACAACCTTCCTCCTTTGTTATGTATGAAAAATAAATTTATGATGTTAACATTATTGATCTCAGGACCGAAACAATTTGGTGTTGATATTAATGTATATTTGCAGCCTCTGATAAATGATTTAAACATGTTATGGAATGATGGTGTAAATATTTACGATGCACATAAAGAAGAACATTTTAACTTGAGGGGGTCCTTTTATGGACAATTAATGATTTTCCTTCCTGTAGGAACTTATCAAGACATGCAACAAAAGGTTATATGGGATGCCCTATATGTAGTGATGGAATTTCTACAACTTATCTTATTCATGGATGAAAGATGTCTTATAGAAGACATAGAACATTTTTGCCATTTGGACACTAGTTTAGATACCAAAAGAACCCATTCGATAGTGAAGAAGATCATAATCCTACACCCTGACCTTTGTGAGGTGTTGAGATATTAAGGCAATTGAATGGTATGACATTCAAACGATATGGAAAGATGAAAAAAAGAATACTCACTAATGGAGTGAAACAAAAGAGGTCAACTAATAAAAGGGGTGAAAATTAAAATGTTACTGAATCAGTAGATCATGGTTGTTGGAATAAAAAATCAATATTTTGGGAATTACCTTATTGGAAAGACCTACACATTCGTCACATATTAGATGTCATGCATATTGAGAAAAATTTATGTGAGAGCTTGATTGGTACATTACTTAATATATCTAGAAAAATGAAGGATGAAATTAAAGCAAGACTAGATTTAAAAAAACTAGGCATACAACCTGAATTGGCACCAAGGGTGAAAAATGATAAGAATCGAATATACTTTCCACCAGCATCATATAAAATGTCAACAAAAGAGAAGGATGTGTTTTGTAAATGTTTGGCGAGTGTGAAAGTTCCCGATGGTTACTTATCCAACTTAAGAAATTTTGTGTCTATCATTGATAAGAAACTTTATGGATTGAAATCAAATGACTGTCATATCTTAATGCAACAGTTATTACCAGTTGCTATTAGATCAATTCGTCTTTTTTCATTCTTCAATACAATATGCAAGAAATCTATATCAATTGGAGAGTTAAACTCTTTACAGAAAGATGTTGTAGAGAATTTGTGTCTAATTAATAAATATTTTCCTTCTTTTTTTTTCGATATTATGATTCACTTATGTGTTCATTTAGTTCGAGAGGTTCAATTGTGTGGTCCTACTTACTTAAGGTGGATGTATCCTTTTGAGAGATACATGCAAGTCCTGAAAGGATATGTAAATAATAGAAATCGACCTTAAGGATGCATGGTGGAACGTTACAATGGTGAAAGGGCCATTGAGTTTTGTTCTGAATACTTTAGTGGTTGTATTGAAATTGGGAATCATACGAACAAGTTGTTCTTAGAATGTCACATGATCCAAGTAGGTAACCCTATGCTTGGTGGAAGTAAGAAATTTTTTATTGATCGTAGTCGATGGGAAAAAACACACATAACCATTTTGGTAAATAATAAGGAGGCATAACCGTACATAGAGTAAATGATGACATGTTCAACCTTTTCATTTAAAATAAAATTATTTTCTATTTAACTATTAATGATATCTAATTGATATATATTTAATAACATTATAGAATGCATATAAACTTATTGAAGATCGATCCTCATTATAAAAAAAGGAGGAGAAAAATGGTTGTATGATGAACATAAGCAAGAGCTTATTAATTGGTTTCACAACCATGTAAGTGTCACATACAAGAATTCATTAGTACTTCTATGTAATGTTTTCAAACTTTTTTTAAAACACATTTCATGTTTTTGTATGCATAGATTCAAGTTGAACTTAACAAACCCAATCATAAAGTAATAGAAAGTTTAGAATGACTTGCATATGGTCCAAAATTTGATGTCAAATCATATTCTAGTTTCAAAATTAATGGATTGAGGTTTACGACTCAAGCAAGGGACAAAGTTTGAGTAAATCAGAATAGTGGTGTGTAGATGGTTGCACAAACTATGCAATTTTCTAGTTCAAAAGATGGTAATCCTATACTTTCTAATAGAACATATTATGGTATAATTCAAGAAATTTGGGAACTCAATTATGTGGTCTTCCATGAAACAATATTCTTGTGTGATTGGGTGGAAGATGTTATCAATGTTGGATATAAAATAGATGATTTTGGATTTGCTCTTGTAAATTTATCCAAGAACTCATATTTTTCATGCAAAACAAGTATTTTACGTGAGCGATCAAATTGACACAAGATGGGTTGTTGTCTTAACGCCTCCACCAAAAGAGTTCTATCATTGTGATGCTTTAGAAGATGATGACATGCTTGATACATTATCCAATATTAGTCATTTCTCAAACAAATTGCCTAATGTATGTGTTGATCTAGTTGATGATGATGATTTTCATCATGGACTCGAAGTGATTATGAAGGAATATGAGTACCCATTCTATTTGATGCTACTGGTAATTCATTAGGGAAAAATGGCCAACAATTGAAATCCTTTATTGGTAGACTTGTGAAGTCAAGTATACCAATTAATATAAATGATTGGACTAAGGTTGATGAAGTTCAATATTTCAAAATATGGAAAACCATTTGTGTAAGTGTCTTTTATTTTATAACTAATTACATATATTATATCTTTTTTGTATTATATCTCATCTTTTGTAGTGTGTTTTTATAGAATCTTTATAAAGTCCCTGACACTTGGATAAGAAAGTGTTATAAGATTGCAAATAAGGCTATGGAAGGAATAAAAAACTTTCAGATTGGCCAGAAATTATGTGTTTCCATATTTGGAACCACTTGGTGAAGTACAACTATACAAAATCCCTAAAGAACACCCCTGGATTGAAGCCCAAGTTTGGAAAGACTTCGTGGATTATAGATGTACGAATGAGATTCAAATTATTAGGAAAGAACATCAGAATATACAAATGCATAATATTCTTCTTAACCGTACTGGGATGTCTTTAAATCCTAAAGTTAGACAAAGAATGGTATTATTAATTTGTTAATTTATAAATATTTTTATATTTATTTTCCTCAAATTTAAGTTGATGTCCTAGTTAATAAATTTATTTAATTTATGTAGGAAGCTGAATTTAGTAGACCGGTTACCCGATCTGAATTGTATATAGAAATATAGACCCCCAAAATGAAGAAGTTAAGACCAATGACTAAACAAGGAGTACAACAACTAAATAAGTTGGTTAGTAATTTAAATTTATACAAAGTCCTTATGATTTTCTCTAATTGATGTAATAATGTATGATATGTTTGTTTTCTTTATTATTTGTAGATAGCTATTGAAGAACAAATAGCCGATGGTGAAATAATCGAACATCCAGGGAGAGATGCTATAAATCATACATTTGGATGCGAGCATCTTGGTCGTGTTAAGGGAGTAAGCCAATATGATGGTTATATGGAGTTTTTCAACATTCCAAAACAAAATCCTGAGATGGTCAGTAAGGAGAAATACTGTAAAATTGAAGAAGAACTCAGCTCCTTTAAGGCCTCAATGTTGAGTGAGATTGTCACTTTAAAAAGAATATCAATCACAACATATGTCAGGCATGTAAGCATACTACAATCAGGGCATACCCTATTGGCCAAGCATACAACCATCCATGCCAATCATGCCACCCATGCAATCTCATGGCGTCCAACCTATATCCTGTATGAGATATAGTCATCCTATTGATCCTTAATTTATGCCAGGAATGCAGATGTAATCAGGTAGTGGTTCATTTTCTCCAATGCAATCTGTGCATTCTTATCATCCATCATATCATGATGAATGTTTTGATGAGAATGTACTTCCAATAGCTACCCCACATGGGAGTCCTTCTATATTTGATGAATCATTTGTGGTAATATTTAAAGTTTATATAGATAGTTTATTATTTTTATTTTTTATTATATATTTTATTTATTATATATAATGCTTAAATTTTTACCAAATATAAAATGTTTGTTGAAACATCCTTCATCAATAGACTTTGTTGCTATTGAAACGGTACAACAATTGAGCGATGATCGAATGATTTATAATCAATATTTGCCAAATTATTGGTGAATAGTAATTGATCAATCATTGCTCCATGATTGTCCACTACTTGTGCCTTCTGATGCTACCACAGTCCAATAGTGGTTGAACAATATGTGGCTTAGCCATCGAGTCAAGTTGTGATTAATTTTTACATGGTACTAATTTTTTTATTTAAAATACACTTTTTTACTACTATTATATTATTATTCTTTTATTGTTACTAACATATATAATACTTATTCTTTAGTCTATTATACCAGAATTAGTAAGTGTGACACATTTAAGAGATACAAAGCAAGAATCTTGTGGTAAATCTATGTCTAGTGGGCAATCATTGCGCACTAAGTCATTCAAGAAGAAGCCATGGAAAAAGTATAGTTAGGATTATGCTATAAACTTCAGCAAAAATCTTGGTGCTTTGATGACTATTATTGCGAGGGAATCTATTATAAATGATGGATGGACTTTATCACTTCCTATATATCGATCGAGTGCATATTGTAGCTATTTGAATATCAAATGATTGATTAAAGTATAATTCAAGTGTGGACAAGGTGAGTCCTCAATTAGTAAATAACTTTCATTTATGTAAAACATATATAATTATATTTATATTTTCTAATTATTTATATATATTTCTTTTATATAAGGCATGTTATTATCGACTTCAAGCTAATCACTCATCACATTTAGCAATGTGATATGATTTTTGATTTGTCAATCAATATCAAGAGAAGGATGTTAGCATCAAGGTAAACAATCTAGTGAAACGGAAGAATAAACTCCACAATCTCAACTCCATAGGTCAGCAAGAACACGAAGGTAAAATCACAAATATTCCAATGCAGCCATAGTTGAAGAAGCAATAGAACTTGAGACATTTTAAGAAGCATCACAAAGATATGAGTGGATGACAACTATGAAAGAAGAGATCGATGCACTTCAGCAAAATCAAACTTGGGATCTGGTGCGAAAACCAGGAGATGTGAAACCTATATCCTGTAAATGGGTTTACAAGATAAAGCATCATCCAGATGGGTCAATTAAGAGATACAAGGCATGATTGGTAGCTCATGGTTTCTTTCAAAAATATGGACTAGAATATGATGAAACGTTTAGTGTGATGGCAAAAATTACAATTATACGAGTCTTACTTACACTTGTAGCCAATAAATACTAGAATTTATGGTAGATGGATGTGAAGAATGGTTTTCTTCATGGATAGCTAGATCAGGAGATCTACACGATCCAACCAATGGGTTTTTAGAGCCAAGATCATCCTGAATATGTATGTAAGCTGCAAAAAGCACTTTACGGATTGAAACAGGCACCCAAGGCATGGTATGGTAAGATTGCTGAATTTTTAACACAAAGTAGTTATTCAGTAACACCTGTAGATTCCAGCTTGTTTGACAAAGCCAATGAAGGAAATCTAGCTATTGTACTAGTGTACCTAGATGATTTAATCATAACTGGAAATGATGAGGCAAAAATTCTTCGAACAAAGGGGAATTTATCAGTTCGTTTCCAAATGAAAGAACTTGGACAACTCAAGCACTTCCTTGGTCAAGAGGTTGACTGCACACAAGAAGGAATATTTCTTTGTCAACAAAAATATTCCAAATATTTGATGAAGAGGTTCGAAATGCTTGAATGCAAACCGATTTCTATGTCGATGGAACTAAATGCCAAAATATGTGCACATGAAGAAAAAGATTTGGAGGATGCGACAATGTATCAAAAATTGGTAGCCAGTCTAATGTACTTCACCTTAACTTGACCTAAAATTTCTTGTACAATTAGTGTAATGAGTCGGTACATGCAAAATCCAAAGAAGTCTCATTTGGAAGCAGTTCGATGAATACTGAGATATGTGAAGAGTAAAATTGACTATGGTATTTTGTACAAGAAAGGTGGAGACACCAAGTTAGTTGGTTACTGTGATGTTGATTATGTAGGAGATCAACAAATGGATATGTGTTTAAGCTTGCTTATGGAACAATTTATTGGTTTAGAAAGAGACATCTGACGGTATCATTATCAACCACTGAAGCTAAGTATCGAGTAGTGGAAATGGAAGGTCAAGAGAGTTCATGGTTGATACAACTAATGAATAATCTATAATAACCAATAGATTATGCAGTTTCATTATACTGTGACAATCAGTCGGCAATTCGTTTGGCAGAGAATCTAGTCTTTCATGCAAGAACTAATCATGTTGAAGTACACTATCACTTTACCAGAGAAAAGGTTCTTCAAGAAGAAATTGAGATGAGGCTAGATTTCGAACTTGTTCACTAAAAGTTTAAGCATTGGTAAGTTCGAAATGTTTCGCTGTCACCTTGACACAGTAAAAATAGTGAGAATTGGTGTTGAGGGGGAGTGTTGAAAATCAACACCAACATAATAAATGAAGTAGTTAAAAGATGTAGGAAAATAAATGGATTGGTTGAAAGATGTAGAGAAATAAATGGAGTGGTTGAAGGATGACTAAATAAGGTGGTTGAAGGATGAATAAATAGGGTGACTCGCCCCAGATTTAGAACAATACTTATGAATATTAACGGTAGATTTTATATATCTTAAGGATTCTAAGTTACTCTTTGTTTGGCACCATCATCGTTTTAATCTTTGGATTCATCTAAACTTGTTTGGAATTGAATAGTATGCTCCCCCATCTTTTGTTATAACTTGTCTCCAAATTCTCTTGAGTCTAGCAATGCCTCCTTTTCTGAGGACCACCAAGAAGATGCTTCATCGAATACCACATCTCATGAAGTGTAGCATCTTTCACTCATTGGATCACAATATTTCCATCCTTTTCTCTAGCTATCGTATCCCATAAAGATACATCTAACAACTTTCTTGTCAAATTTGCTTCGTAAATGACCAGGAACAAATACATGACATACACAGCCAAATTCTAACCTTGGTTGAGGAAGTATATTGGTCACAAAGGCTCTAGTCCTCATCACTTCAACCCAAAATCTCCCAGGTACATTCTTTTTGTGTAGCATACTCTGATAAATTTATGCAAGATGCTGGTTCTTTCACTTGCTACACCATTTTGTTGTGGTGTGTTGGCACAAGTGTACTAATGACGTATTCGAAATTCCTTTAGGTATTAAGAGAACTCGCTTGAGCTATATTCTCCGACATTGTCTATGCGCAAGCAAGAAATCTTCTTTCCTACTTCTCCTTCAGTTGACTCTCTGAACTCTTTAAACTTTGAGAATACGTCAGATTTTTCTTTCATAAAGAAAACCCATACATACCTTGAGAAGCCATCAATGAATGTAACCATGTATCACATACTACCAATTGATGGTTGCTTAACAGGACTGAATACATCATAGTGATCTAACTCCAAGGGTTCTTTTGCTTTAAACTTTGATTTCTTATATGGAAATTGGTGAGCTTTACCACACTAGCATCTTACATAGACGGTGTCTGTGCGTCTGTCTAGTTGAGAAATCCCTTTAAGCATCTACTTATTCACCATCACACTTAGCTTAGAATAGCTAACGTGAACTAACCGCATATGTCATAGATATGTTATCTCATTTCTTCTTGTCCTGTCTACATATGTAGATTCTGCTGACATCATGTACTGATTCCAATCATTTCCCCTCCATTGTCGATGTTTCTGATATTTTGAGATCACGATACACCTTCACGTCTTAGGGACCAAATAAGACATAGTGGCCTAATGATGTCAATTGAGCCACAGATAACAAGTGTTTCTTCATTCTTGGGACATGATAAACATCTTGAAGTGGTACCTGGTTAGTATTATATAGAGGCATAACTATCATTTTACCGATGTGGGCTATCGGTAACCTTGAGTTATCAGTTGTTACCACTACACGACCTCCCTTGTACTCCGACATGCTTTCCAACTTCTATTTATCACCTGTCATATGATTTGAGCAGCCCGAATCTATGATCAAGTCCTTCTTGTAGTCAATTTGTTTTGATGTTGTCACTGTAAGAGCAAATTCTTCTTCCTCTGTAGCGAATAATGCTTCGACATCCCAACCATCTTTGCTATACTCCTTAGAATTGGAAGTAACTGTATTACTTTCAACATGATTTTTCTTACTCCAACAATCTTTTTCCATGTGACCCATCTTTCCACAATTGTAACACTCACCATCAAATTTTCTATTGTTACTCCTATTCTTCCAAGCTCCCCATGGATGAAAGCCTCCATTTCCTTGAGAAAATTTTCCTTTGTCTCCATCCTTGTTAGATCAACTACTATTGTACTGCTTGAAAGTGCCTCTACTTTTGCTAGTGTAGAGTACTTCTTCTTCACCATTTAGCGAGACTCCTCCCATTTTCTTAGCTATAGCTTCTTGACCGACCCACAAATTATCAAATTCAATAAGAGATAGTTATGTAGGCCATCCTTGTATAGCGGTAACAAACCCTCGATATTTAGGTCTCAAACCATGGATAATTATTGTCTTTATCCTGGTTTCCCCAACAGTAGCTTTCGGATCTAACTCTGAAATTTCGTGGCATAACGACTTCACCTTGTGAAAGTACTGGGAAATCGTCATGTTGTGTTGTGCCATCGATAGCAAATCATTCTCAAGAAGTTGCATTCTTGTATCATTCTTCTTTGAAAAGAGTGTTTTGCATCCTGAATGTGCTCTAACATTTCTTCTTCAACTGTGGTCTTTAAAGCATACATCGCTTTGCCTCCTTTAATTTTCCACTTTCGCAAGATGTCGTTTGCATCTTCCACTATTGGTTGTGTAACTTTGTCACCACCAACAACCTCCCAGAAGTATTGACCTTGTAGGTAATACTCCATACATATTGCCCATGTGTTATAGTTTTTGTTGTTGATCTTCTTGATTCCTCCAACTACTTAAAGATCACCCATTGTGCTAGCAAGACTTCAATTATACCGAACAAGCTTGAATAATGAACTTGTAGAGTACCAAACTCCTCATGACTCAAGATATATCCACTAAGAACGATCTCTGACCGTCACGGTCGGGTACCAATTATTGAGTAAAATTTAAAATACACAACTCTAAATTTACTACTATTAGATCCAAACAAGTAAACAAAATAATGGTATTATACCCACAATAAAAGACACTATAACACCTCTCAAAGGAAACACACAAATTGAAGAGAAATACAAACACTCAAAGAGAAAGCTCTCAACTTACACTCAAACTAAGAATACAAAGACTTATTTGTTTTTGATGGAATGATTAAACCAAATGCAAGGTAAGCTATTTATAGTCCTCACCATGCAATCTACACCACACAAATATAAAACTAAGAAATAATTCTAGCCACACAAATATTATCTACACACTTGTTTTTTCTACAACCTTCAACCACCCTATTTATTCATCCTTCAACCACCTTATTTATTCATTCTTCAACCACTCCATTTATTTCTCTACATCCTTTAACCACTTCATTTATTTTCCTACATCCTTCAACCACTTCATTTATTATATTGGTGTTGATATTCAACAAAACCTTAGCTCTAATGAGAATAGGGTGAGCATTCAAAACATAGAAGACTGACCATTAGGTAAAACAACCAAAGATTGGTCAATGATAGGTAGATAAATGGGAAGCTACATATTATTCGAAGGGTGATATAAAATAAAAGATATAGGATCCAAAAATGAAACCTAGGCATGCTCATTGACAAGAAAATAGGTGAGAACATTAGAGGAATTAGGAGTAATATTAGCATCAAAAGAATGAAAATATTCATAAGAAGATGAGACTGATGAGAGGAAGAATCATGAAAAGCTATGTTAGAAGAAAGAGTAACAACTATGTCAAATGCAGGACTAGTAGGAAAAGAAGCAAAAGAAGACTCCAAAATAGAATCATGAGACTAAGCATTGTGATGAATTAAACCAAGAGGATGACTGAGAAGAAGAAGAATTAGAGGAACACTCACAAAACAAAAACAAAAAGTCCATTGATGATGACATACATACTAACTATAATTCTATTAGTAGACATATGAAGACATAAGTACCCTTTATAATTTGAACAATACCTCAGAAAAACAAATTCTAGTTCCCAATGTGGTTCTTATAAGCATGAACACACAAGAATTATTGACAACCAAATTCCTTATGTTCATAATATAAAAGAGCTTTACCAAACAAAAACTCATAGGGAAAAAAATCAGAAATAACTTTAGAGGAAAGTCAATTTAATAAATAAGTTGTAACCATCATTGAAAAGGGCCAATAAATAACATGCATATTTGCAGCTAACTAGAGAGCTAACCTCTCAATAATTTTTCTATGATGACTCTCTATGAGAATATTTTGTTCACATGTCTATGTATAAGCCATTCTATACTAAAGATGAACTTTGAGAAGTAAAGAGATCAAATGCTCGAACTCTATACCCCCATCAGTCTATAATGTTTTTATAGAGGCATTAAATTGATGTTCAACAATGGATTGATAAAGAAAAACAATTAGTTTGATCCTTGGAATGGATCATAAAATCTAAGTGAAACTGAAAAAGTCATCTATTATATAGAAAAAGTACCTATCACTAGTACATACATCACATGGAGTTGTCCATAAATCCAAATACCAAAAAAAAACTAAAAATAAAAGACTATGTAGCATGGACACCTAAATCTAATAAGAAAAACTTGTAAGACATGGACATTTGATACCGTTTTCAAAAATTAAAAAACCATAAGAAGAATTGACATTATGTACATTGTTACCAGTGCTGGAGTTGGTGCTAATGCAAGAAATTGTGTTATTAGAAGAAGTTAACAAACCCTATTTTTGAATAGTATTTTGAAATAAAGGTATATGAGGAAGCCCCAGTCTATGATGCCAAGTTTTGAAGAAGTAGGACCACATGGTTGATTAGAAGAGGATAATTAAAGATGATGTATCCTTATAGTTAGAAAAGATATAACCTTGTAAGGCATAAAGACTCTCTTACTGGCACCATTGAGTTTCACCTTTCTTGAAATCAAATCCTTTCCAAAAAATCCATGAGGAAGAATCAATAAATATATTATTTTCTTGACAAAGCTTATTAACGTAAATAAGACTAGAAGAAGCTTTAGAAGAATACAACATATCATTCAAGAAATTAAAGATAGCAATTTAACAAAATTAAGCATAATAGCATGACCAATTAAAGAAAGTAGCATGACCAAAGGTTATAAAAACCTTAGGTGGAGCAACAATGGTATCAATGATTACTCCTTATAACCCATAAGTTGTTAAATATGTGAGTAATTTGTCTTTCCAGAAGAGATAATTATTTTCATGAAGTTTAACTAAAAAAATAATCTTCATTGGTGGAAAGTATGACAAAATTTTAGCAAGAAAGTTTATCTAATTACTGATCAATGTCATTTTATATCTAAATAGAGGACTCAATTGACCGAGCTTTGATCGAGCTTTGCTCGAGTGCCCTCGGATGGAAATTTGGAACAAAGTAGTTGATCAATTTATCTTCACTTGATATTGATTAAGGGAAGTAATGAAAAGAATAGATAGATCAATTCAAAAGGGTGTCAATCGACCTATGAGTGCTCTTTGGAAGAAAATAGCAATACTTAGATCATTCGAGAAAGATTCTCGATGGATCGAGCAGTCTAATCAACATATAAATCTAGTGCTTTTCAACACCCATTTCTAATCCTAGCAATTGGACCAAGCATAATCTAATCCTAATCAAATCAAGATAAAAAATACAATATAAAAAGAGCACAAAGACATATTAAAGAGACAAAATTGCTACAAGAAGCAAGTGAGATAAAGAGTACACCTAATGAAAACTGTTAAGTGATAACCGCACATGAAGTGTGTGAAATGAATACACAAGTATACATAACGCAACAAGTAATATAATGATAAGAAAAGATCGTTCCCACAGAGATTATTTTACTAGAAACTAATTTTAAAAACTAAAAAAAATCAATAATTTTGTGTTTTTATATTTTAAGGAGGAAAAATTAAAATAACTAAATGTAGATAGCAATAATTAATTAAATCAAATTTGGTAACTAAAAATATATATAAGAAAATATCTAGGAATACTTAATCCCCCAATTTTCTAAACATGCGAATCGCTAAAATCCTCCCAATATAATTATCAATTAATTACATGTTCAATTGAATCTAACCTAGCATGTATTCCTCTCTCAAGTAAACTACACACCATATATTAATTAATTTAATCACTCTCATGCTAATTAAATTACATATTATGCATTAAGTTCATCAATTATGGATCACATACATAAGAATCATACATCTGTGCCAAGAAACTATGCATGTTATTTAATGAAGACAACAATTAAATAATTCTCTCAAATCTATTTAATTGCCTCTATAGATAAATTCTTGGCCAAACAATTAATAGCATACAAATCATATTAAATAATATAATTAAATTATAATTATAATTGGGGTGAAATATTAAATCATCACATGGTTAAAATTGGGTTCATAAGATCCCTAGATTAATAAATTAAATACACATAATTGTGTTCATAAAATGCATCTTTCTCATAAAGAAAGACATAAAAATTGATAAAGAAAATAGTAGAAGAAGAAATGCAATCAATCTCTTGAATTGTAGAATTAATATCCTCTTTAATCTCCACCAAAATTATGTCTTCTCTTGAATATTTTTGTATTTTCTCTCTTTTTAGCTCCAAAAATTGACCAAAATTATGTTAATGGAGGCCACTTATGGTTAATAGAGTGATTAGGGGCTTAAATATTTCTCAAGTGTTATTTGGACCATCAGATCAGCTTCAGATCAAGGGCTATGATCAAAACAAGCAAAATTTACAACTCTAACCAATCACAGCGTGACACGTAGCATCATAAATTCACTGGGTGAATTAGGGAGGGACATGTGGTAGGGGAGACCGGTCAGAGTCATGGCTCGTTGAGTCAGTGCCATGTGGCACGATGTGATTCGAGGCATTGGATGGTATGGTGCACGGGTGCAATGAGTGGAGTAATGGCATAGCGACACGTGGCAACATGGTTTGACCAAGTGCGAACTCGGATTGAATGCTATGCTAACACATGGCACATGTTTCGTCTTTCTCATACGCAGTGTAATGTGATTCGTTCTCTGTGCTTGCGTGGCTTGCCCAGTATGCTCGCCTACTTGCGTGGTAGGATACGTGGCATCTTCTAGTTGGTCATACGTTAAAAATTCATAAAAAATAAATAAAAATTCCAAAAATTATATGTTCACCCACCCCTTTTCACCAAAAAGTTTATATTTTAATATTTTTGGCCATAAAAATACTCTTTATTGAATAAAAAATTAAATATTAAGTAAAAAAGTGTGCTAATGACTACTTTCAGAGAGTCATCAATAAGGAGATTTTTTAGAAAGAATTGAAAATTTTAGATAGAGATTATTTTGGCTTCATCATCGATAATTCCTAAGCTTTTCTTATTATTCATATTCATAGTTTCCGTAATTATAATGTTGATTCATTTAGAATCCATGTCTAGCTAAAATTTTAATGTCATTATGGGAAATTTCAAGTCCTAGAAAGTGGCACTAGGAACTTTTAATGTCATTATGGAGAAAAAAAGCAGAAGATGGTACAAAAGTAGAACAAAACAAAAAGAAAAAGAAGTAATGGAAAGTGGCCTTGGGGAACAAAAAAAGAAAAAAAAAACAAAAATGAAGTAGAAAACAGAAAGAGAACATTGGAACGGAGGAGACAAAAGCATATTCTTTTTTCTTATTGATTTTAAATATAATTTTTAGCATGAACTAAATTTCTTTATCCTAGGAAAATGATGTAATCTAATTCTGAACTATGATTGATTTTTTCAGGTTAATTTTAATTATTTCTCTTCGTATTTGTTTGATTTATTCTGAGTTTATTGCTTCTAATTAAGCAGCCATTAATTAGATGATTTTGGTCTTGTGATTTACTATCAAAAGAAGGAATTATAGGATAGATCTGGAATATTTCAACGTAGGTAAATATAGAGATCGAAAGACTTGTATGAACCTATATAGTATTAAAATCATTGGTCTTAATGCTTGCTTGATTTATTAAATCGCATACTCTTATGTAAATTGATGAACAAGAATATTTCCAATTGATTGTCGAAAGAGAGTTTTGGATGTTTTTTAGAGATTGCTAACAAACAGAGAGAATTAAATTCAATTATCTAGATGAATAAAGCATAGTGTGGGATTAGGTGAAATATATATCCTAAAATTTTTCTTCCCATTGATTTGATTTTCAAACATCTTTCTTTTCTTTTGTACATTTTATTTAAAATGATTTTATTTTAAATTCCAGTTACAACAACCTTAGTGACTTCTCTAGATAAAACTGAGATTAGCATAATTTTGGTATTTGTCAAAAGTAAGTTCCCAATCCCTGAGGATGATACTCTTCTTATCACTTTACTATAAAACTACTATACTATATACTTGCAGTTTTTTACCAATCAAGTTTTTGGTGCCATTGTCGGGGATTGATTTCTTCTTTTTCTTACCAATATCGATACAAAGTAATCTTGGTTTTAATTTAGAATTGTATTTTATTTAATTTATATTTATATTTTTTATTTTTCTTTAGGTGTATTTTTGACGTTGGATGTGTCGTGCTAGAACTTGGAAACATTATTCCTTTTGATCAATATAGTGCAACAAGCTCAATTTAGCGAATCGCCACTAGATGATCCCAATATTCATTTGGTGATGTTTTTGGAGATTTTGGACACTATAAAGATGAATGGTGATATTGAAGACACCATTAGACTAAGATTGTTTCCTTTTCATTGAGGAACAAGGGCCGAGGTTGGCTACAATCTCTACAACCAAGACCCTTCACTAGTTGACAAAACATGGCAAAAACAATTATTGCTAAATTCTTTCCACCTACAAAATAGCCCAACTTAGGAGTGAGATTGGCTAATTTAGGCAAAATGATTTTAAGACACTCTATGAAGCATGGAAAGGTATATATATTTGATTTGGCATTGCCCTTAGCATGGATTTCCAAATTGGTTGCATGTTCAGATGTTCTATAATGGGTTAAATGGGAAAACTAGAACCATAGTTGATGCTGGTTCTGGTGGAACTTTGATGTCAAAGACAGTTGAGGGTGCTACTTCTCTTTGGGAAGAAATGGCCTCAAACAACTATCAATGGCCAACTAAAAGATCTATGGCTAAGAAAGTTGATGGAATTCATGAAATGGAGTCGTTTGCTACCCTTTCAACTCAAGTTGCTTCTCTCTCTCATCAAGTTTCAGCCTTGATAACCCAAAGAATACCACAAAGTGCAAAATATGTTACAATTTCAAGTATTATAGTTCCAATGAATGAAGAAAGTCAAGAACAGGTTCAATACATCAACAATCGGAACTACAACTATCGCATTAATCCTATGCCAAATTACTACCATCTAGGGCTTCAAAATCATGAGAATTTTTCTTATGGAAACATGAAGAATGTCATGCAACCTTCCCCAGAGTTTAATAGTCAACCAAGCAAGAAGAAGAAGTCACTTGAGGATTCCATGGTTTCCTTTCTTGAGGAAACCAAAACAAGGTTTAAAAAAAGTGATTCACGGTTGGATAACATTGAGACTCATTGTAGCAATATGGGAGCCACTATGAAAATTCTTGACGTGAAAATTGGGAAACTAGACACAACCATCAATTCCCAACAAATTTGAACTTTTCCTAGCAATACAGAAGTGAATCCAAAGGAACAATGCAAGGCCATTACACTTAGGAGTGGAAGAGAACTTGAGAGGTTACCATCGAAGGAAACCGAGTCTACCCCTTCATCTCCAAACAATGGCCAAAGCAATAATAAAGTATAAGAATAGGAGATTTTTTATGATACACTAAGAGAGAATTACATACCTCCATCAATTTCATTTCTTAACAATCCTTATCTTCTCTCTACTCCATTTCCTTATCCTTAACACTTTCAAAAAAAATTAGATAAGCAATTTTATAAGTTTTTGGATATTTCTATGAAAATTCACATAAATATTCCTTTTGTAGATACCTTGGAACAAGTTCTAAATTATGCCAAATTCCTGAAGGAAATCATTTCTAAGAAGAAAAGCTTGGAAGAGTTTGAAACATTGAAGCTTTCAGAAGAATGTAGTGTTATTCTTAAAAACAATTACCTCAAAAATTAAAAGATCCAAGGAGTTTCACTTTGCCTTGCACTATTGAAAATTCATTTTTTGATAAAGTTTTATCTGATCTTGGTGCTAGCATTAATCTTATGCCACTATCTATTTATAGGAAATTGGGACTTGGAGAGATGAAACAAACAACCATTTCTTTTCAACTAGTAGACCAATCCATCAAGTATCCACGTGGAATCATAGAAGATGTATTGGTAAAGGTGGATAAATTTATTTTTCCTACTCATTTTGTTATGTTAGATATGGATGAAGATGAAGACGAAGATGTCCCACTAATTCTTGCCTAACAATTCTTGGCTACGGGAAAAGCTTTATGGATGTTCAAAAGGGTGATTTAACATTGAGAGTGAATAAGGAAGCGATTATGTTCAACATCTACAAATTCGTGATATTTCCAGAAGACCCAAGCACTTGCTTATGGGTAGATATCATTGAACTATATGAAGTAGAAGCCTTTTAAGAGGATATGTCAGTTGATCACCTAAAACAGTGTATCACTACTTCATCTCATGCTTATGTTTTTAATAACTCTACTGTTTGTGAATCTAATTTACCTTTTGTTAGTGAAGAATTTCTCCACTATGCATATGCCTTGGAAGCATTGTAGAAGGTTACATCATTTAGCAAACATATGGGAATGCCAGAGCCAACGGTAGCAAAGATGAATTCTTAAATTTCTACAGAAAATGTGCAGCAAACTATAACTCTAGAGTTGAAACAATTTCCCCAGCATCTTCTCAGCATTCTTGGGTAATAGTTATACATTTCTAGTGATTTCTGCTGCAAAACTTACATACTATGAGGAGGAAATGTTACTGTATATGTTAAGGGAGCATAGAACAGCCTAGGAATGGACTATCTATGACATAAAAGGTATAAGTCCATCCATTTCCATGCAAAGGATTCTAATGGAGGAACTTTACAAATATTCAATTTCCACTTCCATTCATTGATCAAATGTTAGATCGATAGGCCAGATATCCCTATTATTGCTTCTTAGATTATTATTCAAGGTATAACTAGATTTCCATAGCTCCCAATGATTTGAAGAAAAATACATTAACATGCCCCTTTCGAACATTTACTTTTAGAAGGATGCCCTTTGGATTGTGCAATGCCCCAACAACATTTCAACATTACATGATGGCTATTTTTTATGATATGATAGATTATATAATGGAAATTTTCATCGATGACTTTTTGGTTTTTGGTACATCTTTTGATCATTGTTTGCATAATTTATCTTTTTTTGGAAGAGATGTGAAGATAAAAATCTTGACTAAACTGGGAAAAGTATAATTTCATGGATTAAGAAGGGATTGTGCTTGGCTATAGAGTGTCATCTAAAGGAATTGTGGTTGATTGAGATAAAATTGAAACCATAGAAAAACTACCACCTCTAAAAAATATGAAGGGAGTCAAAACCTTTTTAGGACATATGGGATTTTATAAAAGATTTATAAAGGATTTTTCTAAACTCTCTAAACCTTTATGTAATCTTCTTGAAAAAATTTCTACCTTTGACTTTGATGATGTTTATTTGTAGGCCTTTAAGGCAATCAAGAAGAAATTGATTTCAGCACCAGTAATGACTGTACCAAATTGGAGTCAACATTTTGAAGTCATGTGTGAGGCAAGTGACTTTGCAATTGGAGTAGTGTGAGGACAAAAGCAAAACAAACTATTTAGGATCATATACTATGCAAACAGGACATTTAATGAAGCCCAATTGAATTATACAATAACTGACAATGAGATTCTTTTTTTGGTGTTTTCTTGTGACAAATTTTGGTCTTACCTCATTGGTAAAAAGGTGGTAATGTTCACTTATCATGAAGGACTTCGTTATTTGTTTGGTAAGAAGGATGTTATGCCTAGCCTGATTCGTTGGATCCTTCTTCTTCTAGAATTTGATTTGGAAGTTTAAGATAAGTAATAAAGTGAAACTTTGGTTGTTGACCATCTCTCTCAGTTGAAGCAAGAGGAAGTTAAACTAGATTTAGTGATCTAAGAAGCATTCCCTTAGGAATAGTAGTTTGCATATGAGATCAAGCTTCCTTGGTATGTTGATTTTGTAAACTACCTAACTTGTAAGGTATTTCCACCAGATCTTACTTACCACCAATGTAAGAATTTTTTGCATGATGTCAAATTTTATCTTTGAGATGATCCTTTGCTTTTCAAAATATGCCCTTATCAAATCATCTAAAGATATGTGCCTGAAGAGAAGATGCAAGCCAATCTCCATCATTACCATTCCTCATCATATGAAGTACTACATCTTAGAGAAAACATTAATAGTAGCTCAGGTACTGATGAGCGAAACTAGCATCGCCGATCCAACAAATACTTTGGTTTTATATTTGTAAAACTCTCGCAAGTGCACGAATCATTTTATAGAAATGCAAGTATACTCCCAAGATCGATCTAACGAAGGAATATATATGGTTTTTAATTTATTATTCAAATTTTTTAAAATGAAATTAAATCCTAAACATCATGTCACGATGTTTTGGGTTTTTTATTTTCCTAATCTAATAACATAAAAATAAACATAGATATGGATATGGATTCAATAAACATTTATGCAATTTTTTGTCATTCATAATAGTGGAGTATTTATGGATATAATAACTAAGTTAATTATGCTTACTCATATTATTTAGGTTCTTAAAAATATAAATAGATATTTATTACTTCTCTCTTTTTTATATTAATACCACCTTTGGTAGGGTTAGATATTTTTTGTTAACTAAAAAAATCAATTAACACCTATAGGTGGGATTGGTAACTAATTTGATTAATTAAATTAATTCTTTTTTTCTAAGAAATTGAAAATGAACTATTTAAATTTCACCTTTGGTAGGGTTAGACAGTTTAAAATTTATTCAAGGTATCCAAATTAAACCTAAAAATCTAATTATCCGAGTACTAACTCTCAAGTTTTAAAACCATTACTAAAAATATATTGTCAATGCATTTTGGAATTATAGTTCTTATAAAAAATTTTGAAATAGAGCTTCATTCTAACTACGGAACGATTGTACCAACAAATAAAAGAGCACTATTCTAAATTAAACCTTAAAATCTAATTTTCAGATTTAAGTTTGTAATGAAAAATAATATATTTCTCTCTAACATCCTTATATAAAATCTTGAATAAAAATAAAATCAATTCATTTTATAGATAGTTTTACCTATTTAATATTTCACAAGCATAACAACGTTATTATTATATCATGTTTACAAATAGCTAACCATGTAAATTTTAATAACAAACAAATTAAATATAATATATAAGAATAAAACATAAAAATAATTGTAAAGGAAATGAATCCTTACGGAACCTTAATGCTGATTCCGTTTATGGGAAACCTCCAAACGGATTTGCATTTTCGTTTATTGAATAAAAAAGGTAGAATTTTACAAAAACATAGCTAGTTCTTCTCAAAAGGAGAAGAACTTTAAAACTAAAAACTGAAAAAAAGAAAATTTCTAGAGAGAGAAAGAGTTAAGAAACTTATTTCTTGAGGTGTGATTTGTAAAATGGGGGAGATGGGGTATTTATAGGTGAGGAAAAGGGTAAAAAAGTGGGAAAATGATAAAAATTAGGTTAAAACGTGTAATGGACGAATGCTGATATAGGCACTAATGTAGAATTGATGGGTGCTAACATAGGTAGTGGCGTGCATGAATTTGGCATGATGTGGCATAGGTGGGCATACATGGGTGTAGATGAACGCGTGAGTTTGGCATGATGCGGGGTAGCTGAGCACAAATTAGCATAGATGCACGTGCAAGCTCGGTGTTGTGTGGGAGGATATGTGCAGAATTTGACGTTGTACCGACGTGGCTTGGCATATTTCTCGGCATGGTATAGCACGGCTTGGCAGTGTTGTCCATTTTTCCATTTTTTTAACTTTTCATCATTTTTTCTCAACATATTTGTGATGTATTGCCTCCAATATTATTCTTTGAGTCTTTAAGTTATTTTTGAAGCAAAAATACCTAAAAAAACGTCAAAAATACTTGTGATTCCGGAAAGATAAATTTATATAAAAATATGATAAAATCATATAAATATAATTCTTTTTAATCAATTAAAGTACTATAAATAATGGTAAATTTAGTGCTTTTTAAGCACTCATCAAGTACTTCAAAGTTGTTTCTTTTGACCCTCTATTTTTTGTGATAGATATACTTTGGTGAAAACTTGTGATCGATGCTAACGTATGGGAAATATTTCAAGGTTTTAGGAGCTACCATCAAAAACAATCTTAGAGGTTGATTTATTTGATGTTTGGGAAATTGATTTTATAGGTCCTTTTGCAATAACAAATGATGCAAAGGCAGTGCTCAAATTTCTTCATAAGAACATATTCACACGATTTGGCACTCAACAAACTATTATTAGTGATGAAGGGACTCACTTTTGCAACATATTGTTCAACAACCTTCTCTCTAAATATGGTGTGAAGCATAAGATAGCACTTGCCTACCATGATCAAACTAATGGCCAAGCTAAAATTTCAAACTGAGAAATCAAGAATATCCTTCAGAAGATGGTCAACACCAATAGAAAGGATTGGGCAAAGAAGCTTGATGATGCTTTGTAGGAATATCGTATAGCTTTTAAAACACCTATTGCGATATCTCCTTATCAATTAGTGTTCAAAAAAGCATGTCATCTCCCTGTTGAGTTAGAGCATAAAGCTTATTAGTTTGTAAAGAATTTTAATTTTGATTTAAAGGTAGTAGGGGAAAAGCAACTTCTTCAATTGAATGATATGGATGAGTTTCAGAATGATGCTTATGAAAATGCAAAGATCTACAAAGAATAGACAAAGAAGTGGCATGACAAATAGATTCTTAGGCGTGAGTTTTCTCCAAGAAAGTGTGTTTCTCTCTTCAATTCATGACTAAAACTCTTCCTGGGTAAGTTCAAATCAAGATGGATAGGTCCTTATACAATTGACAAAGTTTCCAATTTTTGACCTATAAACTTGAAGGAAAAGATAGGGCATATATTTAGAGTTAACTGTCTAAGATTGAAGTATTATTATGGAGAAAAAGTGGTGAAGAATTGTGCATTTATTCTTCTTTGAAATCCTAATTGATAAAGATTGAAAAGTCTGGATGTAGACTATAAAACAAGCGCTTAGAGAAGGCCAACCATAAAAATTTCTTTGTCTTTTATTTTATTTTTTATTATTTATTTGAATAATTTGAATTTTTATGCTGGTTAATTTGGAGGAATAAAGAGCTGAAAATTACAAACTAATGTGGATCTACCATAAAACTAGGGAAGTTCTTTTCATTTCAATATGTCTCACATTTGAATTAAAATGAGGATATTGTTTAGTTTAAGTTTGGGGGTGTAAAATCCTATAGTCTTGAGTTGTTAGATTCTCTTATCAAGCATGTATGTGAGTATGATTAAATTCTTTGACTCTGAAATTTGTGATTGAGGATGGTTTTGAGAAGAAAAATAATTCAAAATCTGCTATTATAATAGGCAGATTTTTATGGGTACTTTGATTTAAATATTTTTCCTTGAAAATAATTGAGCACATAGTCAATTTTTATTTACTCCATTTTTCCTATGAAGAGAAGGAATTGAATTAACTCAGTTAGGACAATTCAATCTTTCTTTTCTCTAGAATCTGTTGATGGATCCTTGAGGTGAAATCCTAGTTGATACCAAATATTAGAGAAAGGATCTAGGAAATTGTTTTTTGTCATAACCAAAAAACTTTCCAACCTGTCCTAATTATCATATCATCATTGCATGGTGTATTCCAATAGTCAACCCCCTTAAGTCTTATTTTACATAAGTCCTTATTTGTTCTTTTAACTACATAAATTATTCCCATTCTAAGCTTAAAAAACCATGAATTTACCTTAAATTTTGAGAAAATACTATGGTCAAACTTTTCATTTAAAGAGAAAGTTACTTCAAATTAAATAATCCACGTTATGTTTGCTATATTTGATCAAAGTTTGAAAATAAAAGAAAGTGAAAGCCAAGAATCTAAAAAGGGTTAAATTGGTTAGAAATAAAAAAAAGGCTATGAGTATAGCAACAATATTTTCATCACTATAAGCATAATATCAAGAAAGAGTTGTGGTGTGAATCCTATGGATATTCTTTTTATTGTACTTTCTACCAAGTATTTTTCCAGTTTGCTTTGATTTTCCATATCCATTTATTTCTTAGCCCTCACCTTATGGCCTATCATTACAACCTTGATTAAAGACCTTTTGATCTCTGATTTTGGTGTTTGATTACATTAGTGGAGATGATTTTTGAAAATAGGACTTATGGGGTTAAGTTTTGATAGAATTCTTCTGATTTTAGTTGTTCTACTTTTATCTGAATTTGCTATTGTTTGGAGTTAAATTGATTATTTCATATACACACTCAAGGACTTAGCATTAGGTTGAAGTAAGTGCTTACCTCTTGCATGAAAAATTGTTGAATTTTTAATTTATTTTCCTACAATCTTCTATGTAAAAAGAGTAAGTTACTTGTAACGAAATCTAAATTCTGATCATGCCTTGGTGAGTGATGGTAGTTCTCTATGGGGTCTAGTTGATATTATCTAGAGTTATCTTTTCTCTTATTTTCTTTTTGTTTGGGGACAAAAAAAGTTTTAAGTTTGGGGGTGTTTGATGACTTGCATAATTTGGCATAATCTATTACTTCTCAACATTAAACTTTAGTCTAATTTTATTTATTTTTATTAAATTGAGACTTCATTATTGTTATGTAAATTTTATTATAGATTTGAAGAAAATGAAGATCCAAAATTTTAGAAGCATATTATCTAAGGACTCTCAAATTTAAATAAAGATAAGAAGAAAAAAAGGGAAACGCAGTACGCACACGGTTTGTAAATTGATGAATAAGAATGTTTTCAATTGCCTATCGGAAGAGAATTTTGGTTATTTTTTAGAGATTTCTAACAAACAGAAATAATTAAATTGAATTAGCTATATGAGTAAAGCATAGTGAGGGATTAGGTGAAATTGATTTCCTAGAAGTTTTCTTCCCATTGATTTGATTTTCGAACATCTTTCTTTGCTTTTTCCATTTTCTTTAAATTGATTTTATTTTAAATTCCAATTACAATGACCTTAGTGACTTCTCTAGATAAAATTGAGACTTTCATAATTTTGGTATTTGTCAAAAGTAAGTTACAAATCCCCGAGGATGATGCTCTTCTTATCACTTTAATATAAAACTACGATACTATACACTTGTCATTTTGGATGGATCATTAGCCTTAGGGCTTTATAGATTATTCCAAGCCACACCTTATGTGATAGCTTAATAAGGCTTTTTATGGCTATAAATAGGCTCATTGAGCCTGGTTTATAAAATAGAGTTATTGCTTGATTAAGTGGGAATTCAATGCTTATAGATAATTGCCTCTATGCTAGTATATATGATTGGTGAAGATATTGTTGTATATCTTATTTATATTAGTGAAATTGTTGTGACTGGTATTAATGAGAAGCTTATACAAAGAATGATAGTCAAGCTACATAGTGAAATTATTGAAATGGTTCGAGCAAGTGGTGGATTTCATCTTTTCCAATAGAAATGTATTCATCAACATCTTGAGAAAACAAATTTACTTGAAGAAAAGCCAGTTAGCACACCTCTTCTGGTGGGAAATTAATTTCTAAAACTAATGATCAACCCTTAGATGATTGCACCTAATATAGATCAATGGTAGATGCCCTTCAATACAACACTCTTACTAGACCTGGCATCTCCTACTCAGTTAACAATCTATGTCAATTCTTTTGGACTCCCTCAGATATTCATTGGTCTTTTCTATGGTATTTAGTTGGTACCTTAAGCCATCGCATCTTCTTGTAGAAGTGTCAATGTCAGCATGAGTGCTTATAGTGATACTGATTTGGTAGCATGCTCATATGATATAAGAAGTACTGGTAAATTTTGTGTTTTCCAGAGACATTCTCTTGTTTTATGGTCTTCTGAAAAGCAGTATGTAGCATCTCAATCATCAATTGATGACAGAGTTCAAATCACTAGCATATGTTACAGCTGAATTTGCTTGTCTTATGAAGATTCTTAACGATTGTTTTGTGACAACATTAGTATTGGATATTTGGCCAAAAATCATGTGCAACACTATAGGATAGAGAATGTGGAGATTGGCTTTTACTTTGTTAGGAGAAAGATATTGATAAATGTTATTTGATACACACTTTCAAATATCAACTCCTTTACATTTTTACATATTTTATTATTATAATGAGCAAAAACTAATTATTTTTTATTTAATGAAAAGATATTGATTTTCTATATTTTTTGGGAGTTCTTTAGGCTTTTTATAGATTTCTTATGATTTTTATTTAATAGGTGGATTCACTTAGAAAGGAAGTGGATATATTTTGCAACTTATTCATATCGCAACTTATCCTTCATATTTAACCAATGCATCTTATCCTATCATTTTGACAAGTCGTGCATACTAATCATATCTCCACCAAAATACCAACATCCTAATTACATTCTAATTTGAAGAGATTTAGATACAAAAATTATAGACAAAAGCTAGAGGTAAGAACTAAGAATAAGATTCAAGAGTTAATTAATAAAGTTGAATATCAATTTCCACGACATCAATCCTAAGATTTCTTCTCTCTATTTTTCATGAATAATATTCTTAATTTATTGTTTTCCATGAATAGCTAGTTTTATAATTGATTGTGGGTGATTTTAAAGTCCTAGACATGAATTACAATATTTAATAAGATCTACAATATTCTATTTATATATTATTTTTGATTATGTATTAATTTGGAGATATTCCCCAAGGTGAAATTCACATACCTCTTATGAAAGATATTAAGAAGGAACCTTGTATGAAAAGAACCTCAAGAAACTTTTCTTACCAAGGATAAGCCTAAGGATAACAATGAGAGGGATGAGAGGGATAATGTGTCAAGTATTCATCAAAGAAGACTACCATCAAGGTGCAAGGATGTAAATAATGAACTTCTAGTGTAGAAATTCAACATCATACACTTCAAGATCATGGATGATGATGGATGATAAAGGTCGCTGCGTGAGGCTAAGGATGCTAAACCAAGTGCTTTGTGGGAGGAAACCCACCATATTTGTTTTCTACTCCCTTTTTACAGCACATATATGCATGTGCTTACATTGAGGCAATGTAATAATTAGGTGTGGGGAGTGTTAATGCATCACTATCTTTATTTTTTGCTCTTTATTACTTTAGCATGTTTTAGGATTAGTATGCTCAAAGTATAATATATTTTTATTGTTTTAATATTTATTTATTGCATTTTTATGATAGTTAGGATTAACAAAGGGGTTTAGAATCAATCATATGTTATCCCTTTGTTTTTTGACATCCTTGATTAAATTAGCTAAACAATGTTAGGTCAAAAAAGATAATTGAGGTTAATAGAATCTTGAATTTTTTCTTAAGAGAAGTTTACTTTATAATAATTTTGCTAAAATATTGCTTGCATAATAGCTAAATTGGTGATAGAATAATATTCATTCATGAACTTATGAAAAAATGTTATGAATCCCATGGAACATTGCTATACTTTAAGTTTATCAAGGCGAATGCTAAACGTAATTTTTGAAAAATGATTAAGGAAATATGATTTAACTTCTTTGGCTAAATTTTTAGACCTTTAACATTATTGTTCTTTCAAGAGCAATCCTATTAGAGAACCAATTTAAGCCTACATGAACCAATTGTTTCTACCCATCCTTACCATTTGAACCAAAAACATTGGTCATACTATATAGTTCAAGAATAAGTGGAGTTACACAAAAAGAAAATATATTTTATAAGAATGCTAGAATACTATTTAAGAGTGCTAATTATGCTATAATTGATTAAATGTCCAACGTACAAAACAACCCCTACTATAATATGTTCCCAAAAAACAAATATAATAAATGGGAAAGCTAGAAAGAATTGTAAAAAAAGGGATGTGTGTTAAGAAAAAGAGTGGTAAAAATAAATTAAAATAAGCCAATAATGATGTTGGGCTCCAAAACATAAAATTTGACCCTATTGGATTGACATAATTAATATCATGATAGTATTATTTATAGTTCTCTCTCTAACTCTATGGAATCCTCAAATTTTGTTTCTCATTTTTTCCTTTTATTAGATTGAACCAAAAGTGTAGCATATTAAAACCAAATGAAAGACTTTTTTTTATTTTAAGGAATACTTTTGGTAAGTGCATACACCATCTTAAGGGAAAGCCTATAGTATCAAATTTAACTCTAAAATGAATAGTAATATTTTATAACAAGGATTATTATTTCAACTTAAAAGTTCATTTATTTAGTTATGAATCTAATTATCTAATTAAAATGTGAGTGAAAAGAATATCAACGAAAGTATGGAAAATTAAATTTTTCAAAACAATTAGACAAGCAATCGTGTGTATATAAAGTAATGTAGAAATATAAAGATCAGCAAACAACATTTTTAAGTGAAAACAACCTAGGCCATACTAATGACTTAACAGAAAAACCACTAGTCCACTGGACCACCTAACTATCCGCTACGAAAAATAAGTAACAAATCATGAGACTAGGACTCAAACTACCTACCAAGGTAATTCCCCTAAGTTATCTACTTACAAGTTGCTACTTTCATCAAAGTCTCTACAAGAAAGGTGTTTGGATCTAGGCTAATGTTTTGACAAACTCTAGTTACATAATTTAATCGAACTTCTATCACTATCAACTGAAATGTTAGCACATAAACACAAGTGCAATTTTGTGTCCTAGGGTAGATTCAACAAGGAACAATGCTAACTAGTTAATTTACAAAATATATCAAATAAATTTAAAATAGCTAACAACTCTCGAACAATAAATTTAAAAGTGCAATATCTCAATTATTTTAGGCTTGTGAATCCATCAGGCATAACCACAAATGTTTGATAAATTATCTTAATGAAAATCCCTACTGCAATAGTTTTAGCAAAACAAGAAAAAGAATAAAAGATGAACAGACTAAGTACAATTAAGTTCATGAGTGGTTGGTTTCCATTATGTTCTTAGGTTTATATGTACAAAATATTTTGAAGCACTTTACATCATAGTACAATTACCATATTTTCCATTAAATCAATTAAATGAGTTTTAAGAAATATGGACAATATAATAAAAGGCCAATCTAATTTGTATTTAAAAAAGGTTTTAAAATCAAAGCTATGGCCGCTTGATTGATCTAATCAAGTGCTTGATCGATCAAGTACATAGTTAAGTTGGTCCTCTTGATTGATCTAGTGCATCAATTAATTGATTCTCAAAAACATGGATCGATCTAATCATTAATCATGAGCAATCTAGTTCTCGATCAATTTAGTATCAATTCCTCGATCGATCTAGTCATATAAATAATTAATTCAACATATAATATATCTTATTCAAATCAGTGAGCCTACTTTCATATTGTTCCTATATGTCTAATATGCAATCTAATGTGCATAAGAATAGAGATGTTAGATGTTAGATGTACCAGAATGATTATTGTATCAATTAGCAATAGTCAAAGCATCTAACATAGCCAAGTTATGCAAGGCTTATGTGAGTTTTGGCGATGATTCAAAACATGTCACTTAAATCAAATCAACTAGCGAATTCTAGATAAAAAAGATTAAACCCAAGTTCAATAAAAATAGCTTATTTAAAGATTAATAATCAAATCAAATGATCATGATTGCTCATAAAATTATTTAATCTAAATATCTAAAAATCTAATAAAAAGAATTAAACCAATTAATGCAAATCAATATATATATATATATATATATATTAATTATCTTTTTCACTGTGTATATATATTAATTACCCTTTCTCACTCATGTTTTTCAATAATTAACTTACTAACTAATATCAATTTATTTCTTAAGTATGACTTATGTGTAAGAATCAAATTCTTTAAATTTGTATATCAATACCTTGTTTTGCACATGCCGAATTATCTACTTCCTGAATACCATATTTGATGAGTCAAATTTTCGACTATTAATAAATATTCCTTAGTTGCCGCTAGTTTAATGATGTCGATAATAGTAGTATTTTCTTGAATATTTTTCGGTAGCTTTTTCTTGCAATATGTAGAATTTATTTTTCGAGCACACCTTAATGTGTCTATATATATAGAAAATAATAATAATAATGATCTAGTAGTATTAAGATTAAATATATTTTGGACTTAATTTTTCAAAGTCCATAAAAACTTAATAAAAAAATTATTTTTTAAAATACATCTTTAAAATATTAAGACACATCTAAAAAATATTTAATTAATAATTTTATAAATTGACTTAATTTTAAATAAATATTTTAGTTCCAAAAACAATTTTAGATTTATAAACATGTACTATTAAATGCATGAATGCAATCTTATGTGTTGTAGTTATAAACTCAAATTATACCTGAAGTACGATTATCTGGAACTCGAGCATTTATTCAATTTTTCTTGATAGACTCGATAGTTCGCCTAAAAACAAACTTATAGGTAAATATTTTGTCCACGAAAATAGCCAACACTTATAGTCCTTACACATTCAATTAGCTTCTTAAAATTGAATGTTTTTGACAAATTAAAATTAAAAAGGTTATTATAAATTATCTATTAACAAGAATTTGGATCAAGAGCTTATTATCTATCAACGAATAGGTAAGAAAATGTTGATTTTTAATACATATTCATAGTATACGATGATCTTACAATTATTCTCTTATTATTTTTTATTGTAATCTTTATATTTTATTTGATAGATTTAATTTTTAGTTTGTAAAACCAAAATCTTCTTTTTACTAATTTTAATTAACTTATTAACGAGCTAATAATTTGGACTAGATACTATTAACAATCCTTGTAGGTATGACAACCCTTGTTTTAAAATTACTTATTAGTTTTACATGATCAAGTATACTTCCATGTTTTCAATTGTATCAAGTTTTTTACGCCATTGTTGGGAATTGGTTTAACAATTCTTCTAATAATTACTAATATTTCTTTATTTATATTTTTTTTTGTTCAAAAAGTTTTTCTTTATTTTTTTGAAAATTCATTTTTCAATTTGTTATTATTAGTTTAAATTTATTTATTTATTTTTAATTTTAAGTTTATTTTTATTTTATTGTATTTATTTTATTTTATTTATCTATTTATCTATGACTATACCCTACCTACAATGGACTTCCTACATCACACTTTGAGCATTAACAAGGCAATTAGGACTATGCTAATGCTATGGGTGGATTTTAAAGCCAAAGGTTTAAGTACGATCCATATTCTAACATGTATAGTGAAGGATGGTAGGATCATCAAATATCCAAGAAATTCATATGGAAATACTACATAAAATTTCAATATCACACCTAATTTTCCATTCTCAATTCCACAACAAACTCAATCCACTCCAAGTAATTCTCTTGAGGATTTAGTGAATACCATTGCTGCTAACACTTTGAACTTTCATTAAGAGAACCAAGATTTAATCAAAAAGTAGGAAATATCAAGGAGAAATCTTATGATTCAGGTAACTCAAATTTTAAAGAGAAATTCGTCTATGGAGTTCAAAAACACACCTAGCTTCACATTCCCAATGTCACAACCAACTCTAACCATTAAAGGTAAGTCTCCGAAGGATTTAGTGAATACCATTGTTGCTAACATTTTGAAATTTCAACAGAAGAACCAAGTTTTTATCAAAGAACATGAAATTTTAAGGATAATTCTTGAGATATAGGAAACCAGTGCTGCTATCAAAAAACCTTGACACTCAAATTGGCCAACTAGTCACAGTAGTGGAAATACTAGAAGCATAGGTAGTTGTTGAGCTCCCCATCCAAATGTATGCTAAACCTGGAGAAATCATCAATGCCATTATTACGGAGAGTGGCAAATAGTTACAGAAGCCTTAAAGTATCCCTATAAAGGATATATACGAAGAACATATTAGTAAGAAGGAAAAGATCATCACCCCAAAAAATCCAATATGGTATCAAAGGTAGTATTCAAGGCTTTCTTTTTTTACTAATGATGTTGCTTTATCATCCTATAAAAGGTTGGAAAATTCAACAAAATAGAATCATGAAAAGGGAAATTTGGAGACATTCCCTAAGGTGAAAATTCACTTACCTCTTATGAAAGATATTTAGGAAGAACTTTGGTATGAAAAGAACATTAAGAAACTTTTTCCAAAGAAGGAGAAGCCTAAGGATAGCAATGAGATAGATGAGGGGGATAATGTGTTTAGTATTCTTCAAATGAGACTACCATCAAGGTGTAAGGATTTAAATAATGAACTATAAGCTTAGAAGTTTGACATCACATATTTTGAGATATTTAATGATGGTGGGTGATAAAAGTGGCAGCATCAGGCTAAAGACGTTAAACTAAGCTCTTTATAGGAGACAACCTACCAGATTTATTTTCTACTCTCGTTTTCCTTATTTTTACGTACATATATGCATGCGTTTACATTGAGGACAATGTAATAATTAGGTGTGAGGGAGTGTTAACACATCACTGTCTTTATTTTTATGCTTTATTAGTGATAATTGTATTTTATATAGTTATTTTCATCTATTTTATTAATTATAATTGCTATGTTCTTGACATTTTTAGTTAATTTTAGTTGAATAAATTAATATTTACTGTTTATTTGTTAAGGAATATATTTTTAAGAAAATTAAATAATTTGAATCGAAAAAGTACTTAATTGCAAATTTATGTCTAAAAATATAATTTAAATTAAAAGAGTACTTAATTGCAATTAATAAAAGTCTAAAATATAATTTGATTTAAAATCGGGCTTAATTGTAATTAACAAAAGTTTAAAAGTTAATTTAAATTAAAAAGGCTTAATTTCAATTAAAGAAAGTTTAAAAGTTAATTTAAATTAAATTGGAAGGCTAAAATGCAATTAAGCAAAGTTATTTTTTGCGCAGGAATCAAGAGGCCAAGCGCACAATCACAAACGCGCGACACCAACCATGCGATCAGGCAATGGACAACTACGATGAGGCGCGTGAGACCAAACGCGACAAAAGAGATTGGACGTAGGAAATCAGGTGCACGTTCTCGGTGCGCCGTGTGGGGCCCACCTTCCGCGTAGGCTGGCATGTAGGGTGGGACCCACGTGTCTGTTACGCGGCTGCCAAAAGGTGTGCTCCCGTGCGATGGGTTCTATATAATCTTCTTGTGCCTATCCATACAACACATGATACAATGCCACGTGTCTCTAATATTTCTACAGCTAATGAGAAACGGACATGTGGCACGTATTGGGTAAACCAAAAGCATGGAAATGACGCACGTTTCCAACCCCACTGTTGTGTGCCACATGTCCTGCACGCCATGATTTCGTGCGGCGCAATTACATGCACCCGTGTCCCACTATATTTTTAGTGAATCAGATCGCGATATGTGGCAGCGTGTATTGAAAAGAAAATCAGAAACGCACAGCTTGTCTCCCAATGAGTTTAAAATAATATTTTTAATGTAATTGTTTGTCTACCATGCGTTGCTTTTTATTTTCGATGTAAAATTTCCCCCGCGTATCTAAAAAAATGTATTTTTTTTGCTAAAAAATGGAGTTTTGGTTTTTGAAGTTTTGTTTTAGTTTTGTTTTGGGGGTTGGACTGTGGAACACGCAGAAGCCATTTTTGGCTTCTGTTGTGTTCTGCGTGTGCCATATATTTATTAGGAGCTGAATTTTTTTAATTTTCTTTGTGTTCTTGAGTGAATATTCCTTACGTGTTGTATTTTAATTTATTATATATGAAGTAATTTAATTTTTCTAGGGTTGCATTTTATCTAAATTTATGAAACTTTAATTTAATTATTTTTGGAACATTTATAAGACTTTTAATTTGTTTATTCTATTTTTGTTTAATGCTTTTGATTATTGGAAAATTTATCAAATGATCCGTGGCACTTAAATAAACTTGAGGAAGGCATTTTTGTGTATATTTCTTGTGTTTAGGGTAACATGTATGATGAAAGGAGAGGAACATTCTTTATTGCATGTGCAATTATTGGAGAACTTTGAACGTAATGAATCTTGGTGAATTTAATTCTCATAGGAATATAGTGAATTATTTTAGCAAGGTGTGTCTATTTGTTATCGGAAGAGACATATGGATAAAATTAGTAGTTCTCTGTTGATAAATTAAATGTACAAAAAATATAAATCAAGAGAAAATAATATGATTCAAGTGGATTAATTTGGTGAAAAACTGCAATCTTAGAGTTCTTTTATTTTGTTATAAAACTTTTTAGTTAACTTTTCCAAATCAACGATTGTTTTGGATAAAATTAGAGTGAAATAATTTTAGTACTCAACAAAATATAGTAACAAATCTCCGTGGGAACGATAACTCACTTATCAAATTTTATTACTTGTGACCGTGTATACTTGCACATTTTATGCTCTCCTAAAAGAGACAACAATTAGTTTCGTATGTTTTAAGATGCATGTTTTTGAATTTTCATGCTCATGGTTGCATATATGTTTTTATTGTTTTTAGTATTTATTTATTGCATTTTAATGATAGTAAGGATTATTAGTGGGTTTTTTTATAACATATGTGATGAAATTAGCAAAACCATGTTAGGTCAAAAGGGAAGATAAATGTTGATAGAGTCTTGACCTTGTCCCTAAGTGAAGGTAACTTAATTATAATTTTACTCAAACTTTGCTTGAATAATAGTTAAATTGGCGACAGAATAATCTATATGTATGAACTTATGAAAAATACTATGAATCCCTTAGAATGCTACCATCCTTTTAATGAATAAGAATAGGTTGCTAGAACTCTTCTTTAAGTTTATCAAGGTGAATGCTAAATTTATTTCTTGAAAAATGATTAAGAAAATAGGATTAACTTCATTGGCTAAATTTTCCTACCCTTAATGTTATTGTTCTTTAAAGAACCATCCTTTTAGTGAACCAATTTGAGCTTACATGAGTCAATTATTTGTATCTACTCAATATGATTTAGGGGAGTGTTAACTATGCTATAATTAATTAAATTCCCAATGTACAAAATACAGCCCCTGCTATAATATGTTCCCAAAACAAAAACAATATAGTGAAGGAAAAGTTGGAAAGAAATGTAAAAAAAAAGGTGTTGTGTTAAAAAAAGTAGTAATAATAAAAGAAAATAAGACAATAATGATGTTTGAGTGCAAAACAATAAAGTTTGACCCTAGTTTATTGACATAATTGATCTTATGATAGTATTATTTATAATTCTCTCTCTTACTCGAGGGACTTATGAAAATTTTATTTCCTTTTTCTTTTTATTTGATTGAACCAATAAGCATATATAGCCATATTATAACCAAATGAAAGAACTTTTGATTTTAAGGAATACTTTTGGAAAGTGGAATCCAATTCAACTCTAAAAATAATAGTTATATTTTATAGGGAGGAATAATGTTTCAACTGGAAAATTCATTTAATTAATTATGGATCTAATTATCTAAATAGGAGGCAAGCAAAAAGAATATCAGAAAAAATATGACATTAGACATGCAATCATATATATATATAAAGTAATATGAAAATATAAAGACCAACACGCGAGATTTTTAGGTGGAAGTAACCTTGGCCACACCAATGATTTAAGAGGAAAACCATTGGTCAATCGTACCACCAACTATGCTCTATGAAAAATAAGTATCTAATTACAAGGATAGGACTCAAACGACCTACCAAAGTAATGCCCCTAAGTAATCTACTTTCAAGCTGTTATTTTCATCAAAGTCCCTACCAGAAAGGCATTCAGATCTAGAGTAATATTTCAAAAAACTCGAGTATACAAGTTAATTAAAATCGTACAACTATCACCTCAAAGGTTAGCACATAAACACAAGTGCAAATATGTGTCCTAAAGTAGATAAATAAAAAACAACAAGTAACTTTAGAGAAATCAGTTCAAAAGCACAATAGCTCAATTATTGTAAGCTTGTTAATCCAACAAGCACAACCTTAAATGTTTGATAAATTAACTTAATGAAAAACTCTACTTCAATAGTTTTAGCAAAACAAGAGAGAGAATGAAAGATGAATGGAATAAGCACAATTAAGTTCTTGTGTGGTTGGTTTCAATTGTGTGCTCAGGTTTATATTTATATAATATTTTGAAGCACTTTAAGTCAAAGTAAAATTACCATCTTATCCATTAAATAAGGTAAATGAGTTTAAAGGATTAAAAATAGGTTTTAAAATCAAAGCTCTAGATGCTCGATCAATCTAATCAAGTGTTTGATAGATCGAGTACATAGTTCATTCATCGATCGTCCTCTCAATCGATCCACTATATCAATTAATTAATTCTCAAAAACATTGATCAATCTAGTCATTAATCTTGACAATCTAGTTCTCCATTGATCGAGTACTCATTACTCATTCAATCTAGTCATAAAAATAATTAAATCAATAGGTAATATAACTCAATCGATCTACTCAGCCTATTTTCATATTGTTCCTATATGTCTAATATTTAATCTAATGTGCACGAGAATAGTGATATACCAGAGATGTGATCCTTAAGGCTCAATAGTTTCTTCGGCTTGAAAATATTCTTCTAATACATAACTAAAAACTAAAATTATAATTATATTTTTTTTCACGAATATCGCCAACACTCACATAAACCTTACATAAAATGTTTTGTTAGATGATTTGATTACTGCTAATGGATATTACATTACACACACTTGGAGCCTAATTATTGTACAATAGTTATAGTAAATGATGACTAGAGAAAATATCTAACATTTATTGGAATTTGAAACCATTGTATTGTTAAGCCCCAGTGATAACATGTCTGAAAAATTATTCTCTTAATTATGGATGTTGATTTTGCTCGAGGACTAATAAAGAGTAGGTGTGGGATAGTTTAATAAGTGTTATTTTATACACATTTTCATATATGAATTCATTTTGATAAATGCATATTTTTTTATTATAATGAGCAAAAATTATTTATTTTGTATTTATTGGGAGAATAATGATTTTCTAAATATTTTGGGATTTTTTTGAGATTTTTAAGAATTTTTTTATGATTTTTATTTAATAAGTGGATTAACTTAGAAATGAAATAATTATATTTCATATCATTTAACCACTGCAACTTATCCTATCCTTTTGACATGTGGTGTGCATTAATCCTATCTATACCAGAATACCAATATCTTAGTTACATTCAGATTTGATTTTTATATCTTATAAATTTAAAACAACACCATAAAAAATAAAAGGGTAGAATATCATAATAGAAATTTATAGAGATTTAGATATAGAATTTATAGAATTTGGATGGAGGTAAGAACTAAGAACAACATGCACTTTTTAATTGAAATTGAGCTTCTACTTGATATTTCAATGCACCCTATTTTGTAATTTTTTTCATATTCTTTTATTCCACATCTCTTTTCTCTCTTTTTTATAGCTTCATAACACCCCCAAACTTATTTTAAATTGTATTTTCTTTTTCTTTAGAAGGATAATTGTGTTGTGAGTTTTTCTTCTTCTTGTTGTTTTCTTTTTTTAGGGTGCATTACATTTCACCTTACTCTATGGCATAACACATGATTCTATTTTATTTTCTTTTCATACAACGTAAAGGTGCAAGGATAAAGGTAATGCTTATTGGTTAGGCATCAAATGTTAGCATCAAATGGGTGACTAAAGATATTAACAATGGTTAGCTTGAAAGGCTCAATCGATCCAAATAAAGCATAAATCATGACAAATACTATTTAGGATTTCGTCTCAAGGGATGATCAAATAGATTTTAAAACTTGGTATATCTCATCGACTCACACTAGATTCTAAAACTTGGTATATCTCATCGACTCGCATAGTTCACTACAAATTTTATCTTAATAAGTATACCAAAATTAATTATGAAAATTTGCATAAGAATTTAAATCAATCCAATCAAAACTAGCAAGCATATAACATGATTAATGTATATATCTTAAAAAATAAGTTACATTCCTTATCTTAGTCATAACAACCAATTTTTATCATTGATTTCATATGTTTCATAGCGTATGCATTTAGTTTCCATATATTTATCAATTTCTATCCAAATCAGGATTAAAAACATCCTAAAAATTTAAAACAATTCCCTACAAATTTAAAATACATACTAAATACTAATGTAAAGACAAAAGTTTCCTTTCCCTCCCCCAAACTTAAATTACACATTGTCCTCAATGTGTACATTTAAATATGAAAAGATAAAAAAAAACTACCTTAATTATGGCACACCACATCTGTCACTGAAATGCTCATTTTTGTTACGCCATTACACTCCACATTTATTCACCTACAAAACAAAAACAATTAAAATATAAGTAAAATAATTTTGGGTTGCCTCTTAACCAACATCACATTTAACGTCCTTGACTAAACAATCATATCAAGTCCTAAGGCACATCCCTTTGTATCCATTTACTTTTGAGTTTACTTAGAAATAGATTGAGTCTTGATTTGTCCAATGATACCTTATGCTATGGTTTATAAACATGGTGCTCAATTATCTTCTTATGCCTTTTTTTCTTTTTGAACCTTTTGGCATTCTTATAAGCACTCCACCGTAACTCATCCAATTTATGTATTTTTAACAACTTTTTCAGTTTTCAATTGGACTCTTTCACTTTCATAATTGATTGGGGATGAGAGGGTAAAAGTGTAGGGTCTAAACTTGGTGGCTCTTCAATTGATGGTTTAAGTTTAGATCCTATCTCAAAACTTTTCATAATATCCTTTGATATATATATGAGAGGCGCGTTCTCCAAAAAGTTCACACAGTCTATAATGTCAACCTTTGATGCCATACTTTCAAAGTTAAAAAAATGTTGAGTTGTTTTATGGTGAGTTTATGTCCCTATTCATAGCAATATGTGTAACAGTCTTAAGTGTGGGTGACTCAACATATTCTTTTAAGTTGTCCCCATATTTAGTAACATTTATCCTTGTGAAGGATTTATTTGTCCCGCATCGGAGAGGAGTTAGGCAGCAATTCCGATTATAAGTCTAGGCAATCCTTAAATTAATGAGATCTTATTAGGTTGAGTTAGGCCTAGGTTTATAACATGGTATCAGAGTTAGGCCATGGTCCTATGTATGGATCTCTCTTCAGCTCTCACCGTGGCTGAAAAACTAAAACCACTGTTGTCCAATGTAAGGAGGAGTGTGAAGGATTTGTTTGTCCCACATCGGCCAGGAGTTAGGCAGTAGTTCCGCTTATAAGTCTGGGCAATCCTTAACTCTATGAGATCTTATTGGGTTGGGTTAGGCCTGGGTTTATAACAATCCTCAAACATTCATTAGCATTATAAATATCAGGGGGTTTAGATTCTTTAAAAAATTTAAATATTACTTGTTCATCTTGCACTCTCATTGTAAGTTCACTTTTTTGTACATCAATGAGTGCTCTTCCAATTGCTAAGAATGGATGACCAAGTATGATAGGAATTTCATGGTCTTATTCCATGTCAAGCATAATGAAGTCGACCGAAAAGATGAATTTGTCTACTTTTACTAGCAAATCTTCTACCATACCCCGAGGTCTCTTAATAGATCTATATGCCATTTGTACTATTATCAAAGTGGGTTTTACTTTACCAACCCCAATCTCTTGAAGATCGATAAAGGCATGAGGTTAATGCTAGAACCCAAGTCACATAATGCCTTGCCAAAACGAATGTTCCCAATAGTACAAGGGATGTCAAAACTACTTGGATCTTTCAATTTTTGTGGTAGTTTTCTATTAAGGATGGCAATACAACCTTCAGCCAGGGTTATTATTTCATGATCTCCAAGACTCCTTTTCTTTGATATTATATCCTTCATGAATTTGGCATAAGATAGCATTTTTTCAAGTGCCTCTACAAATGGTATGTTTATGTGTAGTTTCTTAAAGACTTCTAGAAATTTTAAAACTCCATATCTAACTTTTTATTTTGTAGTCTTTGAGAGAAAGGAATAGTGGATTTATAGAGGTTTCTCTTTTTTGGCAAAATTTTTTCTTTTTCAGCGCTCTCTTTATCCACTAGTTCCATATCATCCTTGTTAATTTCTTGTTTCTCCTCATCCTTTTTTGTCTTATGTTCCTATTCTAAATTTCTACCACTCTTAAAGGCTATGACATTGCACTTGTATTTACCATCTCTTCTTGGGTTTACAATTGTATCACTTGGAAGGCTACCTTGAGGCCTTTGACTTATAGCCTGAGCGAGTTGCCCCATTTGGTTCTCCAAATTTTGAATTGAAGCTTCTTGAGTGGACACTTTTGTATTTACTGATTGGATGAAGTCTTTCATCATCCCCATTAAAGCATTTGTATTTTTCTCGATATGTGGCTTCTCCTCTTGGGCTTGTGATTTTTGTGGTTGTGGAATGATTAATAGTTGAATTGATTACCACCTTGACTATTGTTGTTACTCCAAGAGAAATTTGGATGTTGTCTCCATCCTGGGTTATATGTATTTGAGTATGGATTATTTTTTTGATTCACGTTACCCACATAATGGATTCAGTATTATTTTAACAATTATCAAACAAATGAGCTCCTTCATAAAACACACAGAACACTTCTGAATTTCAGACCTAGTTTATACTCACTATCAAGTTTTGAGCCTTCAAAAGATTAACCAAAGATGACACTTCAGTTGTAAGTACTATGATATCATTTACCTCATGCATTCCAAGTACTCTTCGTATGGTTGTCATTCTGTCTGTTGTCTATTTATAATTATTGCTAGCCATTATATCAAGTAAATCATAAGCTTGATTTTACAATTTGGCTAGCAAACCTCCATTAGCAGATGGATCAACAATAATTCTTGTTTGAGCATTGAGATCATTATAAAAAGTCTCCATTTGAATCCAATAAGGAATACCATGATGATGACACTTCCTTAGCAATTCCTTGAATCTTTCCCAGGCTTCATATAAAGATTCTCCTTCATATTATTGGTAGGAAGTAATGCCATTCTTAAGCTTGGTATTCTTTATTGGTAGGAATTATTTCATCAAGAATTTCACCGCCAAACCATTCCAAGTTGTAATGCAATCAATTGGTAGAGAGTTTAGCCAAGCTCAAGCATGGTCTCGTAAAGAGTAAAGGAACAATCTAAAGCCTAAATGCCTCATCAGTCACACCACTGAACTTAAATGAATCTACAACTTCAATACACAATTTGAGATGAAGATGAGGATCCTTTATTGGTAATCCGCTGAATTATCCAACTATTTGTAGCATTTGAAACATCACTGACTTTAGTTCAAACTAATTAGCTTGAATGTTTGGCCTTGTAATACTTGGATTCAGCCCTTCCAAACATAGGTATTGCATATTCATTCACAGATCTATCTCTATCATCTATTAAAAGCATTTTATTGTTCAAGTTTAGCTCATTATTGTTTATTTCTAATGGATTAGCCATTTTTTCCTCTTTGGTGACAACTTGTTTTCTAATTAAACTCAAAGTACGCTTGATGAGTGCTCAAAAAGCACTAAAATTACCATGATTTTATGCACATTAATTAATTAAATATATATATATATATATTTATATGTTTTATCATATATTTATATAAATTTGTCTTTTTCGGAATCACGGGTATATTTATTGTTTTTCAGGTATTTTGGCTTAAAAACGTAACTTAAAGACTCAAAGAGCAATACTTGAAGCAATACATCACAAATATATCAATAAATAAATGGGAAAAGGTCAACAAATATGGAAAAATTGGACAAAATGGGTCAAAAAGGTCAAAAATGTCAAAAAGGAAAAAATCGCACCCAGCTGCCCAGCCGCGCGCCCCAGCGCCCACACCCGTGCGCGCCAACCTTCCAATGCACGCGCGCCGTAGCGCGCGGCTACTGTTCACGCGCGCCGAGCTGCGTGCAGCGACAGCCATCCGCGCGCGCCCTGCGCGCCCAGCAGCCCCTTCCGCGTGCGCCGACGCCTTTTCGCCCCATTTTTCACGTGCAGCCGCCCCATGACGTCATGCTGACGTCATCAATGACCTCATCATTTCCATTACGCGTTTTTACATTTTTTTAACATTTTTTCACCCACTTTTTCTCTCCATTTTCACCTATAAATACCCCCCTTCCCCTCACTTCAAAACACACTTCTTTTAGTTTTAGAGTTCTTCTCTTTTTGGGAGGAACTTGTAATGTTTTTGTAATTTATTAGCTTTTTTATTCAATAAATGGGAGTGCAAATTCTGCTTGGAGTTTTTCCAGCAACGGGAATAGCATCGAAGTTCTGTAAGGATTTTATTTTCTTTACAGTTATTTTTTATGCTTTATTCTTACATGTTATATTTAATTTGTCTGTGATTAAATTAAACTATGCTGGCTGTTTATAATCATGATATAATAATAATGTTGTTGTGCTTGCGAAATATTAAATAGGTGAAAATTTCTAAAATGAATTGATTTTATTTTTATTCAAGATTTTATATTAAGAATGTTAGAGAGAAATATATTATTTTTCATTACAAACTTAAACCTGAAAATTAGATTTTAAAGTTTAGTTATCCGGTCTAATTTAGAGTAGTGCTCTTTTATTTGTTGGTACAATCGCCCGGTAGTTAGAGTGAAGCTCTATTTCAAAAGTTTTTATAAGAATTATTATGTGAAAATGTATTGACAACATGTTTTCAGTAGTGGTTTTAAAACTTGAAAGTTAGTACTCGGATAATTAAATTCTTATGTTTAATTTGGAAACCTTGAATAAAGTTTAAACTGTCTAACCCCACCAAAGGTGTCATTTAAATGATTCATTTTCAATCTCTTAGAAAAAGGAATTAATTTAATTAACCAAATTAGTTATCAACCCCACCCATAGGTGTTAATTGATTTGTTTAGTTAACAAAGAATATCTAACCCCACCAAAGGTGGTATTTATATAAAAAAGAGAGAATCAATAAAATATCAATTTATATCTTTAATAACCTAGATAATATGAGCAAGCATAATTAATTTAGTTATTATATCCATAAATACTCCACTATTATGAATGATTAAATTTGGATAAATATTTATTGAGTCTGTATCTAAGTTTATTTTTATGTTATTAGATTATATTTATTTAATCTGTATCTATGTTTATTTTTATGTTATTAGATTAGAAACACAAAAACCAAACTATCGTGAGAGGATGTTTAGGATTTAATTTCGTTTTTAAAAAAGTTTGAATAATAAATTAAAAACCACATACATTCCTTCCTTAGATCGACCTTGGGAGTATACTTATCATTTTCTTCGAAATGATTCGTGCACTTGTCAGAGTTTTAAAAATATTAAAACCAAAGTATTGGCAAGAATCGACGATGTCGGTTTTCGCTCATCAAGTTTTTGGAGCCGTTGCCGGGGAAGGAATAGCGTTTTTAAATTATTTATCAAAATTTTAAAAAAAAATTTGTGCTGCAAATAATTGGGATTTTTTTTAATAAAAAAATAATAATCAAATTTCAAAATTCATAAGAAATAATAAATAAATAAAAATAAAATAAAATAATAAAATAAAATAATTTTTTTTTTAGTTAAAATAATTTAGAAATTTGAAATTTGAATAAAAAATTTTACCGTTCATGAAAGTAAAAAAAAATTAAAATTTCAAAAATTTTAAGTTAATAAGAAATAATATAGCGTGAATAGTTAAATAAATTTACCGTTCATGAATAGTAAAAACAAATATTAATAAAAAAACATTACTTGAATTTACACCTAATTAACTAAATAGCATGAAAAGTAAAAATCTAAGGGAGTTCTATCTAGGAGACTAGTTCTTGGAAGCCTTTGTGCCACTAGTCTTTCCTCGGAACATTGTTCTGGCTAGGATAATGGTTTTTAAGGAGCCATTGCACCACTATTCTTTCCTCGGAGCACTCTTGGTTAATACTGATTATGTTATTTAAAAAAAAAATTAACTAGTTTTGTTTAGTGTTTTGTATTAAATACCATGTAAATTTTCTCTAAATTTTTTATTTTGTTGACAGGAGTTTTAAATTTACGTTTACAATAGTCTATGCGTGGTAAGAGATCCTTAGGAAACCCCCTTACACCATATGTAAATAATATTCATAAATTTAAACAAGTGTCAACAAAACTAGATTCCACCCATCAACCTGTTTTTGAGCCAAACATAGAACCAAGTCTTAATCCTTTACTAGAACCGAAAGAAATGGAAGAAAACCAACATGTTAGGGAGACCACTATGAAGGAGTTTGCAAGACCGGTGATTGGCACGACAACTGCCGCTATCCAGTTGGGTGAGGCTGCTCGGAATTATGACCTAAAAAATATTCATTTTTTTATGCTTCCTTCCTTTTATGGGCTACCTAATAAGATTCTCTTTCCTTCATGAGAGATTTCTATGCTACGGTCCAAACATTCCCCCTCGGTATTCTAAACGAGGATCAACTTAGAATGAGATGTTTCCCCTACACCTTAAAGGATAAGGCCAAAGCTTGGTTAATGTCACTTCCCCCAGGTTCTCTGATGACATGGGGGAACATTTACAATAAATTCATGGGAAAATTCTATTCCCACCAAAAAACATCATAGTTGAGAGGAAAGATTGCTACTTTCTCTCAGATGGAAGGAGAACCATTCCATGAAGCTTGGGATAGGTTCAAAATGTTTCTCACTCAATGTCCCTATCACAGCTTTCCCCTCCAGTTGCAGAACCAATTCTTTTACGATGGACTTACACAACAATGTCAGTTCATTGTCGACAACGCTGTAGGAGGAACAATAGGAGAAAAGACTGCCTCAGAGACGTATAACCTCTTTGAGATGTTGGGTGCTAATTCCCAACAGAAAAGCTCCCGAATGAGAAAAGCTGGAGTTCATGAAATCGACTCCAGTAATGAAGTTCAACAACAACTTGTTCAACTAACCAAGCAAGTTGCCCTTCTCACTACACAAACCAACACCAATAATGAACAATATGGTTTGTATAGCAACATGGGACATGGTACTGAAGCCTGTCCATATCAAGGAGAAACAACAACTGGACTTGAGCAGGTTAATGTGTTGGGAGAATATCAACAGAGACCAAGGTTTGACCCCAATTCAAATACCTATAATCCTGGGTGGAGAAATCATCCAAATTTCTCCTGGAGGCAAAACAACCCTCCTTTCACTCAAAGCTCAAACCAGTCAGGCCAGCAATTCCACCCACCTATTCCAAGAAGCATTCCCAATAAACCAACCCTAGAGGACAACTTGAATTCTTTTATTCAAGTTTGTAGGGATAACCAATCAACGATTGGACTCTGTGGAAGCTTCTATCAAAAAGGTGGAAGTTCAAGTAGAACAGTTAGTTGAACATTTGCAAAAACAAAGCAAAGACTAATTTGATAGTCAAATGAATTCAATGAAGAGGAGACATTGAGTTTTTCATTCTGCAATCTCCAAGCAACGTCTTACTAGAAGACGATAAATTTTAGTCCTACATAGGAGGTCACCCATTATTGTATTTTCCTTTGTTTTAGTTTTATTTTGCATGTAATAAAATTCAAATGAAATAAATTCGTTTCTTTCAAAAATTGTGTCCATTTGTTTAAATTAAAAAAAAAACAAAAATTTAGGTTCCTTGCACCTTTTTGCTTTAAGCCTTTACGTTTTATCAAGTTATAAATATTTTTTAGAGATATCTACTATTGTTTTTTTAAGAGCAAAATGTTGATACACAATAGGAGGAGGATCATTTTCAACTACAAACAACCATGGGAGATGCTGAAGATAGGCAGAAAAAGATGAAAGACTATACAATGCCAATCATTGGCAATGTAACTTCCGGCATCCAAATACAAGAGGCTGTAAGGAATTATGAATTGAAAAAGATTCATTATTCTTTGTTGCCTTCCTTTTACGGTATCCCTAATGAAGACCCTTTGCATTTCATTCGAGAATTCTATGCTATTGTCCAAACCTTTCCACTACATGCAATTAATGAAGATCAACTTAGGATGAGGTGTTTTCCTTACACCCTCAAAGATAAAGCTTGGTCATGGTTCATTACTCTACATTCAGGTTCTCTTAAAACTTGGGAGGCAGTCTATGCAAAGGGTCTTCATTAGGGATACCGTAAAAGGAAGGCAACAAAGAATAATGAATCTTTTTCAATTCATAATTCCTTACAGCCTCTTGTATTTGGATGCCGGAAGTTACATTGCCAATGATTGGCATTGTATAGTCTTTCATCTTTTTCTGCCTATCTTCAGCATCTCCCATGGTTGTTTGTAGTTGAAAATGATCCTCCTCCTATTGTGTATCAACATTCCGCAGAGGAAACCTATAATCTTTATGAGCTATTGGGTTCTAATTCCCAACAAAGAGGTGGTAGAAGGAAAGCAAGGGTCAATGAAGTTGGCTCTGATAATGAGATAACCTTGCAACTCACTGAATTGACTAAACAAGTGCAATTTCTCACTACCCACCAAATTTCAAATCAAGAGGTATGTGAAGTGTGTTGTTCAATTGGGCATGGTACTCATAATTGTTCAAATACTTGTGATTCTAGTGTCGATGCCATAGAGGAAGTCCAATATTTTCAAAGGTATCATCCAAACACCTATAATCACCAAGCCTATACCCAATATCCAACACTAAGGTCGGATAACAACCACCCTTACCCACCAAGCCAATCTTTTAAGCCAACCTTAGAAGATAGCTTGAATGCTTTTATTCAAGTTAGTCGTGACAACCAATTGATGACTAATCAAAGGTTGAACACCATGGAGGCTTCGGTTAAAAGGATTGAATCTAAAGTTGGGCAACTGGCTGAACAAATGCAAAAGAAAGAACCAGGAAAGTTGCCCAGTCAACCAGAACAAGCAAAGGATGTAAGAACCCTTCGAAGTGGTAAGGTAGTCAATACCAGTTTACCTGAAATCTCTAATGATCTACCTTGTAGTTCAAGTAACAAGGAAGGCGATATTCTAATCTCGCAAAAAGAAGAAACAAGTGTTAAACTTAATAAGCCTTCTAAAAAACTCATTGGGGAGTCATTTGACATCCCTAAAATTCAAAAGACAATAGAACCACACCAGATGCAAGTACCTTTTCCCCACCGGTTAAAAGAATCCAAACAAGATAAGCAATTCTATGATCTTTTTAATATGCTCTCTAAAGTAAATATCAATTTACCATTATTAGAAGTGATCATGAATGTGCCCTCATATGCCAAGTTTTTCAAAGAGTTGAACACTAAGAAAAGGAGGTATGAACTGAATGAACGAGTAGTAGTATCAGAAATTTCTAGCGCTGTACTTCAGCACAAACTACCCCCTAAGTTGAAAGACCCTGGAAGTTTTATTATAAACATAACTATAGGGGATAGGAAGGTTGCTAAAGCAATGCTTGATTTAGGTGCTAGTATAAATTTGATGTCCTACTCTATATTCTTACAGCTCAATCTAGGGGATTTAAAACCCACAACTATGTCCCTTCAACTTGCAGATAGATCTCTTAAATATCCAGAGGGAATAGTTGAGGATGTGTTGGTACAGGTAGACAAACTGATAATACCTGTTGACTTTGTGGTTCTGGATATGCAAGAAAATCCAGCATTGGACAGAGAGCACACAATATTGCTTGGTAGACCATTTATGGCAACTACTAAAACTATTATTGATGTCCAAGATGGAAATTTGACAATGATAGTCTTAGGAGAGACTGTTCATTTTAAAGTTTTTGATTCTTCACCTTTTCCTTCTATTTCTGCCATCGATGAAATATTCGATGTTGACCCTTTGGATAATCTTGTCCAAAGCACCTTTTTCCAAACCAGAATAGAAGACAAACTTGAAACTGTTCTTACACTTGAAAAGGTCGAAGAAGATTTAGATAAGGAAATTAAGGGGTACCTTAAACAACTAGACAATGATGAAGTAATAACAAAATCTAGTACACTTTTAAATCTACCCAGTTCTTCATCTAGTAAAGAGGCCAATCCACCTGAACTTGAACTCAAAGACTTACCTGAGCACTTAAAATATGTGTTTTTGGGAGAAGCAGAAACTTATCCAGTGATAATTTCTTCAACCTTGACCAAACCACAAGAAAAGGAACTCATCAAAGTGCTTAAACAGTTTAAGAAATCTATAGGTTGGAGTATAGGGGATATAAGAGGCATTAGTCCAACAATGTGTATGCACAAGATCAACTTGGAGGATGGTGCTAAACCTGTACGAGAGGCCCAAAGAAGACTAAACCCAAATATGCAAGAGGTAGTTAAAAAAGAAATTCTTAAATTATTAGAAGAAGGGATTATCTATCCTATTGTGGATAGTAAGTGGGTTAGTCGAGTGCATGTGGTACCAAAGAAATCTGGGATAACAGTTGTTAAAAATGACAAAAGTGAATTAGTGCCCACTAGAATAATCACTGGATGGAGAATGTGTATAGATTTTAGGAAACTAAATTTATATACGAAAAAGGATCACTTTCCTCTTCCATTCATTGATCAAATGTTGGAAAGATTAGCTGGGCACAAATTTTACTATTTTTTGGATGGATTGTCTGGATATTATCAAGTACCCATAGCACCAGAAGATCAGGAAAAGACCACATTTACATGTCCTTTTGGGACATTTTCTTTTCACAAAATGCCATTTGGATTATGCAATGCCCCTGCCACTTTCCAGAGATGCATGATATCTATTTTCTCGGACATGGTGGAAAAATTCATTGAGATTTTCATGGACGATTTCTCTGTCTTTGGGAACTCATTTGATGATTGCTTACATAAATTGACTTTGGTTTTAGAAAGATGCATTGAATGCAATCTCACCCTTAGTTGGGAGAAAAGTCATTTTATGGTCCAACAAGGGATAGTTTTAGGACATATAATTTCAAACAAGGGTATTGAAGTTGATAAGGCAAAAGTTGAATTGATATCCAAACTACCTCCCCCTACATCTGTGAAGGGGATAAGAAGCTTCTTAGGACATGCAGGATTTTATAGACGATTTATTAAAGATTTCTCTAAAATAAGTCGTCCCTTATGTAACTTGCTATCCAAATATGCTTATTTTGATTTCAACAATGACTACCTTATTTCCTTTAATACCTTGAAAGATAAACTAACATCTACCCCTGTTATTATGGCACCAAACAGGTCTTTACCTTTTGAAATAATGTGTGACGCTTTTGATTATGCTATAGGAGCAGTCCTGGGACAAAGAGTGGATAAGCGTTTGCATGTCATCTACTATGCTAGCAAAACACTCAATGATGCCCAAATGAATTATACCACCACTGAAAAGGAATTCTTGGCTATAGTGTTTTCTTTAGACAAATTTCGGTCTTATTTAGTAGGATCTAAAGTGATTGTGCATTCTGATCATGCTGCTTTAAGATACCTATTAAGTAAACCAAATTCCAAGCCAAGATTAATCAGGTAGGTCTTACTCTTACAAGAATTTGATCTAGAAATCAAGGATAAGAAAGGCAGTGAAAACTTAGTAGCTGACCATTTGTCTAGGTTGATTTCTGACTTCAATTCTCTTAAAGATGAGAGTAATGAAGATATAGTTGAAACCTTTCCTGATGAACAGTTATTTTTCATAGGTCCGAACCCATGGTATGCTGATATTGTAAACTATCTTGCCACTGGTGGTTTGCGACCTAACACTTCATATCAGGACAAGAAAAGGTTTTTTAAAACTATTAAGGACTATTTCTGGGATGACCCTTATTTATACAAGATTGGTCAAGATCAAGTCATCAGGAGATGTGTACCTGAAGAAGAACATAAGAGCATTCTAACTTTTTGCATGAACTACATTATGGGGGTCATTTTGGTGGTGAAAAGACAGCCCGTAAGGTATTACAGTCTGGATTCTTTTGGCCCACTCTTTTTAAAGATGCTCATATGTTTTGTGCACAATGTGATAGATGTCAAAGAACAGGAAACATAAGCAAAAGAGATGAAATGCCTTTGACATCTAATTTAGTTGTTGAACTCTTTGATGTATGGGGGATTGACTTTATGGGTCCTTTTCCCCATCTAATGGTTTTCAATATATTTTGGTTGCTGTGGATTATGTATCCAAGTGGGTAGAAGCTATCCCCACCAAAACCAATGATGCTAATGTTGTTGTGAAATTCTTGAAAGATTTAATATTCAGTAGGTTCAGAACACCTAGAGATATAATAAGTGATGGAGGTAGTCATTTTTGTAACAAACTCTTTGATGGAGTACTAAACAAGTACAACATCACACATAAAGTAGCTACTCCATATCATCCTCAAACTTCCGGTTTAGTGGAAGTAAGTAATAGGCAAATTAAGGGAATATTGGAACGCACTGTGCGTCCTTCAAGGAAGGATTGGGCATTTAAGTTAAATGATGCCTTATGGGCATACCGCACCGCTTACAAAACACCTATTGGGATGAGCCCTTACCGGTTAATCTTTGGGAAAGCGTGCCACCTTCCAGTTGAACTTGAACACAAGGTTTACTGGGCAATTAAAGAGTTAAACATGGATTTAGATAAAGTAGGTGAAAAACGATTACTCCAGCTTCATGAGTTGGAAGAAATTAGGAATGAAGCCTATGAGGATGCCAAATTATACAAAGAGCGTACTAAGCTCTATCATGACAAGAGGCTAGTCCCTAAGACTCTTCACCCTAGAATGAAAGTTCTTTTATTTAACTCTCGTTTGAGATTGTTTCCAGGAAAGCTAAGATCAAGATGGGATGGACCATTCAAAATAATTCAGGTATTTGAACATGGAGTAGTAGAACTATTGGACTCCAAGACACAAAAAACGTTCAAAGTCAATGGTCATTGTGTCAAGCCTTATTTAGAAGAACCAAACAACATTGCTGAAATGGAATGCATTTGGCTGAGTAACCCTTAGCACCAAAAAGATACGTCTTGCTAAGACGTTAAACTAAGCGCTGGATGGGAGGCAACCCATCATTTTAGGTAATTTTTTTTGTTATTTGTTTTATTTACTTAATTTTATTGTTTATTTTAGTTTAATTATATGTGAATAATTTTTAAAATTATTAAAACTAAAAATATTTGTTGAGATGTTAGAAGTTCACAACGATCTGTCTGTATACACTTTAATGATGAATATGATAGATGCACCTGCATTTCTTCATTACTACTTACACATTCTCAAGAAATAGGTAATCTTTCTCCTCTTTTCTCTTTATCTTTAATTTGAAGTTGTTACATTGAGGACAATGTAAGTTCTAGGTTGGGGGTGGTGAAAAGTTACCATGCTTAATAATAATAAAAAAACAATTTCTCACCAAAAATTTATCATTTCCTTAAATCAAATTTAAGTAAATAGTTAAGTCTTTTGCACTGTTAGATTAATTTTTGAAAACATTCATGAAATATTTTGTAATTATTTTTTATAATTAGTTAGTTTTTGTCATAACTAGTATTTCTTGATAAAATGTGAAAATTATATTAAATCCAAAATCGGTGCCTATGAATTTTTTTTAGTGGAGACTACCCTTGTGAGATATAATTTGAGCCTAATTTCTTTTATTCAGAGTGAAATATATATTTTTTCTACTCCAAACACATTACTTATTTATTCAAATTTTTAGATGATCTCTATAGGTATTAGCATTGAATGTATGAATTTTTTTTCATCTTAATAGAGTATTATATATTTTTGATTATTATTTTTGCTTAGATTAAATGATTTGAGTAGAAATTGATAGTATATGCTTATATATCATTTATGCATGACTGCTACAAAAACAAAAAGACATATCTGGGGTTACCTAAACCAAACAGAAAAGCCACAAAATTAACCATTCACCAAAATCCTAAAAAAATGTACAATCTGTACATGGGTTGAATCTCTAAAAAATATATATATATATTGAAAAATATCTACAGAAAAAAATAGAGAGATAAAAAATATATATAGTATCATCTACATACTATGACCCACGTTGCCTACAAAGTTGTGAGTACAGGCTAATTACAAAAAGATATAGGAAGTAATTCCCTAAAAAGTCATTGCAATTTCTTCATTTGTAAAAATCATATATCTTGAAATTATTTCTTAATGAGTTTGATTTATGCATGAAAATAATTTTTATATATGATATCTTTATAATTTATACATTCGATTCCTTTCATGAGATCAATGTTAAAATAACACTTTGAGCCTTTATTCTTTATACATATGCGAATATATTAGTTCATTTCTATACATAAACTCTTTCGCATATAAATTAGTATGACTGTTTGAACCCATAGGATTCAGTGTTTTGAGAGTATTGACTTGTGAGGAATAGAGTTGAAGCGAATTCTGATTCATGACACTGAAATTGAGTAAAATTAAATTGATACATTTTTGATACGAAATATGAGAATGATTTTCGACTAATTATAATAAAATCATGATTGTTTAAAGAGATTAAAATAACTTATGCTTGAGATTTTAATTATGATCTTAAAAGAGATTAAAAAAAATATGAGACATTTTTGTGATATGTTGTTTTCTTTTAATCTTAAATTAATTTTTGATTTTGTTGTAATTTTAGTTTTTGATTTGATTGTTTTTATTTTTTCATTTAGTTCAATGTTTGTGGGTATCATTACTGAAAACCCTCACGAGACTCAAACTCGTCCACTAGGGCAACCTAGGGGTTTAAAGGCTTGTTGCATAGGCTAAATGCAACCGTTTCAATCCACGAAAGTGATTTAGGATAGTTTAATTTTTAGTTTTTATCGCTTCTCTTGCTAAGGGACTAGCAAGAAGCTGGTTGGGGGTTGTGATGAGTGCTCAAAAAGCACTAAAATTACCATGATTTTATGCACATTAATTAATTAAAAATATATATATTTATATGTTTTATCATATATTTATATAAATTTGTCTTTTTTAGAATCATGGGTATTTTTATAGTTTTTCAGGTATTTTGGCTTAAAAACATAACTTAAAGACTCAAAGAGCAATACTTGAAGCAATACATCACAAATATATCAATAAATAAATGGGGAAAGGTCAACAAATATGGAAAAATTGGACAAAATAGGTCAAAAGGTCAAAAAGGAAAAAATCGCGCCCAGCTGCGCACCCAGCCAAACGCCCCAGCGCCCACACCTGCGCACGCCAGCCTTCCAATCCGAGCTGCGCGCAGCGACAGCCATCCGCGTGCGCCGACGCCTCTTCGCCCCATTTTTCACGTGCAACCGCCCCATGACATCATGATGACGTCATCAATGACCTCATCATTTCCATTACGTGTTTTTAAATTTTTTTAACATTTTTTCACCCACTTTTTCTCTCCATTTTCACCTATAAATACCCCTTTCCCCTCACTTCAAAACACACCTTCAAAACACATTTCTCTCTTCTTTCTTTCTCTCATTTCTTAGTTTTTAAGTTTTTCTTAGTTTCTTTCTTAGTTTTTAAGCTTTTCTTAGTTTCTTTCTTAGTTTTTAGTTAAATTCTCTTAGTTTTAGAGTTCTTCTCTTTTTGAGAGGAACTTGTAATGTTTTTGTAATTTATTAGTTTTTTGATTCAATAAATGGGAGTGCAAATTCCGCTTCGAGGTTTTCCAGCAACGGGAATAGCATCGAAGTTCTCTAAGGATTTTTTTTTCTTTACAGTTATTTTTTATGCTTTATTCTTACATGTTATATTTAATTTGTCTGTGATTAAATTAAACTCTGCTGGCTGTTTATAATCATGATATAATAATAACGTTGTTGTGCTTGCGAAATATTAAATAGGTGAAAATTTCTAAAATGAATTGATTTTATTTTTATTCAAGATTTTATATTAAGAATGTTAGAGAGAAATATATTATTTTTCATTACAAACTTAAACCTGAAAATTAGATTTTAAGGTTTAGTTATCCGGTCTAATTTAGAGTAGTGCTCTTTTATTTGTTGGTACAATCGCCCGGTAGTTAGAGTGAAGCTCTATTTCAAAAGTTTTTATAAGAATTATTATGTGAAAATGTATTGACAACATGTTTTCAGTAGTGGTTTTAAAACTTGAAAGTTAGTACTCGGATAATTAAATTCTTATGTTTAATTTGGACACCTTGAATAAAGTTTAAACTGTCTAACCCCACCAAAGGTGGCATTTAAATGGTTCATTTTCAATCTCTTAGAAAAAGAATTAATTTAATTAACCAAATTAGTTATCAACCCCACCCATAGGTGTTAATTGATTTGTTTAGTTAACAAAGAATATCTAACCTCACCAAAGGTGGTATTTATATAAAAAAGAGAGAATCAATAAAATATCAATTTATATCTTTAATAACCTAGATAATATGAGCAAGCATAATTAATTTAGTTATTATATCCATAAATACTCCACTATTATGAATGATTAAATTTGCATAAATATTTATTGAATCTGTATCTAAGTTTATTTTTATGTTATTAGATTATATTTATTTAATTTGTATCTATGTTTATTTTTATGTTATTAGATTAGAAACACAAAAACCAAACTATCGTGACAGGATGTTTAGGATTTAATTTCGTTTTTAAAAAAGTTTGAATAATAAATTAAAAACCACATACATTCCTTCCTTAGATCGACCTTGGGAGTATACTTATCATTTTCTTCGAAATGATTTGTGCACTTGCGAGAGTTTTAAAAATATTAAAACCAAAGTATTGGCAAGAATCGACGATGTCGGTTTTCGCTCATCAAGTTTTTGGCGCCGTTGCCGGGGAAGGAATAGCGTTTTTAAATTATTTATCAAAATTTTTAAAAAAAATTTGTGCTGTAAATAATTGGGATTTTTTTTAATAAAAAAAATAATAATCAAATTTCAAAATTCATAAGAAATAAAAAATAAATAAAAATAAAATAAAATAAAATTTTTTTTTAGTTAAAATAATTTAGAAATTTGAAATTTGAATAAAAAATTTTACCGTTCATGAATAGTAAAAAAAATTAAAATTTCAAAAAATTTAAGTTAATAAGAAATAATATAGCGTGAATAGTAAAATAAAATTACCGTTCATGAATAGTAAAAAAAATATTAATAAAAAAACATTACTTGAATTTACACCTAATTAACTAAATAGCATGAAAATTAAAATCTAAGGGAGTTCTATCTAGGAGACTAGTTCTTGGAAGCCTTTGTGCCACTAGTCTTTCCTAGGAACGTTGTTCTGGCTAGGAGAATGGTTTTTAAGGAGCCATTGCACCACCATTCTTTCCTGAGAACACTCTTGGTTAATACTGATTATGTTATTTAAAAAAATAAAATAAAATAAAATAAAAATAAATTTTTTTTTAACTAGTTTTGTTTAGTGTTTTGTATTAAATACCATGTAATTTTTCTCTAAATTTTTTATTTTGTTGACAGGAGTTTTAAATTTACATTTACAATAGTCTATGCGTGGTAAGAGATCCTTAGGAAACCCCCTTATACCATATGTAAATAATATTCATAAATTTAAACAAGTGTCAACAAAACTGGATTCCACTCATCAACTTGTTTTTGAGCCAAACATAGAACCAAGTCTTTATCCTTTACTAGAACCGAAAGAAATGGAAGAAAACCAACATGTTAGGGAGACCACTATGAAGGAGTTTGCAAGACCGGTGATTGGCATGGCAACTGCCGCTATCCAGTTGGGTGAGGCTGCTCAGAATTATGACCTAAAAAATATTCATTTTTCTATGCTTCCTTCCTTTTATGGGCTACCTAATGAAGATTCTCTTTCCTTCATGAGAGATTTCTATGCTACTGTCCAAACATTTCCCCTCGGTATTCTAAACGAGGATCAACTTAGAATGAGATGTTTCCCCTACACCTTAAAGGATAAGGCCAAAGCTTGGTTAATGTCACTTCCCCCAGGTTCTCTGATGACATGGGGAAACATTTACAATAAATTCATATAAATATATGATAAAACATATAAATATATATATTTTTAATTAATTAATGTGCATAAAATCATGGTAATTTTAGTGCTTTTTGAGCACTCATCAACGCTCAATTTCAAGATCTAAAGGAAAGATTTCTCCCTTATGAACTCTCCTAATGCAATAAACTCAACTATATTTCTACAATACTAAAAGAGATGTCTAAATAAAAATTAAAAAAATAATAAACAAGTAAATAAATGTAATAAAGTTAAAAATAAATAAATAATAAAATAAATTAAAGAAAATAAATAAATAAATTAATTAATAAAATAAAATAAGTAAATTAAAACTAAAACTAAACTAAAGAAAAAACTAAAAAATTTATTAATTTCGAATATTTATAATCATCAACAATAGTGCAAAAAACTTGATTGCCGCACACGAAGTGTGTGCAATGAATACGCAAGTATACATATTGTAACAAGTAATATAATGATAAGAAAGGATTGTTCCCAAGGGAGATTATTTTATTAGAAATTAAGTTTTTAAACTAAAAAAATCAAAATCAAAATTTTTATTGTATTTTTATATTTTAAGGAAGCAAAATTAAAATAACTAAAAGTAAATAAAAATAATTAATTAAATCAAATTTGGTAACTAAAAAGATATATGAGAAAATATCTATGAATACTTAATCCCTCAATTTTCTAAACATGCAAATCGCTAAAATTCCCCCAATATAATTATTAATTAATTAAATGATCAATTGAATCTAACCTAGCATATATTCCTCTCTTAAGTAAACTACATACCATATAATAATTAATTTAATCACACTGTCATGCCAATTAAATTGCATATTACTCATTAAGTTTATTAATTATGAATCACATATATAAGAATCATACATATCTCCCTAGAAACTATGCATGTTATTTAATCAAGATAAACAATTAAATATTTCTCTCAAATCTATTTAATTGCCTCTATTGATAAATTTTTGGCCAAACAATTAATAGCATACAAATTAGATTAAATAATATAATTATAATTGGGGTAAAATATTAAATAATCACATGGTTAAAATTGAGTTCATAAGATCCCTAGATTAATAAATTAAATACACATAATTGCGTTCATAAAACTCATATTTTTCATAAAAGAAGACATAAAAATTGATAAAGAAAATAATAGAAGAAGATATACAATCAATTTCTTGAATTTTGGAATTAATCTCTTCTTTAATCTCCTCTAAAATAGTGTCTTCTCTTGATTTTTTATGTATTTTTCTCTCTTTTTAACTTCAAAAATTTACAAAAATTATGCTAATGGAGGCCACGTAGGATTTATGGAGTGATTAGGAGCTTAAATATTGCTCAGGTGCGATCTAGACCGTCAGATCAACTTCAGCTCATGGGCTACGATCAAAACAAGCAAAACTGACAGCTCCAACTAATCACAGTGCAACACATGGTAGGGAAAATTCAATGGGCGAATTAGTGCATGATGCATGGCAGGGGAGATTGATCATAGTCAATTCTCATTGAGTCAGTTCCACACGGCACAACGTGATTCACGCAACTAATGACGTGCTGCACGAGTGGATCGTGCGAAGCAATGGAATGGAGACACGTGACAAGGTAGTTTGACTAATTTCTAAACTCGGATTGAACATCATGCTAACACGTGATTCATTGTCCATGCTTGCATGGTTTCTACATGGCTTGCCCAATCAGCTCTTCTACTTACGTGGCATATCACATAGAAACTCTTTATTGGTCATACGTTAAAAATTCATAAAAAATATAAAAACAATCCCAAAAAATTCCAAAAATTATATTTTCACTCATTTTCACTAAAATGTTTATATTTTAATATTTTTAGCCATAAAATATTATTTATTGAATAAAACAAGTAAATATTAAGTAAAGAAATATGCTAATGACTCTACTTTCATAGAGTCATCAGCCAACTTGTCACTATAGTGGAAAGATTAGAAGCATAGGTAGTTTTTATGCTCCCCTCTCTAATAATAAAAAACCAAGACAAACAATCAATCTCATTATTATGGAAAGTCATAACCAATTAGAGAATCCTCAAATAATCCCTATAAATGATATATACGAAAAAAAGATTAGCGAGGAAGAAAAAACCATCACCCCAAAGAATCTAATTTGACACCATAGTTAGTATTTGAACCTTCCTTTTTTTACTGATGATCCTACTATATCATTCTCTAAAAGGATTAAAAATTCCATGAAATAGAATCATCAACGGGAAAATTTGGAGATATTTCCCAAGGTGCAAATTTTCATACCTCTTATAAAAGATATTAAGAAAGAACCTTGGTATGAAAAGCACACTAAGGAACTTTTTCTTAAGAAGTAAAAGACTAAGGATAACAATGAGATAGGTGTGGAGGATCATGTGTCTAGTATTCTTCAAAGGAAACTACCATCAATGTAAAAGGATGTGATAATGAACTACTAGCTTAGAATTTTGACATCACACACTTCAATATCTTTGATGATGGTGGATGATAAAGGTGATAGCATTAGGCTAAGGATGTTAAATTAATCACTTTGTGGGAGGAAACCCACCATATTTGTTTTCTAATCCCTTTTACTTATTTTTACATTACATATATACATGTACTTATAACATATCACTATCTTTATTTTTATGCTTTTTTAGTTTAGCATATTTTAGGATATATGTTTTAGGATTAGTATGCTCCAAGTAGCATTTTTTTTTTATCATTTTTAGTATTGCATTTTTTTATAGTTGGGATTAATAGAGAGGCTTAGAATCAATCACATGTTCTCTTTTTGTTTTCTGATATATGTGATGAAATTAGTAAAAAAAATGTTAGGTAAAAAAGGATAATGAATGTTGATAGAGTCTTGATCTTATTTCTAAGTGAAGTTAACTTGATGATAATTTTACTCAAAACTACCTTGCATAATAGGTAAATTGGTGACAAAATAATTTGTATTCATGAATTTGTGAAAAATGTTATGAATCCCTTGAAACATTGCCATAATTTTATTGAATAAGAATAGGTTGCTAGAACTCTTTTTTAACTTTATCAAGGCGAGTGTTAAATGTATTGTTTGAAAATTAACTAAGGCAATAGGATTAATTTCTTTGGCTACATTTTTTTACCCTTAATGTTATTGTCCTTTCAAGATCAATCCTTTTAGAGAACCAATTTGAAACTGCATGAGCCAATTGTCTATACCCACTCCTTACCCTTTGAACCAAACACATTGGCCATACTATATAATTCAAACATAAGTAAAGTTGCACATAAAGAGAATACATTCTACAAGAATGCTAGAATTATATTTAAGAGTAACAACTATGCTATAATTAATTAAATGTGCAACTTACAAAATACATAAAGCTCAAAGGAATTGTAAAAAAGAGGTTGTGTTAAAAAAAGGTAAAAATAAAATTTGATCCTATTTTATTGACATAATTGATCTTATGATAATACTATTTATAGTTCTCTCTCTTATTTCATAGACTCATGAACTTTTGTTTCTTCTTTTTTTCCTTTTATTTGATTGAACCAACAAGCATAGCCATATTATAACCAAATAAATGACCTTTTGATGTTAAGGAATAATTTTGATATGTGGATATACAATCTTAAGGAAAATCCTACCGTATCCAATCCAACTCTAAAAAGAATAGTGATATTTTATAGGGAGGAATAATGTTTCAACTTGAAAGTTTGTTTATTTAGATATGGATCTAATAATCTAAGTAGAAGGAACGTTAAAAGAATATCAATGAAAGTATGATAAATTAAAATTTTGTGGAATGGCCAGACATGTAATCATGTATAAATAAAGTAAAGTGGAAATATAAAGATCAACATAAGAGATTTTAAGGTGGAAATGACCTTGGATACACCATTGACCTAAGAGGAAAACCACTTGAGGTGGAAATGACCTTGGATACACCATTGACCTAAGAGGAAAACCACTGGTCCATTGGACCACCTAACTATCCCTTATGAAATATAAGTATCCATATACAAGGTTGGGACTCAAACTACCCACCAAGGTAATGCCTCAAGTAGTCTACTTATAAGTCATTGCTTTCATCAAAGTTTCTACAAGAAAGGCATTCAAATCTAGACCATTAATGTTCCGACCAATCAAGTCACACGAGTTAATCAAATCTGTATCGATGTCACTTGAAAAGTTAGCACATAAACACAACTATAAGTATGTGTGCTAGAGTAAATTCAATAATAAACAACCCTAACAAGTTGATTTAAAATATATATCAGATAAATCAAAAATAATTAACAACTCTAGAACAATCACTTTAAAAGCACAATATCTTAATTATTATAGGCTTGTTAATCCATCAAGCACAACAAAGAATGTTTGATAAGTTAACTTAATGAAGAACCATACTTTAATAATTTTAGCAAAACAAGAGAGAAAATAAAAGATGAGTGGTTAGTTTCAATTGTGTTCTTAGATTTATATTTACAGAATATTTTAGTACACTTTAGATCAAAGTAAAATTATCATCTTGTCCATTACCAATCCTCGTGAGTACAACAACTCTTGTTCTTAAAATTATTTATCACTTGTACATGATCACTTAGATTTACATGTTTTCAGTCGTATTAGATACAAGCAAGAGACATTGTTGTAGAGTATGCTCTAAGTAAAGCTCAAATTACAGATATAATGACCAAGTCATTGCACACTCCACAATTTCAAAATCTAAAAATTTGGCTTATAACTCTTCATAGAATGCCACTTAAAGGGGGCTGTTAGAAGCTGTTAAAGGTAGCTAGAAATGTTTTGAGTGTATGCTATTAGTGTTTGCTTATAATGTTGTGTATAAGCTCTAAAGTAGAGTCATATGATTCAGTTACTATGCTGTTAGCATTAGTAACAAACTGAGACTTTACAAGCATATAAAAGGATGCCATGTAATACGATAATAGCTCAATTAAAATGAATACTACAGATCGTCACCATCTTTCTTACTTTTTTATATTTTTTCTGCATTTAACTCTTTCACAGATTATGATATCAAACTCCAGTAGTAACTTCATTGGTCAAGCAACTGATCTTTTTCAGTGATCTTGATAGTTAACAAATGGAAACTTAACAACTTTTCTAAAAATGTACATTTTCAGTAATCTTAATACTATCACGATTCTATTTTTAATATCATTTTTTACCAATATTTTCAGGTGATACTTTACCGATACCCCGTTTAAAAATTAATCAATTTGGTATAATTTTTACATGTGATTAGCACACATGCTTTTAATGAAGTGTAATTTTAAAATTTTGTGTTTTCCCCGTGGACCGCCAAATAATAGCTATTTTTTTTTGCCATTTTGATCTCTTTAAATACATATTGGATAGCTTCTTCACTCAATTTTAATCATCTTCAATAATGTACAAGTTACTACTCATTATGGAAATAAAACAACCCCACTTTTAATTTCTTCAATATTTGCAGTTTATAATTAAACTATTTAAGCTTAAAAAACTGTTTAAAAAATAAAAAAATGCATATTCAAAAAAATATGAAGTTGTTTAAATTGGGGTATCACTAATGTACTACATGGTACTACAAAAGTAACCAACTCTCTTTTATTGAATACTTAGAGGAGGTTAAAACTTTTTTGCTTTTAAGGATTTAGATATTCAAACTTTCTACCTTATTTTTATAAATCCTCCATAGTGCCTTCTACTCAACAAGGATGACCAATTTGATTTTACTTTAGATGTTACTCTCGCAATGTGTACGTTATGGAAAGATGAAATAATATTATTTTCAAAAATGAACCTCCTAATTTTCATGAGGGTTGTATTTGGTTACAGATATCCTTCCTAGAATTCAAATTAATGTGAAGGAGCTTTCACAGAATGATTATGATCATGGACGTGAACATTAAAATATTATGCCTTTGAAATGTTTGACTCATCCCCCTCTTAATACTATTAAGTTTAATTGTTATCAAATGATCGTTTATCAGTGGCTATTATTGCAAGAGATTGGTATGGTAACAATATTGGCATTTAGAAAAAAAATCAATCAAAGTTTTTCAACTGAAGAAGGAGAAGCACATGCTATTTTCATGGATATAGTATTAGCTAATGCATTAGGGTGTAAGAGCATAATTGTTGAGTGTGACTATCAAAACATTGTGGAGTTTATTAGTGGAAAACCTAATGATATCTATTGGCTAACTAAACAGTAAATAGAGGTAATTTTTCTAGTTCTACATAATTTTAACAATTTTACTTTGCTTTCTATTCCTAGAATTTGTAATAGAATGGCTAATGACTTACCAAAGTAGCCTCTTCAAGAAGAAAAGGAAGGATCTCTTACTCTAATGGAATTCCAGTTTATATTTGTAAAAACATCCTTGAAGAGGCTAAATTGTTGTTATTATTACATTAATGAAATACTTATATTATTATAAAACAGTAATCCAAAAATGACTTTTAAATTCGGTTATTAATGACTTTAAATATGATGACTTAAAAATATAAAGTCGGTTCACGCGTTGAATCGACTTTAAATTTTTAAATTTTTTTTACAAAATTTACTCATTTTTTATTATACTCAAATTAAAACCTGTATTTGATCACTACATAATAGAAGAAAAAAACCAAAATCTATTTAACAAATAGTTTAAATAATACAAATAATTGAAAAATTAAATATTAATTAATAGCAGAAAAATTACCATGGTGTTGTCCTATGTTATTCAAGATCGTCATATTCTTCTTCTGATATTATAATACAAAACGTACATATATAATACAAAATATACAAAAAAAATATGAATAATAAGTGCGTAAGATTAATATAAATACTTAAAAAAGTAAATAAAGTGACAAAATAAAAAAATAAAGAAAAAATGGTGTTTTATAAGTAAGAAATTGGTATAAATTTTTTGAGTATTTTGCTCAAAAAATAGGGGATCTAAAAAATAAGTTAGAAAGGAAGAAAATCCACTAACCGACGCTAGAATTGGTGGTCATAGGTGGCCAAAAAATGAGAAAGAGTGGAGGAGAAGTGGATGAGGTTTTGGGTTTTTGAGAGTTATGCAACGCTTGAAATAGTTTCTATCAACGTAGTTCGTAGAGTTAGTTGATGTATCGAATCGACGTTACATGTGGACGTAGCATCGGTTCACCACGTCAACCGATGCTATGTCTTACGTGTAGCATCAGTTCTACACCGAACTGACTTTAAATTCATTATAAGTTGTATTTTTTTTCAAAAATCGACTTTACATATCGACTTAAATGCCACATTTGTAGTAGTAAATAAAAAAAGAATACATATGCTACATGTAATCAATGATATATATTTTTCTTATCTTTTATTTTTAATAATTGAAAGAGTTTATGACCCAATAAACAACCAGGTTAAGGAGATATAGACTCCTAAAGGACTCGGTCCTAACTTGTGCAAATAAGGAAATAAACACTTATACAATTCATGCAGTAGAATCACAGATAGTATATTATTAAAAAATAGATAACTTAAATAATATATATTAAATATCAAAGTAGAAAGCCAATAAAAAATAAATCATTTCTAATTAGAGTTTATGCTTCAATATGTTAGGACATATACAAAACAAACTTAAGCTTATACTAGTTCAATAACATATATTTCATAACACTCGATATAACGAGGTAAACTCATATAGATACCATATCTATATGGTAACATTCTTAGGTTGCTTAAAGCAACCACTCAACAACAAATAATTCACTAAACAATAAATAAGTTACAACACTAATAGACAATAAAACTATTAATCAGCCAAGACCTCCGTCCAAACTACCTATTGCTTCTATAATTGTTTAGTTCAACACTCAAACCTGACTATTTTCCCAAGCCAACACCACTCAATATGGTGTGATTAATAACTAATGATTAGTAATTGGAAGTGTATCAACTCATAATATCATGAGACACATAATATACTATGAATATCAAATCGCATATAGGAGACACAAAGTCAAAACACGTATTTACATAGATAAAGATTTGATAACTAACCACAAAAATGATCCATTCTTAAATGTATGCCCTAAAAAATAATTTTGAAAACAGATAAAAATCTTGGTGAATTTCGGCAGAGTTTTAACTCTTAAACAATGGGTGAAGAAAAGATAAATGAGTAAGGTATTTATAGAATTTAGAATGCACATCTCGCCAACCACTTCACCAAGGGTGGTAGTGAGATCCATGGAAACCTTATTGGTGATGTGCTAAAAAATTTCATTTTTTCACTTCCAAAAATTGCTGGTGCTATCTATAAATATCTGCTCCTGAAACATGCCAAAAACAATAAGTAAAAACGTCGGTTCAGCCACATGCTCGCCTGATGTAAACTAGTACTCTACCTAGCATGGATACTACGAAATCAACCCTATGGTGTGTAAACATGCTTGCAAATAAAGTATACCTAACTATGTGTGTTTACACAAAAAAAACAAATACATTAAATAAAATAAAATAGACATCACGTTTTGTACATAGAAAGGCAACACACAGACTTACAATAATGTTTTTTGTTTTATTAAAAAAATGGTATTTTAAGCTCTTATTAAAAGACATATATGTTAAACTAAATTTAAAAAATATTAAAATAATTGAATACTCATTAAAATAAATTAACTTTAGTATTTTTTATAATAAGAGTACAAGATGTGTGCTAATAAATTAGATTATTTTTATAAATTTATTGACACTCTAGTTATATATTTCGTACTTAAAATAAATAATATTATTATGATATTTATGCATCTAAAAATTGAGAAAAAAAATTTTAAATAAGAGAAGAAACAGGTTTGAAAAGTATAAAATCATAGTATTATTATTTATAACACTACTACAAAAAGGGGCATTAAAGTCGGTTAAAAACCGACTTTAAACCAATTTAAAGTCGGTTCGTTGAACCAACTTTAATTTTTTTTAATTTATTAATTTTCTATTATACTCAAATAAAAACCTGTATTCGAATAGAAAAAAAACCAAAATCAGTTTAACAAATAGTTCAAATAATACAAATATTTGAAAAATAAAATATTAATTAATAGCAGAAAAATTATCATGGTTTTGTTCTATTTTATTCAAGATCATCATATTCTTTTCCTTATGTTATAATACAAACGTACATATATAATACAAAAATTTATACACATAATAACAGAAAAAAAATATGAATAATAGGGGATCTAAAAGATTAGTTAAAGAGGAAGAAAACTCACTAACCGGTGCTGAAAATGGTAGTCGTAGGTGGCCAGAAAATGAGAAAGAGTGGAGGAGAAGTGGAAGAGGTTTTCGGTTTTTTAGAGTTCTGTAACGCTGAAAATAGTTTCTGTCTGGGAAGAAATAAGAAAAAAGAATTTATCCACGTGTGTAGCGTCGGTTCCATATGTCAACCAACGCTATGTTACGTGGATAGCGTCGGTTCCACGTGTCAACCGACGCTACGCTACGTGGATAGCGTCGGTTCCACGTGTCAACCGACGCTACGTCCATGTGTAGCGTTGGTACGTAGCATCGGTTGACATGGCAAACCGACGCTACACATGGACGTAGCGTTGGTTGACATGGTGTCTTTAAATCAATTTAAAGTCGATTTTTAAAAAAAATCGACTTTACGTATCGACTTAAATACACATTTTTGTAGTAGTGTAAGGTTTGTTATTTTTTATTTATATTTATCTTATAAAATAATAATAGTAATAATATAACGTGTAATTAAAGTAAAAAAGTTGACAAAATCATCAAAAATGACAAATGACACTTAGAAAAAATATATATATATATATATATGAGAGAGATAGAAATTTATTCCTTTAAATCTCAACTATAAATATATATAAATGGATATATTGTTGGGGAGTAAATTTCTAACGCTGTATCTAACTTATATTATACTTTTTTTATATAATAAGCCTTCATTAATCAAACATGAAAACTTATTTATACTTTATTAGATTGATTTACATCTCAGAATTCTCTTTTCAAAAAATTTCCCCCTAATTAGCAATTTCTTGGCAGCCTAAATTGAACTTAAGTTTCTAGCTACTTTAGATATTGGCTGAAATCTCTGTTCTTTCTCTATATTTAAGCGGTTGTCCAACCAAAGCAGACCCAAATGGAAAAGAAATTTATAGCTAGCTAATCATTTATGATTTCACTTTGTATATAAATCTTCTTAAATTACAAGTGTTTTTTTAATATAATCGATAAATGCGCTTAATTTGTAGATTTTTTATTGTGTACATAAATTATGTAAATTATAGATAATATCTATAATATACATGTCATTTTGATAAAAAAATGATTTTTTTCACATTTTTAATAACAATATTTTGTAATAATATCACTACATTTGAACCAAAATATATAAATATTACGTTTTGATATAAAAATGCGTGAAAAAACAACAATATCATAACAAGATTGATTATATGTCAAAATTTCAATACTTGGTATCATTTATGTAAAAATTATACGTGATATATATATATATACATGTTATCGATCTTAAAACATTTTGATTTAATGTTTTTTTTTTCTTTTGACTAAAGCCCGATACGCATACAAATGGAAAGGATGATAATAAGGATAAGTTAATTATATTTCACATCCCAAAAGGCTAGTTAGCAACTTTTAGAAGTACGGAGGTACTAAAACAAAATAACAATAAAGTCATCTTTTTTATTAATTAAAAAAAAGAAAATATTATAGGGTGTAATTTGGACTTAGGTCTGTGAAGTAATAATACCGATATCACGAGCCAAGAGATACTTGTATATTCTTTCAACACATTACACGTGAGACTTTTAATACCTTATAGTAAGATTATTATTTTTGAATAAAACTTGCAACTCACCACCGGAACTCACATCTTTGATGTAAATATGGTCACTAATATACATTACAAATATATCACGATAATAATTAGTAATGGTCTTACACAAATGCACCAACTTAACATCATCCTAATGCAATATAAACAAATTTAGCAAAAGCATACACCCCCCAAAAAAAAGAGGCAAGAAGAATAAAAAAAATTCCTACTGCCTAAAGTTCTTGAATAATGCAGAACTATATAGTTTTTATGGAAGCCTCCAAGATCTGTGGGGTCAAATATCAAACTTTTATAAACTTTGAGAGAGAGAGAAAGGGATATTGCCCTAATTTCAATATAATAACATTGGTAAAGATAGAAAAGTCTAGTAGTGGTTTTGTGGATCCAGCCCATTTGAGCTTGCTCCTAAACACAATCATAATTGTTCTCTCTTGCTTCACCATCCTCCACTTTCTTATTCAATCCCTTTGTATCTTGAAAAAAGATACTTCGCAACTGCTAGGGAGAATTATTTATTTTCTGAATTTTATCCTAACCCCTTGGATGTAGCTTTCTCTTCTTTTAATTATAACACTTTTGCCTTTACTTTTTTTTTTAAATACCAAATTGTTCCTTTACTTTCCTCGTCTTTGTATCATTAGTGGTGTGAGCACATCCCAAAAGATGTTATATTATAATTAATTTTTCTCTTTTTAATTGTTTATAGCACAAGGATGTACATCCTACTATGATTTCTTTATTAGGCTAGGTTTAGAGAAGAAACTTACTATTTAATTAGTATTTTTTTTCTTTTCCAAAACATGCATGACTTATCCAAAAGCTGCTTATTGGGCACAGTTTAGTAAAATATTTTCAGATTTAACGTGAAAGGATCAAGAAAGCCTACACCAGATCAGCAGTTATCTAACTTTAAATTATCTAACTTTAAATACGATGCATATAATGACTAAACATGTGAGCAACATACAATTGTGTAATATATATTGGGCAAGTTAGCAATTATGGGCTTAGGATTTTGCTCAGTTTTGAGAATCATTAACATATCAAATCTTCAGGGTACTGATCATAATTTGTCAATATTACACCAATCATGAAAAGAAAAAAACTTCATGTTAAAAAAAAATTAGAAAGAATAATTAAGTAAGAAATACAGATTGTTTTAGTAGAAAAATATATAAAGATTATTGACAAATTAACTTTTATTCCCTTAATTTCTTTGTAAGGGCATTCCTCGTTATAAGTTTAATATATAAATATTAAAATTCATATTTTGGAAAAAGGAAAGAAGTTAATCAAGCTATAATACAATTTATCCATCCTGAGCCAGCCTAGTTGGCAGTGGACTGAATGTAAGGTGACAATATCACTTTTAAATACAAAATATCTTATACTCCTTATTAATATCAAGATCAATATATTCCATCATGCTTTAATATTGTGCTTGCAAGCGATGTCATATGTACTAACTTATGATGGATATATCTCTTATAATCAATGAACCAGCAACGTGGTTGTACCGTTCCACTCTTAGAAAGAAAGAAAAAAAAGAAACCCAGAATGTGATATACTTATATACTCATGCAGTCATGTGTTTAGTAACATAAAATGTTATACGCATGTACACTTTATAAATAACTGTACAACCTTACAATTAATTTTATATTTGTATAACTACTTTGTTTATTACTTATAATAATAATAATAATAATAAATGTAACCGGAAATAAGTGGAAAAAATCATGTGCAAATTAATTACATTTTTATATATCATTTACACCCAAAATCATATTTTAGTTCAAAATGATTATTAGTTTAGAGTAATTTTCACAACTTATATAAGTCAATGACATTCTTAATAATTATGCTTACCACAAACGAATGAAGAAAGAGTTACATTGAATTATGACAAATCTAGAGCCCAGTTCACTTAATATGTACGTAATGCTTTAAGACATAAGAAAAAGAAGAAGAGAAATCGGTAACAACATTTACTTGCACTAATAATACATCCACGCACATGCATACAATAACAAAATTGTACCCCCCCTTCCCAATGACCACATGAGGAAAAACATAAAACAAAATCTTAAAATATAAGAAAATTGAAATAAGTGACTTTCAAGTCAAGTTGGAATCAGACCAATTATCATTCAATTTAAAAAGAAGTTTTCAATTGTATTTACACTTTTCCCCATTGATCACAAAGAAGAAGAAAAAAACACACCAAAACAAAACAAAACAAAAATGAAGGAAGTACTGTCTTCTTTTTACTTGAGAGTCTGTAGTATGAGAAATCTAGGTCGTCAATTAAGTAATAAGAAAGGGTAGTTTTATATAGTAGTATTGATTGGATTCTATATTAAATATAAAGGGCAGTTAGATCTATGATAAACATGTAGAATTGAATGATACTGTTATAAATGATTTTTTAAAAAAGAAAATATGTCTTTTATTATTATATTATGATTATTTTGGCTAATATTGGTCGAAGATATTGGACAGATCAGTTGAAGAAACATGTCAATTTCTATAACTGAGTCACCAAATATCAGCAATTAGTTAAACAAAGTTTTTGTCCTTTATACAAAAAGTATCTCAAATGTTATAAAAGTAATTAACCGCCAGCTAGTAATAGTAAAATGACCAATCATTTTTATATGATTCAAGTGGTGAATGTGGAAATTGTCAGGAATGAATTGCACAGATTTCCTTCCTCACGTTCATGCCAATTTCCTTGACCTCCACAAAGATATGTCATATTCAAGAATAAATAGTCTTCTAAAAATTAAAAACCATTAGAGAGTGAAATTATTCGAGGAGAAACTTCCCCTTCGGTAAGAAGGAGAGATTTCGTGGTGTATGTTGAGGAGGTACGGGGAGAAAAAAGGTAGAAAGAAAGTGGAAAAATGGCAAAATGCCACTTTGAGGCTTGGTTTATTAGCTAGAGTTTTTTTTTTCTCTTCTTTTCTTTTTTCTTTTTAATATCATTCCCTTATTGCGTTCTTTACATTTTTTAGGGCTAATATTTATGGAATAGTAATAAATGTATAATAATATAATTGATCTTCCTCCAAATAGCTTAAACTTTTAGTAGAGTTGGTTTCTAAAAAATATAATTTATACATATTATTTGCTTTGTTTTTAAACATTTATTTTATTATTATCTTGTTTTGAAAGGTATTTTTCGTGTTTTGTAGGTTAAAGTGTTTTTAGAAGAACCTTGGACAAACACGAGTAAAAAATGTGAAAACAGGATAATTATGGAAATTCACATAAGTCAGAACAAATCAAAATGTTAAAGATTATAAACTCTATGTTCACTGTGGCCGTGGTGAGGTGCTCTCGAATCGAACTGGTGATTTGTGGATTTCTTTACGGACTGTAGTCCAACATTTCTATGCCGCAGCATAAGCCTCTCAAAGCCAACTTGTGTTTCCTGGAGATCAATACGCACCGATGCCCAATTTATTCCATGCTACAACACTATACTCTCGAGTTTCTACTGAAAAATCATCATTCAATGCACGTCATGGCATAGAATATAGCATGTTGTGGCTTGAGTGTAAAAATCTACCAGGAACCCTAATATGCATTCCAATCGAGTTTAACCCTAATACCAGCCTATATATACAACTCTAACCCCTATAAAAAAAATATCAAGCCATATATCAACTACTAGCTACCATAGCCTTTCTACCATCCATAATATACGTATACAAAGAGAAAATCGCTCAATTGTGAAGAAGATCCAATGATTTGAAAAAAATAGTAAAAACAATGTAGAGATCTGGAATCATCGTTAGCAAGAATGGATATTTTTATTATTTAATATTCTATTTCTCTATGTAATTTGATGTCTTTTATTGTTGAATTAATTTTTATTAATTTAACTATAATTAGCTATTTTGTAATATGAGATCTTAGTATTGTTTCAAGTGATTGAAAGAATAATATTATAGTTTAAATAAATAAAAGTTTTAGATTTGTTTCTTGCTCATATATTCAAGTCTTTAATTATAAATTCATGATAGACCAAATCCTGATCTATAGTTAAAGAAAATATTTTAGAACTAAGCATGCAACACATCATGTGTGCTTAGTTATACATTAATGAATAATAATCTAATTTAATTTTGTTGATTTTTTATAAAATTAAATTGTTAGAACTATTTTTAATTATAATTTATTGGTGGGTTAGATCTTAATTTATAATTAAAGAATATATATACCATAGATTTACCCATTTATTATTTTTAAGCCTCGCTAAGAAAGTTATTAATTAATTGAGAATCATGGTTTATATATTTTCCTTAGTTTTCTAATTATTCAATTTTAAGTCCAGATAAGAAAATTATTGATAAATTGAGAATTATGGAGAATCATCATGATTATAGAGGGTTCACTTATTTAAAAAATGAAAAATCTATAATCTAAGTCATATTTAACTTATTTATTCCATTCTTCCCATAAAAAGAACATGCAAACTGATTTCCCTCATTCATTCATCATTCTTGTTTTGGTTATAATTTAATTTATTTGCAATCTTTTTGTTATTGAAATAATTTAGAATCTATAGTTCTTTTCTCTCAATCGACAACTGATAAAATTGTTTTTAAATAATTTAGAAAAGACCATAATTAAGTTGGATAATGAAATCCCTTGGGAATCAATTCGTACCTTTCATATATAATGTTAACATATCAAAAGAGCACTTAATTAGGCTAGATATTGAAATCCAAGAGCCTTTACTAGAAACATTAAACATAAGAGATGTTTTACAAAGGGGGATAGCAATGAAGGATTATGGAAAGCAAATTATTGGCACTGCTAATGTCTCTATACAGTTGGGGAGGTAGCTAGGATTTATGAATTGAAAAATAATATTATTTTATGTTACCTTTCTTCTATGGAATTCCTAATGAAGATCTCTTAACTTTCATTAGAGATAACTTTTTCAACTTTACAAACATTTCCTTTGTGATGGCTTAATAAGAACCAACTTAAAATGAGGTTTTTTCTATTCACTCTCAAAGATAGGGCTAAGACCTAGCTAATGAATCTATTATAATGTTCTCTGATAACTTGGGAAGAGTATATAATAAGTTTAAGTGAAAATTATATTCCCATAAAAAAACTTCCGATTTGAAACTAAAATTGCTACATTTTCTCAAGTGGAATGAGAGATGTTTCATGAAGCTTGTGATAGCTTCAAATTATGTCTCAATTAGTGCCCATATCATGAATTCCCACTATAGCTTGAAAACCAATTCTTCTATGATGAGTTGACATATAGTGCCAATTTACAATTAACAATTATATAGGTGGTGTTATAGGGGAAAAATGCAAGGCCCAATTTTAAACCAAAACATGCCACCCTTTTCAATTAATAAGCCAACCTTAGAGGATAACTTAAATTCTTTCATTCAAGTAAGTAGAGATAATGTCAAGCGCTCGAAAAATGGATAGTGATACAAGAAAGGGTAAATTTTAAATTATATTTAAAGGAAATTTCTTTAATAATCATGAAAATTTTAATTTAAAAATCCTTTGAAAATCAATTCTTTATAACCAATTGAGTCACCCTTTAAATATTTTCTATTTAAAAGTAAAAGTTCGATATAATTTCATAAACTTAAATCCAAAATATTTATAAAGCCAAATAAAATTGATTAAATCAGAGTGTCTCAGCCTTGCCTAAATGGAAATTATAATCGCCAATAAAATAAATAATGTTTTAGGTCAAATCTTGTAATGTCTGAATCCTCCATATAAAACCTTCATGTCTTCACCATGATTATGTTGAATAATGTAGTTGGAAGGTAAGGGAAGAGTAGGGCTTAATATATGCTAATATAATATAAAATATGTTATGTGATATAAATCCAATGTATGATGTGCATTCCTATATATATTAGTCTTCAAAATACATAGTCACATGTGTGAGCCAACTCTAAGATGCATGTGGGTCCACCTCTTACCCCATGTACGATCATAATACATATGGCACATGTATTGGTCAAATCAACATCCTATGTACCCTCGTATGTGGGCAATCAACTCCAAAACACAATGAAGGTTTCAATTCCAAGGCCTATATAAGTCAACAAATCCAAGACCTAATAGATGACAAACTCCAAATAGAATAGAGGGTCCAACTCTGAGGCCCTTGTGCAAGAAACATATAATGCATGACAATTTATTTAATAATAATGCATGAATTAAAAAGTTTTAGTAGAAACTCTTACCTGAAAATTATTCCACCGTTAAACTTCTAAACAAAAACTCCTTGATATTATTCCCTAATTTTTCTTGAATAAGACAAATCTTTGTTGTGCTGTAATTATTTTAACCTTTAGCTTAACACATCGGAGATCTATAAAGTCATTTGTGTAAGGATTTTTCAGGGTTTATTCAATACTTGTATAATGACTTCTATTTTAGATAAATTAAATTAATTATAGTTGGTCAATTTAATTTCTTCTTAACTCTACAACATATGTTCACATATGTTCCTTAATATTGGAATAATCTGTTCAAATTGTCCAATAGTTTCAGGATGATATATTGTATTATGAAATAGCTCCATTCACAATGCTTCTTATAACAACTCTATTGATGAGAGGAAAATTTTGGATCTTCATCTAACACAATTGACTTTATTATACCATATGGTCATGCAATTTCTCGTAAAGTCATTCACCAAATATCAAGTTTTATCTTATCATCATCTAATGAAGTTTGCTACGAATTAACCTACATCATTTTTCACTTTGTTCCATTAGTCAATTCCATTAAAACCATGATATATCATATAATTTTAGAATGTATTGTAAATTCTATACGTTTTACACCATGGTTTCTTGCCTTAAAAGAGTCTTCATCTGAAACTATTATATTCACATTCAAAATGAAACATTTCATTAGTAAACATATTTCTATTTATCATTTCAATCTCCTTCCAATAATCTCCACCATGATTTGCAAAAATATATGATAATTAAAGTGAGATACTCATTACGTTGCAAGGTTTGAACATCAACCTATACTTTTCTTCTATCATTTTACAAATTTGATTCGTAATCCTTCTATCACTTGAGTGTTTTGCTATATATCAATATCATTTGTGTGACAAATCTATCTTTCGACTTAAGAGTATTCATTTCTTGGTTTGTTTGGATCATACCGTAGATTGGAATTGCAGGTAGTTTACCCATAAATCCATTCAAACTTATGACTCTTTCATATCTTCATGAAAAATATAATAGTTTTTAGCTCCTTGCTATCATCTTATGACCTGACGATGTTATGCTACTATCGATCCATTGCAAGTTGATTGATATATTCTCAACGGATCCACCTTGATTTAATCTTTCAAATTCTTGATGTTGATTTCCCTTAAATTTTGTAGAACTTTTTCATCCTTCTTCAAGCAACTGTAGTTTATGTTTAAAAATTAAATGGATGATGCTTCAAGTTTTCCAAGACATTCCATATATTAATCTTGTTTTTTAGTGTAAAGTATCTTTCGCTAAGCAAACATCCTAGTGTGTCCAAGTTCTTTTTACAATGTGTTAGTAAACATTACCTAATATACTTTGTTAATCAATACGATAATTATTGATGAAATTGATGATCTTACCCACCACTCTATAGAGTTTTTTTACCTTCAAGATCCTTGTTTGGTACAAATTGAAATCTAATTACCACACAAATTGTGTGTGCAATGAATATACAAGTATATGTATCGTAACAAGTAACATAATGATAAGTAAAAATCGTTCTCATGGAGATTAATTTATTAGAAACTAATCTTTAAAACTTAAAATAATAAAAATAAATTTTTTTGGTGTTTTTATATTTTGAGGCAAAATTAAAATAACTAAAAGTAAATAGAAATAATTAATTAAATCAGATTTTGTGACTAAAAAGATATATGAGAAAATATCTAGGAATACTTAATCCCCCAATTTTCTAAACATATGAATCGCTAAAATCCCCCCAATATAATTATCAATTAATTACATGATCAATTGAATCTAACCTAGCATGTATTTCTCTCTCAGGTAAACTACACGTCATATAGTAATTAATTTAATCACACTCTCATGCCAATTAAATTACATCCTACTCATTAAGTTCATCAATTATTGATCACATACATGAGAATCATACATCTTTGCCTAGAAACTATGTATGTTATTTAATCAAGACAAAAAATTAAATAATTCTCTCAAATCTATTTAATTGGCTCTATAGATCAATTATTAGTCAAATAATTACTAGTATATAAATCAGATTAAATAATATAATTAAATTGTAATTATAATTGGAGTAAAATATTATATTATCACATGTAAACAATTGAGTTCATATGACTCCTATATTAATAAATTAACTATACATAACTGTGTTCATAAAACTCATATTTTTCATAAATCTCATATTTTTCATAAAGAAATACATAAAATTGATAAAATTAAGAGTAGAAAAGAAATACAATCAATCTCTTGAATTGTAGTATTAATTTCCTATTAAATCTCCACCAAAATTATGTCTTCTCTTGAATTTTTCTATATTTTTCTCTCTTTATAGCTCCAAAAAATGACCAAAATTATGCTAATATAGGAAAATTAGGGTTTATGGAGTGATTAAGGGCTTAAATAAAGTTCAGGTGCGATCTGGACCATTAGATCAGCTTCAGATCAAGGGCTACGATCAAAACAAGCAAAACTGACTCTTTTAGCGAATCATAGCGCGACACGTGGAAGGGGAAATTCATTGGGCGAATCAGGGAGCGACGTGTGGTAGGGGAGAACGGTCATAGTCAATGCTCGCTGAGTCAGTAACACGTAGAGTGACGTGATTCATGGAAATAGAGGGCATGGCATGACATGTTGATCAATTTCTGAACTCTGATTGAATGGCATGCTGACACATGGTGCGTGTTTTGTCCTTCATATAGGCGGAACGACCTAATTTTCTCTTTGTGCTTGCATTGCGTCCATGTGGCTTGTCCAGTCAGATCCTCTACTTGCATGACATGTCACATGGAAGCTTCTGATTGGTCTTGCATTAAAAATTTATAAAAAATCCATACAAATTCTAGAAAAATCCCAAAACATTCCAAAAATTATATTTTCACCCTTTTCACTAAAAAGTTTATATTTTAATTTATTTGGCCATAAAATACTATTTATTGAATAAAAAAGTAAATATTAAGTAAAAAAAGTGCGTTAATGACTTTATTTTCATAAAGTCATCAAAATCCTTTAAGTCAACTATGTGAGTGGGTATCATGGTCTTCAAATTTTCCTTTTTCTTGATTTTCATGTAAAATCATCGATCTCTAATTATTTCAAAGCAAGTTAATTTATGAGTTCTTTCTTCTCTGAGAGTGCTCTTTGTAAACTTGAAAAGTAACTTTGATACATTCAATTCTCTTAAATTATAAGTGTCAATGTCTTGTTTTGGAAGTTTGCATCATTTAGTTAATCCTTAATAATATTTTTCACTAAAAATATTCACTCGTTGTATCATGAAATTGGGTTGGTACAGACATAAATGACATTAGAAGAGTTTCCAAATGGAAAATTTTGAAGGAAGAGGCTTTTAAGATTTTACACTTAGGCGTAGGTGAAAAATTAGGTAGCATAAGTATCAGAAAGAATTTGTATCCATGAGTTATATAGGAAAAAGAAAATCAATCATCGTTGATTTATGGTTCCTCTTGAAAAATATTGTGAAGACTTGCTTTTATGATCCTTGTCCTAGAGTTGTGATGCTTAAGTCCTAATCATTTCCTTGTATAGTTATTGTTAGCCATATGTTTATGAAAAATTTGTTAGAAAAGGTTGTCTAATCAACTGACAAGTTCGGAAGAACTATTTTTGAATAAGTCATCTTGTAAATTTACAAGACTTCCAATCAGACTATTGTATTAGATGTTTTAGAGTATGATGCGACACTCATCCGTAATTTCTTTACAACTTGAGAAATTATTACACTTGACATGCATCGTCCAATGGAAATTCTAGCGATATAAGATCTAATCATTAGGTTGAGACTTTGAAGAAATTGTTTCTGGTTCACCTTGTTCAATCCAATAATGACTGCTAGAATTCATTAAGAAAAATCCTATGCCTTGAAAATAAGTGAATGCTAATAGTTGTAGCTAATGCAAACCCATTTTAGAAGGTAGATGATACGTCCTTTTTTTCTCGAAACTATCTTGTAGCATTATAAAAGTTTGATGCTTCGTTGAGGTAAAGAAAATGATTCTTTACAATTCTTCGTGGTAGTAAATTTTACTTATCTCCTTAGGTTCTTCTTGAGTCCAGCATTATTTTGTGCAATTAATTTTCTCACATTGTTTATTGGCTATTCTACTACAAATAGAAAACTTAGACAAAAATGACTTTTAGAAAATAATATTATTCTTGGGAGATCAAAACTATGCTCTGATACAAAAATGTCATACCCTAAAAAATGGGTAAGTGAGATAGGAAAAGGGTAAATTATAAATAATATTTAAAGGAAATTTCTTTAATAATCATGAAAAATTCAATTTAAAAATCACTTAAAAGTATTTATAAGAAATTCGGGTACATGTTAAAAAAATTCTATTCAAAAGACAAAGTTTGATATAATTTCATAAACTTAAATCAAAATATTTATCAAACTAAATAAAATGCATTTAATTGAAGTGGTCTAAGCCTTGCCTAAATACAAATTATAACAGCCAATAAAATAAATAAGGGTTTAAGTCAAACATTGTAACCTTTGAATCCTTGCATAAAACCTTCATGTCTTTACCATGATTATCTTGACTAATGCAACTGAAAGGTAAGGGAAGAATGGAGGTGAGCTACACACATAGCTTAGTAGGAGTCTACTCTAAATTATTATTTTGATAAACAATTATTCATAATGCATGCTATTTATTAACAAATTTTCATGAAAGTAAGTAATCATCATCAATGTACAATCTGGGGAGATTTCAATTATAAAACTAGTGTATACCTGAGCTTCTTCTCTTTCAAAGGACCGAGGGAGTGTACATTCTAGGTATCCCAATGCATGCTTATACAATATAAAATATGCTATGAGATATAAATCCAATGCATGATATAGAACCCCATATGTATTAGTCCCCAAAATATATGGGGAAATATGCAAGCCAACTTTGAGATTCATGTGGGTCTACTTCTAACCCCATATACGATCATAATACATATGGCACATGTATTGATCAAATCAATGCCCTATGGGCTCTTGTCTATGGGCAGTTGACTCCAAAACACAATAATGGGTCCAACTATTAGGCTTATGTGTAGTCAAAAAATCTAAGACCCAATAGACGGAAAACTTTAAATACAATGGAGAGTCCAACTCTAAGGCAGTGTGAGAGCAAAAATCCATAGTTAATAACTCCACAATTTGTATTTAACAATCAATGGCACCATAGATAGAAAAACTTTGAGACTATAGGTGATGCAATTCATACCCATAGTCCACTAAACAAAGTCCCCTGCAACCAATTGCACATGGATACTATACTTGGAAAGACAAAATACATACAAGCTCCCCATGAATAAAATCATTTTTCATGATGCATCTATAAAACTATTGAATGTCATGTAATATTTTCAATGCAGATTTCATATCAAAATTAATACTCCTTTTATAAACTTGTCCAATGTATGTATAGTAAAATATTTACAATGAGTATCTTATTTTAACAACATTTATAACACTATTATATAAATCATGGCATATTATTTTCATTTTATTCGTAATATATGATGCATGATATTTTATTTAAAAATAATGCATGAATTAAAAAGTTTGGGTAGAAACCTCTACCAGGAAAGTTATTCCACCACTAAACTTCCAAACCCAAACTCCTTGATATTTATCCTCGAGATGCCCTCCAAAATGTGCCAAAAAACCCAAAAAAACTTAGAAAGAGAAAGTTTTAAAGAGAAAAGGAAGAGAGGGAGAAATAATGGTGTGAGAAGAGGTGAGGTTTGGCCCCTTTTTATATACAAAATTTGATGCTCGTGGGCTATCTCTCCAATGGTGGCGGCAAGGAGTTGGTAAGGGTTTGGCAAGGCATGTAAATATTTCCCGTTCCATCCAATTTTTCACACCAAAATTTCCCAATGCATACCTATACTTAAAATGTTGTTTAAAATTCCCTTTAAGATAGTTTAATTATTTATAATAAATTTTTTGGGTTTTATAGATAAACACTTGAAAATTAATAAAAGGTTAGATTCTTTAGAAGCACCTCTGAAGAAGATGGAAGGTCAAGTTGGAAAAATAGCTGAGCAAATGCCAAGGCTAGAGAAAGGAAAACTTCCTAGTTATTCTGAACAAGCTCAAGCTATTACAATGCATTAGAGTAGTAAAGCCATAAATAAAAAATTTCCTAAAATTTCTAATGATTGGCTTAATAATGCAAGAAACACAAGTGGAGTGTAAGTAATAAATGATACAATTGCAAAGTCTTTTGAGGTAATCCAGGAAGAGTCATTTGACCCACCTACATTGCACAAGGCATCTAAACCGTACTAACTACCCATACCATTCCCATATCATCCAAAGGATAATAAACAAGAAAAGAAAATTTCTAATTTCTTTGATTTTATTTCTAAGGTTAACATTAATTTACTTCTCTTAAATATCATTAGGAATGTGCCATCATATGTAAAACAACTCAAATAATTGAACACAAAGAGGAGAAAGTATGAAGTAATGAAAAAATGATTGTATTATAAGTTACTAGTGTAGTACTTCAACAAAACCTTCCACCAATATTGAAGAATTCTAGTAGTTTTCATATTAATATTACTTTAAGGGATAAGAAGGTGGTTAAGGCAATATTCTAGATTTAGATGCAAGTATTAATCTTATGCTTTATTGAATATAATTGCAACTAGGTTTGAGGGAGTTGAAGCCCATACTATATCCCTTCAATTAACTGATAGGTCTATCAAATATCCTAAGGACATGGTTGAGGATTTCCTTGTACATTTAGATAAACTAATAATACCTAAAAACTTTATTTTGATGGATATGTAGGAAAACCTTTCAATGTATAAGAAGCACACTATTATTCTTGGTAGACCATTCATGGCCACAACCAAGACTATTATTGATGTCCTTAGTGGGATATTAAATATAACAGTCTTGAGAGAGACAATTCATTTTAAAGTTTTTAATTCCTCTTGTTGTGTCTTTAAGAGAACATGAATATGCAAGTATATACGGTCACAAGTATTAAATAATAAGTAAGCTATCGTTCCCACAGAGATTTGTTACTAATATTTGTTAAGTACTAAAATTGTTTCAATCTAATTTTATCCAAACAATCGAAAGTTTGATAGAGTTTCACTAAACTAATTTTTGATGACAATATATAAGAAAAATCTAGGATTGCAGTTTCACCAAATTAATCTACTTGAATCATATTATGTTCTCTTGATTTATATTCTCGCATTTAATTTGTCAACCAAGAACTCCTAATTTATCCATATGTCTCTTCCAATAACAAATAGACACATCTCGCTAAAATAATTCACTATATTCCTATGAGAATTAAATTTACCAAGATTCATTAAGTTCAAAGTTCTCTGAACTATACGTACAATAAAGGTATATTCATATCCCTTATATATATATATATGTTATTCTATCCATGAGCAAAACACACAAATGCCTTTTCCAAGTTTATTTAAGTGTCACAGATCAATTGATTAATCTTCCAACAATCAAAAGCATTAAGCACAAATAGAATAAACAAATTAAATATCTCATAAATCATTCCAAAATAATTAATCTAAGCATCATAATGTAAGTTACCTGGCAACCCTAGAACAATTAAATTAGTTCATAACAAATATTGAAATTACAATACGAAAATATTTAGACATTTAAGGAACATTAAATAAAGAATAAAAAAAGGTTTAGAAGTATTTGCACTCTGCATTCTCTATTTCTCTTCCTTACTAGAACCACAACAAAAGCCAAAAATGGCTTCTAGGTGTTCTCCCCCACCCCTTCAGCATCATAATAACTTAATATTTATGCTTTCTGTTATAAAAAAAAATACATCACGAAATATTATTTAAAACACGCGTGTAGAAGTGGGAGACAAAGCGTCAAAAAGAGTTGAATAGCGTGTGCAATCTTTTGAATTCTTTATACAATACACATGACATGTGGAAAGCTCTGATTCACTGGAAAAAGAACAAGATACGTGGCAGCTTCATATTGGGTGGGATGCGAGGGTGCACGCGGATCAGGTGGACCGTGTCGCACAAGAAATATATGTGTTGGATTGTGCGGAACAGTTAGAATCAACTCATAACTCTCTCACTTCGAGCGTGGGAAGCACGCATGATTTGGGCTATTCTTGATTTGATCTGACGGTGCGTGATAGAGGATACATCTCAGGGAAAGTCAGTTGTGCAGACAGGTGGGCCCTACTCTGCTCGTCAAACTACGAGACAGGTAGACCCTACCTCTATGCGCCAATCGGTGCAAAAGGCTATGAGAATCACATCCTCTCTTCCACCCCGTGTTTGTATCTCATGCTTCTTATCATTACTATTGATTTTCTAATCTGACAATGTGTGAAGTGCGTTGAACAATGCCACACGTGGTACTCCTTTGCACAGAAAAACAAAAGTTTTGTTAATTGCATTTAAGCCCTCTTTATTAGTTCAAATTAAATTTTCAACTTTTGTTATTTGTAATTAAGCCTTTTTAATTCAAATTAAATTTTCAAATTTTGTTATTTGCAATTAAGTCTTTTTTCAATTTAAATTCTTTAAGTTTCTCTAAAAATATATTCCTTAAAAAACTAACATTAAATATTAATTTAAAAACTTAAAATTAACTAAAAACATTAAGAACATAGCAATTATAATTAATAAAATGGACAAAATAACTCTAAAACATAAAGATATCACCTGTCATATCCCTTCTATTTCTATTGTTGATGAGTGTTCATACATTGATTATATGGAAACACTTGCTCATAACACTTTTCTTTAGAATGAGAAAAAGGATTAACTTCAATGTACTTTAATTGTTAATAGGATAGAGGAAAATTTAGATGAAGAGACTAAGAGCTACCGTGAAATTTTAAATAGTGTTGAACCAATAGAGGAGCTTAGTACACCCTCAGATTTACCTAGGACCCAACTTGGGGAAAAGAACACTCCTTCTAAGTTAGAGCTTAAAGAGTTACCTTATCACCTTAAATAAGTGTTTTTGGGATAGGATGAGACCTACCCAGTCATTATTTCTTCAATTTTAACCTCAACCCAATAAGAAAAGCTAGTAAGGCAGCTTAAGAAATTCAAGAAAGCTATAGGTTGGAGTATTAGAGGTATTAGAGGTATTAGCCTCGTTATATGTGTGCATAAGATAATTTTAGAGGACAATACCAAGCCAATGAGAAAGCCCAAAAAAGATTTAACCTAATTATGTAGAAGTAGTGAAAACTAAATTTTTAAAACTCTTAGAGGTAGGAGTTATTTATCCTATTTTTGATAGTAAGTGGGTTAGTTAGATGCATGTTGTACCCTAAATATTAGGCATTACAATGGTAAGAAATGATAAGAATGAGTTAATACATATTAGAATCATCACAAGATGGAGGATGTTTATTGATTTTTGCATACTAAATTTGTACACTAAGAAAGATCGTGTTCCCCTTCCTTTTATTGATCGAATGTTTGAAAGATTAACTAGGCATCACTTTTATTATTTTCTTGATAGTCTTTAAGGATATTACTAGGTAACAATTTCACCCAAAGATCGCCAAAAGAGCACATTCACTTGTCCATTTAGGACATTTTCCTTCAGGAGGATGCCATTTGATCTATGCAATGCTTCCACCACATTCTAGAGATGCATGATGTCTATATTTTTAGATATAATGGAGAAATTCATTGATCTATTCATGAATGACTTTTCTATCTTTATAACCTTATTTTATGATTGTTTGCATAAGTTAACTTTAGTTCTAGAAAGATGCATTGAATGCAATTTAACTCTTAGTTGGGCTAAATGTCATTTTATAGTCAAACAAGGCATTGTCTTAGGACATGTTACTTCAAGTAAAGATATAGAAATGGACGAGATTAAAATCGATTTAATTGCTAAATTTTCACCCTTACTAATGTAAAGGGCATTAGGAGTTTCTTAGGACATGCATGTTTTTATAGGAGATTTATTAAAGACTTTCTAAAATAAGTCATCCTTTATGTAATCTGCTAACCAAGTATGGCTGATAATAATTTCCTCATTTCTTTTAATACCTTGAAAGAGAAATTAATTTTTGCACCTATTATCATGGAACCTAATTAGTCGTTACCTTTTAAGATTATGTGTGATGCTTATGATTCTACAATATGAGATGCTTTAGGACATAGAGTGGATAAGCATTTAAATTTCATTTATTAGGCTAGTAAAACACTCAATGACAACCAACTGAATTATTCTACCCATGAAAAGGAATTTTTTGTTGCTATGTTTACATTGGATAAATTTATATCTTATTTGGTAAGGTCTAAAGTAATTGTGTACATTCTAATCATGATGCTTTGAGATATTTATTTTGTAAACCATATGCTAAGCCAAGACAGCTTAGGTGGGGGTCGCTTTTGCAAGAATTTGACCTAGATATTAGATATAAAAAAATGAATAAATATATAGTAACTGATTGATGCACAAATTTTATATTTTAAGGTTGCTCATAAGTCATGAATCATTTTATAAAAATAAACAAGTATACCTCCAAGATCAATCTAAAGAGGAACTACATGATTTTAAATAATTTAACAAACTTCTTAAAAACAAGCACGAAAATAAAACCAAAACATTTTGTCACGATATTTGAATTTTGAAAAGTCTAGTCTATTAACATAAAATTAAAGATAGAGATAGGATTAATTCAAAACATATTAGGCATATAAACACTTAACACTCAACAGAGAATTTATGGAATATATTAGCTAGTTAACCATATTTACTTAAAATTAATTAGGTTATTAAAGATATAAATTAAGGTTATTGATTTTTCCTTTTTTTATGAGAAAGTTTGTGGGTGGAGTTCAGTTTCTTTATTAATCAAATCAATTAAAGCCTCTTGACAAGGGACAATAACTGATAGGATTAAATTATGCGTTCTTCCTAATGAAGTAGCAAACCATCTAACTCAATTCTTTTGAGAGGGCTATCAACTTAAAAACTTATTCAAGGTTTTCAAATTAAATCCTAAAACATAACTTTCATATTTTAAATCCATTAAGAAAAATATGTCATCAATATATTTTTCAATAATAAAATTTGTAGAAAGAAATAAACTCAACTTATTTTGTAAAAATATTCACATTAATTAATTTTTCACAAACATGCTAACATAACTAATATGCTATAGTAATATTTAGCCACACATACTAAGATTTAAAAAATGATCAATAAATAAAAAATAACATTCAAAAAGATAAATAAAATTAAATCTATAAATAATATAATATAATTAAAGTTGAGACCTTAAATGTATTCTTATAGATAACTTTTGTATCGATCTGTTATCTTGAAAACCTCTATAAAGATCAAGGTTATTGAATCAAAATTACTATATAAAACAAAAGGAAATAAAACTAAAAACTACTACAATTGTTTATAGAAATTTGTTTTCTTTTATCTGAATTGGTGTGTATAAACAAAAGGAAAAAGGTCCTAGTTATAGTTGAAAGATTATTGAGCCAATAATATTTCATTCTTATTCTGAGAGATATTTCTTCTACTCTTTTAAACACTTTTCCTATTATTTTAAATTTTTAAATAATCTTTGTAGGATTTGCTTTGAATTTTAGGATTTTAAACAATCTAATGAAGTATCTTTTACTTATTTTCACTGCTTTGATTAAACGATTTTGGTAGGAATTGAAAGTGTGTGCTTCTTTATTTCATGTTTCACTTCTATTTAAAAATTATACATATTTATTTCCCTAAAGAAAAAAAAGATATATATATAAGAGAAAAAGATTGTATAACTAAATACTATGACCCAAAATTATTGAAAGCATTGATATGGCTATTACCAAAATAATAGGAATAACCCCCTGAAATCAAATGTATTTTCATTCTTCTATAGGCACATACTTGATATTTTTTGCTTAATGATTTTGATTGAAGTCTGATATGAGCAATATGATATAATCTCAATGTTAGCATTTGATTCCATTCATGAGATACATGTTATGATCATTTGAGCCTTTTTTGTTTAAAAATATATGTAAAACTATTTGTTTTCTTCTTTACATAACTTTTATTCGGATATAATTTGTTAAGTCCTTGAACACATAGGATCAATGTGATAATAAGAGTGTATTCTTTGAGAAATAGAGTCAAAGTAAATTCAAATTATAAACACTAAGTTTAAGGGAGTCAACGTTGATATATTTATAGTAAAAGGGATGAATTTGTGATGTGTAACTAATTAACATGATGAACCTTGATCCTTTGAGATGTTGGATGAACTTATGCTTGAGTTTTTAATTATGAACTGGAAATAAACTAAAACATAAGAAATGTTATTGATTCAAGTTTGTAGTTTTATTTTTAGTTTTTCTATTTGTCATTTTTGTTTTAGTTTTGCTCGAGGACAAGCAAAATGTAGGTTTAGAGATATTTGATGACCTTTATTTATACCCATTATTTTCTTTTTTTACATTTATTTTATGTTTTATTTTATTGCTATTTTGTTTTGGAGGATATTTTTATGTTTTGTAGGTTAAAGTGCCTTTAGAAGAATCTTGGCCAAACTCGAATAAAAAGAGTGAAAATAGGACAATTAATGACAATTCACACAAGTTGAAATGAACCAGAATGTCAAAGACAAAAAAATTCTATGTACACTATAGTCCAAACATATTCCATGACATGATAAAGTGCTCTAGGTTCCAATTGGTGATTCAAGGGTTTCTATACGTGTCACGACCCAACATATCCATAACGCAACACAAGCCTCTTGGATCCAACTTGTGTTTTCTAAAGATCAATGTGGACTATGGCCAAATTTATTCCATGCAATGAAACAACACCCTTGGGTTGTAACTAAAGAATCAAAATTCAACGTGCGGGGCGACTCAAAACGTAGTATGTAGTGGCCTGATTGTAAAAATCTACTAGAAACCCTTATACATGTTCCAAACATGTTTAACATTAATTTTACCCTATAAATAAAACCCTAACCCATTAAAAACAAATATAAAGCCATATCTCCACCACCAGATAGGCATAGCCGTTCCACCATTCATAATTTATAGACACAAAAAGAAACCTTAAGAATTATGAAGAGGATCCAAGGATATGAATAAGGTAGTGACAACAAATTCATAGATTTAGAATAATCTTTATCAAGAAGGATATTTTTATTATTTTATATTATATTTCTCTTTGTAATATGATGCTTGTTATAGTTGACTTAACTTTTGTGAATTTAACTATTAATTGCTAATTGTATAATATGGGATTTTAGTATTGCTTCTAGTGATTAGAACATATTTTGGTTTAAATAAATAAAAGTTTTATATTTATTTCTTGCTAAGTTTCTTCAAATCTTTAATTATAAATTTTTGATGGGTCAAATCTTGATTTATAATTAAAAGAATATTTTAGAACTAGCATTAGATATGTCATTTGTGCTAAATTGTGCATTAATGAATAAAAGTCAAATTTAATTTCATTGATTTGTATAAAATTAAATGGTTAAACTTATCTTTATTTATAAATTAATAATGGATCAAATCTTGATTTATAATCAAAAATATATTTATCATAGGTATACCAAATAATTGATTTCAAGCCCGACCAAGAAAGTGATTAATTAATCAAGAATCATGGTTTATATACTTTCCTTAATTTTCCAATTAATCAATTTCAAGCTCAACAAAGGAAGTTTTTGATTAATTCAAAATTGTATAGACTGGCCAATATTATAGGTGTTCCATTATTTAAAAAAGAAAAACTATTAAATCTAACTTGTAGTTTACTCATTTAATTCGTTCTTTCCCTGAAAGGACATGCAAACTAATTTTCCATGTTCATTCATCATCTTTATTTCGGTTAAAATTTAGTTTACTTGAAATCTTTTCGATATTAAATTAATATATAATTTATAGTTTTTTTCTCTCAACCAAAATTGAAATAATGTTTAGGATTATTTTTCTTAACAAATTTAGAAAAAAAATTACCTTTTCATAACAAATGACCAATTGCTTTAGAGTTCGACATCAGAATAACTTATCATTAGTCTACTAGTGATTTATGCATTAATGAGCAATTAAAATTTATGTATTAGATTCCTAAAGCTTCTAACATGAGTGATAAATATATAAAAATATAGTTGGATCTTCTTCTGCTAGCTTAATATTTTTGGGAGAGTTGGTTTCCTAACAACTTTTAACATGGTATAAAAGTTGAAGGTCCTTTGTTCAAGGCCCCGTAACCTCAATTATTAAATTGCAAGTGTTTGGCTCCTGCATAGTGCATGGAGCTAACACTACTTTTCGAGAGTAACAAATGTATAAAATTTTAGTTTTCCCTCCTCCCAATAGCCTAAGATTTTAGGAGAGTTCTTTTTCCAACAATTTCTAACATTTTTTGCTAACATTTTTGTAACTTCTTAGTAGGGTTTTGTTGTGCACCATTATGATGTGTGGTTTTTAGGTGATATGCATTATTAAGTGTTCAACCAAAGTCTTCAATAAAAGTTTAACTCATCAACATTTAATTCTTATAAGCTAGAGATGGCAAAAATATCCATTAGATTGGAGTTTTACACTATTACAAAAAAGGGTATTTAAGTCGATATGTAAAGTCGGTTTTTGGAAAAAACTAACTTATAATGAATTTAAAGTTGGTTTGGTGTAGAACCGACGCTATCCACTTAGGACGTAGCCTCAATTGACAAGTAGAACCGACGCTACACACGTGGATAAATTATTTTCTCTTCTTTCTTCCCTAGACAAAAACTATCCAAGCGCTCCATAACTCTCAAAAACCCAAAACCTCCTCCATTTCTCCTCCACTCTTTCTCATTTTCCGGCCACCTACGACCACCAATTCCAGCGTCGGTTAATGGGTTTTCTTCTTCTCTTACTAATCTTTTAAATCCCTTATTTTTTTTAGCAAAATACTCAAAAAGTTTATACCCATTTCTCACTTACAAAACACCATGTTTTCATCATTTCCTTCATTTACTCTTGAGAGTATTTCTATTAATCCTACGTACTTATTATTCATATTTTTTCTGTAATTATTTGTTATTATTTATGTGTATAAATTTTTGTATTATATATGTAGGTTTGTATTATAACATCAGGAGAAGAATATGATGATCTTTAATAACATAGGACAACACCATGGTAATTTTTCTACTATTAATTAATATTTTATTTTTCAATTATTTGTATTATTTAAACTATTTGTTAAATATATTTTGTCTTTTTTCTACTATTATGTAGTGATCCAATACAGATTTTAATTTAAGTATACTAAAAAATGAGTAAATTTTGTAAAAAAAAATAGTTAAGTCAATTCAGCAAAACCGACTTTAAATTGGTTTAAAGTTGGTTTTTTACTGACTTTAATAGTCCGTTTTGTAGTAGTGGTATAGGCATATTCTCAAAAGATCAACTCTAAATCGGATCAAAACTGATCAATTTTGAATTGAATTGGATTATTCAATTTCAAGATTGGGAGATACCATCGGATTAGGGCGGATTGATCCATGAATCAATCTAAACCTAAATATTTTTAAAATATAATCTTAGAATTAAAAAAGTCACACATTACCAAAATATTTTCATATTTTTACAACTATTTTTTTGAAATTATTTACAATAATCATTTTTATAGTTTCTCTTTCTTAAATTTCTTATAAATCTAACTTTCTCTCTTATATTTTTCATAAATCTAAATTTATTTCTTTTACAATTTTCATAAAACCTAACTATTATTGCTTTGTTAAATCAAAACTAAAATCTTATAATATTTATAACTATTTGTCTAATATTTCTTTTATAGTCATTTGATATTTTTCTTCTATAATTTTTAATTAACTAACTCAAATATCATTTCTTAAATTTATTTGTAAATAAAAAAAAATATTTTCTTTATCAAATGAATGTGAAATAATTTTCCATTTGAAATTTTAAATAGAATCAAATTAACAAAGTGTCTTTTTTAATTGCATGATTATAATCCAATTTTATTTGAAATTTAAAATCATTTTTATAACAAATATAGGTATTTAAGGTTAGGAATTATAAATAAAACACATTAAAAATGTATGGTAAGGTCTATATGTGTATTGATGATATTCGTGAACAAAGCATACAAATATAATTTTAGTTTCTAGGTGTTTCCTTCAAGTATACGTTAGATCGATTGAACGGCCAGAGCTTTAATTTTAAAACCTATTTCCAAGTCTAATTGAATTGTCTTTTTACTATATTTCTTTTTTTCTTTAAAACATTCTAATTGATTTTATGGACAACATATTAATTTTACTTTAACCAAGTGCTTCAAAATATTCTATATATACAAACCTAAGCACACAACTTTAATCAACCACACAAGTTCTCTTCATTTTAAACTCTCTCATATTGTTTTGCAAAAACTATTCAAGTAGACATTTTCATTGAGTTAATTTATCAAACATTTTTGGTTATGTTTAATGGATTAACAAGCCTACAATATTTATGATACTATGCTTTAAACTAATTATTCAAAGGTTTCTATTTGATTTTGATTTATCGGATATACTTATTAAACCATTTAATTAGGGATATTCATTATTGAATTTTCTCTAAGACACACATTTGTACTATATTGTGCTATCATTTTAGGTATTGGTAGAATGGGTTTGATTACTTATGTGATTCAAGTTGTTATAATATTAGTTTGAACACCTTTCTTTTGAAGGACACTATGAAAGAAATCGCTTGTATATAGATTTGGGCTTTATCTTGGTAGGTAGTATAAGACTTGGTCTTTTAATTGGACCTTATATATTTATAGTGGATAGTTAAGTAGTCTAGTGGACCGGTGGTTTTCCTTTTTAGTTATTGATATGACCTAGGTTGTTTTCACATAAAAATTCTATGTCCTAATCCTTATAATCCTTAAAATTCTATTGGCCGTCTATAAAAATTTTAATTTTTCATAATTTCATAATGTATTGGAAAAGGAATAGAATTTAATATAAGTATAGTAATACAAGATGAAATAATAAACCAAACTTAGATAGTAAACCCAAGGATCGGCCTTCCCTATGGCTTTCTCATCACCCAATCGTTCTTGTTGTAGGTATGCCTCTTGATAACTGTATTTTATATAGTTATTTTTATCTATTTTATTAATTATAATTGCTATGTTCTTCACATTTTTAGTTAATTTTAGTTTAATAAATTAGTATTTGATGTTTATTTGTTAAGGAATATATTTTTAAGAAAATTAATTAATTTGAATTGAAAACATACTTAATTGCAAATTTATGTCCAAAAATATAATTTCAAATAAATGAGTGCCTAATTGCAATTTATAAAAGTCAAAAATATAATATAAATTAAAATCAGGATTAATTTTAATTATTAAAAGTTTAAAATTTAATTTAAATTAGAAAAGGGCTTAATTATAATTAAAGAAAGTTTAAAATGTAATTTAAATTAAATTTGTGGGTCAAAATGCAATTAATTAAATTTATTTTTCTGCACAGGAGAGAATAAGACCACGCGCCATCATCCACGCGCACAATGTACGCCATCAGATCAAAGAATAAACGGTTAGGATGCACGTGTGTCATTCAAACCGGACCAAAGAGAGTGGGATCAGGGTTTCTTCTATCACGTGGCTCGGTGCACGAGTAGGGCCCACCTACCACGCAGGCCGGCGTGTAGGGTGGGACCCACGTGTCTGACGCGTTCCAACCGTTGTCCCCCCACGTTTGCGCGCCTCTTTTTCCGTGCGGTCGATCCAAATGTGCCCGATTATACTACGAATCACAAGATGCCACGTGTCCCACTTTATATTGCAGCCAATCATGTTCTAACACGTGGCATGTTACGGTGAGTGCGAAAGCGTAGGTTCACGCACGCGTTGCAGCCATTGTCTCCCACGTTCTCGCGCATCTACTCCTGTGCGGAAATTCTACATGCGCCCATCCTTAAGCGCCAATGATATGCTACAACGTGTCCCACTTTAGCTTTCAGTGAATCATATCGCGACACGTGGCAGTGGAAATTCAAAAAAAGAACAGAGACGCGCATGTTCCCAATTTGCATTTTTGATACCAGTTTTTCGTTTTCGATACATTTTGTCCCCTCACGCGTATTATTTTATTATTTTCCCCACACCTATCTGTCCCCCGCATATGAAAAAATATATTTTTTTTAGAAATTTGATGTTATAAATAGGGGATATTATGATAGAGTAAAAGAGTTTTGGGAGTTTAAAGTTTGAGATTTTTAGTAGTATTCGGGGGTGGACTGTGGAACACGCAGAAGCCATTTTTGGCTTCTGTTGTGTTCTACTTGTGCCAAATATTTACGATATGAAATAATTTAATTTTTCTTTGTTCTTCATCTCATTTTCCTTAACTGTTGTAATTTTAATTTTTAATTTATTAAGTAATTTAATTTTTCTAAGGTTGCATTTTATCTAAATTTATGATGCTTTGATTTTAATTATTTTTGAAGGATTTATAAGATGTTCGATTTGTTTATTCTATTTTGTGCTTAATGCTTTTGATTATTTACGAATTTTATCAAATGATCTGTGGCACTTAAATAAACTTGGAAGAGGCCTTTTTTATGTATATTGCTCATAGATAGAATGACATGTATGATGAAGGATAGGAATATACCCTAATTGTATGTGTGGCCATTGAGAACTTAAAACGTAATGAATCTTGGTGAATTTAATTCTCATAGGAATATAGTGAATTAATTTAACGAGGTGTGTTTATACGGAGCTCAGAAGAGATGTATGGATAAAATTAGAAGTTTTCGGTTGACAAATTAAATGTACTAAAAATATATAAATCAAAAGAAAATAACATGATTCGAGTGGATTAATTTGGTGAAAAATTTCAATCCTAGATTTCTTTTATTTTGTTATAAAACTCTTTTCTTAAACTTGTTCCAATTAACGATCATTTTGGACAAAATCAGAGAGATAATTTTAGTACTTAACAAATTGTAGTAACAAATTGTAGTAACAAATCTCTGTGGGAACGATAACTTACTTACCTCTAACAAGAGATTCAGATTTATTATGGCTAATGGGTGGCATTGGAAAGTCAACCATCTCCAGATCATTGATGAGTGCTCAAAAAGTACTAAGATTACCATGATTTTATGCACATTAATTGATTAAAATATATATATATATATATATATATTTATATGATTTTATCATTTATTTATATAAATTTGTTTTTTCGGAATCACGTATATTTTTATTATTTTTCAGGTATTTTAGCTTAAAAATGTAACTTAAAGACTCAAAAAGGAATACTGGAGGCAATACATCACAAATATATTCATAAATAAATGAGGAAAAGTCAAAAAAATATGGAAAAATTGGACAAAATGTGTCAAAAGGGTCAAAAAAGAGGAAATCGTGCACGTAGCCGCCCAGCCTGCTCCCATCTGTGCGCACCTGTGCCCCATCTACACGGCATGTGCCTACCTGCGCCCCATCTGCGCACGCTTGCGCCCACCTGTGCCCCATCTGTGCGCGCTACCGCGCCCACACCAACATGACCTCATCATTCACTATTCCACGTTTTCTCCATTTTTAATCATTTTTTCTACCCTCACCTATAAATACACATATTCTCTTCATAACAAAACACACCTCAAAACACATCTTCTCTTCTCTTTCTTTCTCTCATTTCTTAGTTTTTAAGTTTTTCTTAGTTTTTAGCTTTTCTTAGTTAGCTTTTCTTAGTTATTTTTTCTTAGCTTTAGAGTTCTTCTCTTTTTTAGAAGAACTAGTTATTTTTTGTAATTTATTTGTTTTTCGATTCAATAAATGGGAGTGCAAATTCCGTTTGGAGGTTTTCCAACAATGGGAATAGCAACAAAGTACTGTAAGGATTTTATTTTCTTTATAGTTATTTTTTATACTTTATTCTTACATGTTATATTTAATTTGTCTGTGATTAAATTTAACTTTGTTGGTTGTTTGTAAACATGATATAATAATAACGTTGTTATGCTTGTGAAATATTAAATAGGTAAAAATCTCTAAAATGAATTGATTTTATTTTTATTCAAGTGATTTTATATTAAGAATGTTAGAGAGAAATATATTATTTTTCATTACAAACTTAAATCTGAAAATTAGATTTTAAGGTTTAGTTATCCGGTCTGATTTAGAGTAGTGCTATTTTACTTGTTGGTACAATCGCTCGGTAGTTAGAGTGAAACTCTATTTCAAAAGTTTTTATAAGAATTATTATCTGAAAATGTATTGACAACATGTTTTCAGTAGTGGTTTTAAAACTTGAAAGTTAGTACTCGGATAACTAAATTCTTAGGTTTAATTTGGACACCTTGAATAAATTTTAAACTATCTAACCCCACCAAAGGTGGCATTTAAATGGTTCATTTTCAATCTCTTAGAAAAAGGAATTAATTTAAATAACCAAATTAGTTATCAACCCCACCCATAGGTGTTAATTGATTTGATTAGTTAAAAAAGAATATCTAACCCCACCAAAGGTGGTATTTATACAAAAAACAAATCAATAAATATCAATTTATATCTTTAATAACCTAAATAATATGAGCAAGCATAATTACTTAGTTATTAAATCCATAAATATTCCATTATTATAAAAGATACAATTTGCATAAATTTTTATTGAATCTGTGTCTATGTTTATTTTTTATGTTCTTAGATTAAAAAACACAAAAACCCAAAATCGTGACAGGATGTTTAGGATTTAATTTTATTTTTAAAAGTTTTAATAATAAATTAAAAACCACATACATTCCTTCCTTAGATCGTACTTGGCAGTATACTTATCATTTTCTACGAAATGATTCGTGCACTTGCGAGAGTTTTATAAATATAAAACCAAAGTATTGGCAGGATCGGCGATACCGGTTCTATTCATGTCCTTGTGGGACATTTTCTTTTCGAAGAATGCCATTTGGGTTATGCAATGCCTCTGCCACTTTTCAGAGATGCATGATATCTATTTTCTCGGACATGGTCAAAAAATTCATTGAGATTTTCATGGACGATTTCTCTATCTTTGGAAACTCATTTGATGATTGCTTACATAAATTGACTTTGGTTTTAGAAAGATGCATTGAGTGCAATCTCACCCTTAGTTGGGAGAAAATTCATTTTATGGTTCAACAAGGGATAGTTTTGGGACATATAATTTCAAACAAGGATATTGAAGTTGATAAGGCAAAAGTTAAATTGATTTCAAAACTAGCAACCCCTACATATGTGAAGGGGATAAGAAGCTTCTTAGGAAATGTAGGATTTTATAGACGATTTATTAAATATTTCTCTAAAATAAGTCATCCCTTATGTAACTTGCTATCAAAAGATGTTTATTTTAATTTCAACAATGACTGCATTATTGCCTTTAATACCTTGAAAGAGAAACTAATATTTACCCCTGTTATTATGGCACCAAACTGGTCTTTACCTTTTGAAATAATGTATGACACTTTTGACTATGTTATCGGAGCAGTCTTGGGACAAAGAGTGGATAAGTGTTTGCATGTCATCTACTATGCTAGAAAAACACTCAATGATGCCCAAATGAATTATACCACCACTGAAAAGGAATTCTTCGCTATAGTGTTTTCTTTAGACAAATTTAGGTCTTATTTAGTAGAATCTAAAGTGATTGTACATTCTGATCATGCTGCTTTAAGATACCTATTAAGTAAACCAAATGCCAAGCCAAGATTAATCAGGTAGGTCTTACTCTTACAAGAATTTGACCTAGAAATCAAGGATAAGAAAGGTAGTGAAAACTTAGTAGTTGACCATTTGTCTAGGTTTATTTCTGACTTCAATTCTCTTAAAGATGAGAGTAATGAAGATATAGTTGAAACCTTTCCTGATGAACAGTTATTTTCAATAGGTCTGAACCCATGGTATGCTGATATTGTAAACTATCTTACCACTGGTGTTTTGCGACCTAACACTTCATATCAGGACAAGAAAAGGTTTTTTAAAACTATTAAGGACTATTTCTAGGATGACCCTTATTTATATAAGATTGGTCAAGATCAAGTCATCCGTAGATGTGTACCTGAAGAAGAACATAAGAGCATTCTAACTTTTTGTCATGAACTTCATTGTGGGGGCCATTTTGGTGGTGAAAATACAGGTCGTAAGGTATTATAGTCTGGATTCTTGTAGCCCACTCTTTTTAAAGATGCTCATATGTTTTGTGCACAATGTGATAGATGTCAAAGAACAGGAAACATAAGCATAAGAGATGAAATTCCTTTGACATCTAATTTAGTTGTTGAACTCTTTGATGTATGGGGGATTGACTTTATGGGTCCTTTTCCCCTATCCAATGGTTTTCAATATATTTTGGTTGCTTTGGATTATGTATCCAAGTGGGTAGAAGCTATCCCCACTAAAACCAATGATGCTAATGTTGTTGTTAAATTCTTGAAGGATTTAATATTCAGTTGGTTCGGAACCCCTAGAGCTATAATAAGTGATGGAGGTAGCCATTTTTGTAACAAGATCTTTGATGGAGTACTAAACAAGTACAACATCACACATAAACTAGCTACTCCATATCATCCTCAAACTTCTGGTTTAATGGAAGTAAGTAATAGGAAATTTGAGGGAATATTGGAATGCACTGTGCGTTCTTCAAGGAAGGATTGGGCATTTAAGTTAAATTATGCCTTATGAGCATACCGCACCGCTTACAAAACACCTATTGGGATGAGCCCTTACTGGTTAATCTTTGGGAAAGCGTGCCACCTTCCAGTTGAACTTGAACACAAGGCTTACTGGGAAATTAAAGAGTTAAAAATGGATTTAGATAAAGCAGGAGAAAAATGGTTACTCCATCTTAATGAGTTGGAAGAAATTAGGAACGAAGCCTATGAGAATGCCAAATTATAAAAAGAGCATACTAAGTGCTATCATGAGAAGAGGCTAGTTCCTAAGACTCTTCACCTTGGAATGAAAGTTCTTTTATTTAAATCTCATTTGAGATTGTTTCCAGGAAACCTGAGATCAAGATAGGATGGACCATTCAAAATAGTTCAGGTATTTGCACATGGAGTAGTAGAACTATTGGATTCCAAGACACAAAAAACATTCAAAGTCAATGGGCATCGTGTGAAGCCTTATTTAGAAGAACCAAACAACATTGCTAAAATGGATTGCATTTGGCTGAGTAACCCTTAGCACCATAAAGTTATGTCTTGCTAAGATGTTAAACTAAGCGCTAGATGGGAGGTAACCCATCATTTTAGGTAATTTTCTTTTATTTATTTAATTTCTATTGTTTGTTTTAGTCTAATTACATGTGAATAATTTTAAAATTGTTAAAACTAAAAATATTTGTTGAGATGTTAGAAGTTCACAGCGATGTGTCTGTGTGAACTTTATTGATGAATATGATGGATGCTTCTGAATTTCTCCATTACTACTTGCACATTCTCAGGAAATAGGTAATCTTTCTTCTCTTTTCTTTTTATATTTAATTTACAGTTGTTACATTGAGGACAATGTAAGTTCTAGGTTGGGGGTGGTTAAAAGTTACCATGCTTAAAAAAACAAAATTAACAATTTAAAAAAAGAAAAAAATTCACATTTTCATTTTTATTGTGTTTGGTTTTATTTTCTTTGTGTGATTTAATAATTTTTGTAATTTTAGAATTAATTTAAAAAAAATAAAAAAAAACTATCACAAAAATTTATCATTTCTTTAAATCAAATTTAAGTAAATAGTTAAGTCTTTTGTACTGTTAGATTAATTTTTGAAAATATTCATGAAATATTTTGTAATTGTTTTTGGTAATTAGTTAGTTTTTGTCATACCTAGTATTTCTTGATAAGATGTGCAAATTATACTAAACCAAAAATCGGTGTTTATGAATTTTTTTTAGTAAAGACTACCTTTGTGAGATATAATTTGAGCCTAATTTCCTTTATTCAGAGTGAAATATATATTTTTTTCTACTCCAAACACATTTCTAATTTCCAAATGCATTGAATGTATGAATTTTTTTTTCTCATCTTAATAGAGTGTCGTATATTTTTTATTATTATTTTTGCTTAGATTAAATGATTTAAGTAGAAATTGATAGTATATGCTTATATCTCATTCATGCATGACTGCTACAAAAAAAAGATATATCTGGGGATACTAAACCAAAATCAAACAAAAAAAGCTACAAAATTAACCACTCACCAAAATCCTAAAAACAAAATGTACAATCTGTACATGGGTTGACTCTCTAAAAAAATACATATATTGAAAAATATCTTTAGAAAAAATAGGGAGATAAAGAATATATAGTATAATCTACATACTATGACCCACATTGCCTACAAAGTTGTGAGTAAAGGCTAATTACAAAAAAAAAAGATATAGGAAGTAATTCCCTAAAAAGTCATTGCATTTTCTTCATTTGTAAAAGGCATATATCTTGAAATTTTTTCTTAATGAGTTTGATTTATGCATAAAAATAATTTTTATATATGATATCTTTATAATTTATACATTTGATTCCTTTCATGAGATCAAAGTCAAAATAACACTTTGAGCCTTTATTCTTTATACATATGCGAACATATTAGTTCATTTCTATGCATCAACTCTTTCACATATAAATTAGTATGAGTGTTTGAACCCATAGGATTCAGTGTTTTGAGAGTATTGACTAGTGAGGAATAGAGTCGAAGCGATTTCGAATTCTTGACAATAAATATCAATTTATATCTTTAATAACCTAAATAATATGAGCAAGCATAATTACTTAGTTATTATATCCATAAATACTCCACTATTATAAAAGATAAAATTTGCATAAATATTTATTGAATCTGTATCTATGTTTATTTTTTATGTTCTTAGATTAAAAAACACAAAAACCCAAATATCGTGACAAGATGTTTAGGATTTAATTTTGTTTTTAAAAGTTTGAATAATAAATTAAATATCACATATATTCTTTCCTTAGATCGACCTTGGAAGTATACTTATCATTTTCTACGAAATGATTCGTGCACTTACGAGAGTTTTATAAATATAAAACCAAAGATTTGGCAGTATTGGCGATGTCGGTTCTGCTCATCAATCATCTTCCCAAACATCTAAAAGATAGAGATCCACTTATGCTAGTAGTAGTGGTTGAGAAGCTATCAAAGCTAGTACAAGTGGTAGAGGAGCTACAAATGACATTTTCAAAGATAAGGATATGGAGAATATACCTACTTTTAAACCTTTCCTTCATGATTTATTTGAAAATGAGATGCAAATAAGAATGGGAACCATGGAACAAAAAAGTGGATGGTACTTAAAAAATAATGATAAGCATGGATGAATGTCAAGAAGCAATATTCTTGTGATTTGAAACATCCACTCATGTTACGGGATTCCTCCTTCGAAACATTGATTTACTTTTATCCTATTTTATTTAGCTTTATGTTTGGAAGTTGTTGTTTTTGACTTTTTATATTTTATAGTGCAATTGATCTTTGGTTGGGCTGTATTTGGATTATATTAATCAATACACTATATTTATTGCATCTAATAGTTTATGTTTCCTCTATATGTTGCTTATTTTCTTAATTTTTCTAACATTTCACATCATATTATATGAAAATACAACATTTTTTTGGTTTATTCATATGAAAAACGGGGGGAGGGGGAATCGAAAAAAAATGGAATATTATTCTTGGAACTTTAATTGAAAATCTATATAAAAGGGATATTTAATTCTGGGGAAGAAAAACTACCTTGAGAATCAACTTTGAGGTTTATTTTGGAAATATTACACATAAGAGAGTAATGTCTTTCAATTTATATTTTATGATTACTCACTCTTATGAATACTCTTCACTTTGTCTTTTGTTATATGCACTAAACTAATGAACAATGAGTCTTTTGGGACAAGTTGTTAAGGTATTTATATTTTTGAATTTCAATGTAAACATGAGCTTCCAAGATTCAACCGAAAATGGTTTCACTGGATCATATGATAGTACCACTATGTAAAATTTTACTTTTCCTATGAGTATTATGTAGTGAGAGAGAGAGAGGTTTTGTCATAAGAATATGCCAAAGGAGAATATTGTAAGGTCTATGTGAGTATTGAGGATATTCGTGAACCAAACATACAAATGTAATTTTAGTTTCTAGGAGTGTCCTTCAAGAATATGTTAGATCAATCGAACGACCAAAACTTTGATTTTAAAACCTACTTCTAACTCAAATTGAATTTACTTTTTAATGTATTTTCATTTTTCTTTAAAACTCTTTTAACTAATTTTTTGGACAATATATTAACTTTACTTTGACCTAGTACTTCAAAATATTCTATATATACATACCTAAGCATCTAGTTAGGGTTATTCATTAATGAATCTACTCTAGGATATACATTTGCACTTATGTTATTGTGCTAATGTTTGAAGTACTAGTAGAATGGGTTTGATTGCTTGTGTGACTCAAGTTTTCGAAATATTAATCTAGATACAAACACCTTTCTTGTAAAGGCCATGATGAAAAAAGTAGCTTGTAAGTAAATTAAGGCTTTATCTTGGTAGGTAATATAAGATATGACCTTGTAAATGGACCTTATTTATTCATAGTGGATAGTTAGGTGGTTTGATGGACTGGTGGTTTTTCTCTTAGGTCATTAATATGATCTAGGTTGTTTTCACCTAAAAATCTTATGTCTCAATCATTATATTTTTACATTATTTAATTTATACATGTTGTATGCTTGGCTATCTACAAAAATTTAATTTGTTATACTTTCGTTGATTATCTATTCACCCATCTAACAAATTAGGTCCGTACCTAAAAAATAAAATTTCATGTAGTACATTTTTTGTATAAAAAAAAGAATTAGTGGATACGATGATGGATATCCACCATCCATGGATCATACTCATGATTCAATCCATTGATCCAAGGTTCACTTCAGAGCAAGTTAAACCATATATTTTAACTTTTAAATCAAAGTGAATCATTAACGAATTGGATGAAGTTAGATCCACTCTCATCTCTATAATGTAGGCTAAAGTTTCTCAATACAACTTTCAAGATGAGCTGAATTTGTTCATTTCTAAAGTAGGTTTTGATAAGGTTTTTTTATTTATACTCAACTCTTTAACGTTTAATTTGAGATTAATGATGCACAAAAACTTGATATCCAAATTTTGTTTACTCATAAAAACCTAGCAAGTGCATGAATCACTTATATTAAGCGTTAAGTAAACTTTCAAGGTCGGCCTAAAGAGAAACTATATGATTTTAAAAAAATTGTCAAATTTCTTAAAAACGAACACGAAAATTCAACATAAATATTCTATCGTAATATTTGGTTTTGAAAATTATAATCTAATAACATATAATTAAAAATAATAAAAGATATAGATAAGTTTGATTCATTCAAATCCAGGCAGATATGCAATTAAGAATCAATAAAAAATTTATGGGAATAATTAGATAACTCCCCATGCTTGCTTAGAATTAATTAGGTTATTAAATAGGTAAATACATGTTCTTGATTTTGCATTTTTTGTAAGAAAACATCCATAGGTGGAGATTAGATACTTTGTTAACAAAATCAATTAATATTCTTAGGTGGGGATCATCAACAGATAGATTAAATTATGTTTTATTTTTAAGAAAATAGCAAATCATTTAAATAAATGCTTTAGTTGGAGCACATAATTTAAAATTTTATTTAGGGTGTTAAAATTAAATCTAGATCGAGTTTCTAAAATCTAACTTTCAAATTTTAAATCTATTACGAAATATATATTCTCAATATATAAATCAATAATAAATTTTGTAGAAATCTAAAATAAAGAGAGAACCTCAATTGTTTTTATAAGAGTGTTCACCTAAATTAATTTTCACAAACATGGTAGTAAAGCTAAATTTTTATAGTAATAATTAGTCATATATGCTCAAATTTAATAAATGATCAATAGATTAAAAATAACATTCAAAAAATACACAAATATTAATTTGTATATAAAATTAATAATAGGTCTACAAAACTAATTAAAGATAGACAAGTGTGTCCTAATCCATAATTGTGACTTGATCCTCACTGTATTCTTAAATATATATATATTTCTTGATCAGAAAAACCTGCAATAAATCTTCCTATGTACTCATTGCATACTCTATTTTTTGTTGCAACATGTGATACTTCACATGAACTATTGTTTTGCACCCCTCACATACTATCTGGTTCTTCATATAAGGCTTAGATGCCTTACTCCTTTTAGCTTTTAAGATGTAAATTGATTGCTTTAGGTGTTGTTCTTCAAGTGTTTAGCAATTTATATATTTGAAGCTAAAAACCCCTAAAATATAACATAAAATATCCATGATTCCAAACATATAGATTTGTATAAATAATGATAAAAACATGCACAACCAAATCCACTTATTCACATTTAAGTGCAATGAAATCACAAAATATTAGTATTTTTCAAGCACTTATCACAACTTCCAACCAGCTACTTATTAGCCTCAAGTAAAAAAAAAGTGATAAAAACTAAAAAAGTAAATAAACTAAATGAAACTAACCTAAATCATTTTCGTAAATTGACACGTTTTCATTTAGTGTATGCAACAAGCCTTTAAACCCCTAGGTTGCCCTAGTAAATGATTTTAAGTATCATAAGAACTTTCAGTGATGATACCCACAAACATCATAAAATGAAAAAATGGAAACTAAAAAGAAATAAAAAATAAAATTTAAAACCAAAAATGATAAAGTAAATACTAAAATGAAAAAAACAACTTCTCATGCTTTAGTTTATTTTCAATTAAAAATTAAATTTCAAGCATAAGTTAAATTAATATCCCAAAAGTTCACAGTTTGTTGTTCAAATATGCTACAAATCACAAATTAATGTTCCATTACAAAAATATATCTACTTGGACTTACCCAATCTTATTGTTAGAAATCCAAATTTGTTTTGACACTAATCCTCACAAGTCATACTCTCAATATCACAATGATCCTATAGCTTCAAGCACTCAACAAATATATATATATATATATATATATATATATATATATATATATATATATATATATACATACATACATACATACACACACGAATATAAGTTATGTAAAGAAATGAGGTAATATATTTGCATGTAATTAAACAAGAAAGGCTCAAAAAGTGCATAATATTGATCTCATGAAATGAATCAAATGTAGGATTTTATGAATAAATCACATTACTATTTTCATGCATCAGTTAAAATCAACAAGAAAATGATCAAATTTGTGCCTCAAGATGAATGAAAATGCATTGACTTCAAGGAGATTTATTTCCTATTTTTCTTTTGTAATAAACATATCACTTTTTGGAGAACTTTATGGTCATAGAATTTAGTTATATAATTTATTTTTCTCTCTTTTTTATACTTGTTAGGACGATCACTAGTTCTTCCACCTCCTTGTCACACACATACATACACACAAGATTTCCTTGATTTACAACACATAAAAGTGGTAGAAATAAGAAAATAAATCATAGAAAGACAAAGGAATTATTTCATGATTCTTCCTAAATGCGAGGCTTACATCCATGGGAACAGATGTGATTCCAATCCACTAGAAACAATGAGTAATCCTTATATCAATTATAGCCTTTCACAATCAAATCTTTCTTGCATTTGATCTGAGAAAGATGAACATAAACCCTCAAGAAATGCATTCTTTCACAAGTCTTTCTCTCTCTGGAATTCCATACCCTACACAATTTACTTTCTCAATCTATAATCATATGTTACAACCTTATATTGAATACAAGTTATATTCTCATATTTATAACAAAAAAAACATATTCTAATGCACCAACCCATATATGATAATAGTCTAACAAAGTGATGCGAGGTTGTGATGCACTACCCTTGCATCTGGTGGCATGCCATGTGCTACGTATTGCATGCTTGCAAGGGTTCTCTTTGCTCTTTCAAGCAGTTGTTATCACAATACTTTAATTTTTTATATATATTTTTTAAAATGAATGGACCCATGTGCATTTGAATTTTTTGCTCTTTTGGAACCCCAAATATATCTCTTTTTGGAAGTCAAGCATGAATGAAATAGGCATATACTTTAAATTTTACTCAACTCATTTTATCTAAGCAATATAAAATAAGTATCTAATTCTTCATAAAAGATTAAAATCATAGCATTCAATGCAAAACCTATAAATATCATCTAATGATTAGAAATAATAAAAAAAGTGTTTAAAGAAGTAGAAAAACATTTCACCCAGAATAAAAATATATTTATGCTCAAAATATTATCTCACGATGTAGTCTCCACTATTTGATTCCTAAATACCAATTATGAATAAAAAACTAATTCTCATAATATTCCATGAGATGTTTAAAACATTAATCAAATAGTGAGAGAATCAATCATTCACTTTAAATCAACTAAAGCCATGATAATTTTGCAAAAATTAAAAAAACATTCGTAAACAACTAAATAAATTAAACAAATGTAACCACATGTTCAATAAAACATTTTAAAAATGCCTAAATTCATGTGTACCTTTTCTTCCATCTCAACCTCAAATCTACATGGTTTTAAATGTATCAAATGTAAATTGAAGATAAAGAACAAAAGGAAAAGAAAATTCACCAATTTGTCTTAATTCAATGTTATCAAGTAGTGATGTGGTATGTCATAGTACATCCATATCACAAGTAGATTTATCACATGGACAAAATGTTGTGTACTTCTCATAAATCACATATTAAAAAAACATTTATAAACTGAACAATTCTAAATAAAATAAATAGTGGGTTCACAATAATAGGAAAAAATACAAAAATAAAACAAAATACATTAAATGTAAAATAACATAGAACAAAATAAAAACAACTAAACTAAAATTTCATAAAATAAAATACATAAAAAATAAGATAAATAAAATAATGTGGAGAAAAGTTGGAGGTCGGTGATCCATGTTGTTCGATCCGTAGTCATAACCAAGTGGGGCAAGTAGTTTAAAAACGAACTCATATTCTGGATTCTCAGATTCTATCAAATGGATAGAATCACCTCCAAGATGGGAGAGAGTTAACCATTTCATCTCATGGATATTATGCATATATTTATTTTGTACATGATGTTGGCCACTTATATACTCAAGATGTAGGGTAATGTATTCCTAGACATAATTTTTCTTATAAGTCACTTCTTCTCTTAACTGATGAATTTGATCTTTCATAGAAATTTTTGAACAAGAAGCTACCTTTTGTCCCTTTGGGTGCCTTTCATACCTAAGATGAGTTCACTCATGTATGTTGGAGTCAGTAATTCACCTAATTGTAATAATACCTCATATTTTGGATAGTTCACCCAGACTTTAGCACACAAAGCGGTAGTAAGTTGAGGGAAGAAATAACTCAAACAATGGCTATTTGAATATGGACATAATTAACCTAGAAGGGGTGAATAGGTTATTTTTAATTTAATAACCTAAACAAAGTGACCAGGCATGCAATCGTGTGTAAAAATAAACTATGGAAATAAACAAATAACACAATATTTTTAGGTGGAAACAACCTAGGCCATAACCATGACCTAAAAGGAAAACCATGGTCTACTGAACCACCTAAATTTCCACTATGAAAAAAAAAGTTCAAGTACAAACTCGATCTTATGCTACCCTCCCTAGGATACTACCCCAATGTACCTTACTTATGAGCCCCTACTCTGTTTTCACAATTTTCAATTTTAGCATGAGCGGTTTCCAGACCAATGTTCCAATAAACTTCTCGCCAATCAGATACGTTATCGAATCAACTGCAAAATGGTTAGCACAAAAACACAAGTGTCCGTGTGTATTCTAAAACAAATTTAATAATGAATAATTCTAACTAGATGATTCAAAACATATGTAACATAAATCAAATCAACTAGTAAATCGTAGAGTAAAAAGATCAAGCACAAGTTCAATAAAAATAGCTTCTTTAAAGATTAATAATCAAATCAACTAACTATGATATGACAAAAATAATTTAAGAACAAAAATAAATAAGACGTCATAAGAAAATATTATCAAAATATCATAAACTAATTATGCTTATTAATCAATCAAACATAACCACCAATATTTGATAGATTAACTAAATAAAAAAGTCTAAAAAATTATGATCTTATATTTGTAAATACAAGAGAGAGAAATTAAGAAGAATAGAATAATGCTCTTGTGTGGTTGATTGAAACAATGAGCAATGGGTTTTATTTATAGGAAAAATTAAAACCCTTAATCCTATCAAATTGATAAATATCTTTTCTATTACATATAGGATTAATAATACTCATTAATTAAGAATTTTCTTATATGATTGATAAATATCTTTCTATTAAATATAGGATTAATAAGACTCATTAATTAAGAATTTTCTTATATGATTGATAAATATCTTTCTATTACAAATAGGATTAGTAATACTCACTAATTAAGAAGACTTCAATTTAAAGAAGAGTTCTTTTAAAATAGACTCCTTAGTCATAAAGATTCCTATTTAAAAAAGAGTTATTTTAAAGTATATTTTATGCTATTAGGGTAAAGATTTAAGGTATAATTTAGAGTATATCTTATCTAATATTTTAGCAACAAAAATAATTCCAAATTTATAAATATGTGCTATAGATATAAATATGTGCTATTAAATGTATGAGTACAAGCATATGTGTTATAGTTATAACATATATACCTGAAGTACAACTCTTTGAAATTCTGACTTTTTTTCAACTTTGTTTGATAGACTTGATAGCGAGCTTAAAAATAAGTTTATAGGTAAATATGTTTTCCACTAAAATAGCCAACACTTATAATCCTTACAAACTCCTGTTTTGGCATTTTTCGTGTGGCAAAACTTCTCTCTCACTACATGACACTTATAGGAATAAGATAAAATACAATGATGTCCTAGACTCTATAGTGGAACTATCCTATGGTTTGGCGAATCCATCTTTGCTACAACTTGAAAAGTTTGTAAGTAACTAAAATGAAATAGGCAAAGCAAACAACAACTTGGCTTGAAATCCTCGTTGTACATTAGTTCAATTTACATAAAAATAAGCAAAGTGTAAAGAATAATAATGTAGTGTGCATTCATATCAATCAAGATTAATTAAATATGGTCTCCCCTATATGCATAACAAAATAAAAACATGGAAGTAAAGCACATTAATCATACGAGAAGGACAAAGCATTAGAAAAAGAAATGAAGCTAAACTCCTCCTAAAGATATAGTAATGTAAAAGCAGAGTAATGTAGAAGTGCAATGTGATTTAAAGTCCCATTAAGTTCTATGACTCTCTAACTTAGAAACCAATTAAAAAGATAATAAAGAAAAAGATGTAAATGAAAAACAAAATCTGAATTTTTTTTTTTGAAATTTTCATAAATAGCCACATAAGGTATTAAACTCATTTAATCACAAATAAGCACACAACCAATTAGGAACTCATATTTTTTTCATTTTTTTAACTCAATTTTTGATTATCTATTGTATAAATAAGAAAGTAGAGTAGAAGAGTCACACTTCACACATATAATGACATATTCATATTTATTTAAAAACAGTATATATGTTTAAACTTCACAAATATGCCAACTAAGTCATTTATGATCAATCAAAAAAGACTCAAAAGAAAAAAAATATAACTTATCATGTAAAATTATAATTGAGTCTTCAATCTCACAAAATAAAATATATCTACTAAAAGAGGACTTAAATTTTTTTTCTTTATTTTATATATGAGGTAAATGATATTTTTTTAACCTCTATTGGCTCTTTCTTTTTGTGCATTCAATGTACAAGATTTATAAGTAGTTGTTTTTTGTATAATATTTTCTTCTTCTTCTTTTTTGCATGATCCATAAACCATGTAAAGAATGATTAAGTTCAAGAGCATTCCTCAAAAATCTACATTTTGGTTTTATATGACCTTTCCTACCACAATGATAATAGACAGGCACAAACTCAACAACTGTTTCTACCATAGGTGCAATAGTTCTTTATGCATAAGTAGTAACGATATGAGTAGAGTTTAAGGGCCTTACAAATGTGGTCTTCGATATTGAAGGTGTGAAACTCTCATTCTTATAACCAAAGCCATGTATATCACCATGTGACTTACCAATGCTCAATATTGTATCTAAGTGTTGAACTCCACTGATAAGTCTCTCCACTACTTCATATGATTCTTTGAGCTCTTGCACTTATTTTTTATTATCTTCAACAAGGTTATTATTTTCATCTTTCAAACCTACAAGACTCAAATTCAAAGCATTATTTTGTTCTTGTAAAATATTATTCACTTCTTTTAATTTATTAGAAAAAAATTCATGTGTCTCAAGTTGTTCATTTAATTTTTCATTTTTTGTATTTAAACTATTATTCTCTTCTATGACACAAAGACATTTAGAAAATAATTATTTAGAACTTTTAATATTATATTAAGAGAGAAAAGAAGATTCAAGTTCCTCAACACAAATGGTACTTTTCATTATCCTAACAAAATATCTAGAGAGACTTAATATAATTGTCTAGACTTAATTTCAAATTGTTCACAAGTTTATCACTGTTCAAAGTGAGGTTGAGCAATTGATTAGAATGATTCAAAACAAAAAATATCATTATGAATCATGGTCATAACCCTTTTTAACTTTAGATTGTCATACACAAGTTGGTCATAGGAATCTTACAAAGAGAAATGATCATTTTCACCAGTGTCAATGCAATAAGAAGAAATGGATTGATCATTCTTGGAGTGAGAAGCCACAAGAGCAAAGCAAGTAAAAGAAACAATTAACCTCTGTCATATTTGAAAATGGCACACAAGTTTGGAAAATGTATCCACCATATTTCTTTTTTAGGAAATCCCAAGCTTCCTTCACATTTGTAAACTTGTTCATTATAGCAAAATCCTTTGAGGTAACTGAGTTGATAAAAAGGTGCAATCCATGGCAGTTATAACTGCTAAGATGAAGTTCTTCTTTACTTAAAATATTAACAGGTTTGGATTTGACAACACCATTGTTAGAGATGTGCATAGGACACGTCCAACCATCCTCAATCAAAGACCAAACATCATTGTTGTTAGATCTCAAGTAGGAACACATTTGAGATCCCCAGTAAAAGTAACAAACACTATTCAACTTAGGTGGTCCATTGACCAACTATTATAAAAGATTTGAAAGAATTAAACACAGAGTAAGGGGAAGGGATCAACACAGGAGTACTTAAGCCCAAACTGGGTGTACCTGTTCTAATATCAATTGAAAAAGTCCACAATCTAGTACACACAAGTAAGAAAATATATACTCCTAACAGACTTATCCCTACAAGGAGCGAACAATAACATATTGAAAGTAGGATACTCAATAGAAGCATAATCAATATAATATCTAAATAGCATAAAACATTCAGAGCAATATATTATAAGTAAATTAAAAGTCAGATAGAGAGATAAAAAACATTCCAATCAAAGTTTAAATAACAATATTTTTATCATACACAGTTTAAATTCAAATTATACTAGCACCACAATCGAACATGGATAACACAAGACATAACTTGATAAACCCATATAGAGATCGTATTTATATTGTAACGTCCTTAGGTTGCTTAAGGAAATCACTCAGTAGCAAACAATTCACTACTCAATATAGTAATTACAATTTTGAAAGAAATAAGACCCATATTACCTCTATCAACTAGGATCTTCGTTCTAACTACCTATTGTTGCTTTTGCTTATTGCTTCTGTAACAACTTGGTTCCAAACATGAAGTTGACTATCCTCCATGACCAACACTACTTGATGTGATGTGATCATATACCAAGAACAGTAATGTGTTGAATCAACTAACCCAACCTTTGAATGCTAGTCACACAAAAAAGTTTTTACTCACCACGTAAAATAGAATCTCACACTATTCCATGCTCATGCTAGTATATCATAATTACAAATATAATTAGTGAATACCAAATTCAAATTAATGAAAATTTTGAAAGAGTTCTAACAAGTTTTTTGAATTAATTAGCAATTAGTGAGAGAAGTATTTATAGAAATTGACTAACCACCTTACCGGTCACCTTGTGGGTCACCTCACCAACCATCTCATTAAGGATTGTGGTGAGGATGGTAGCAAGGTCCACGACGAGAGCGATGGCGAGGTGCCAAAAAGTTACATTTTTCATTTCTAAAAATGTCGAGTAATATCTACAAATACTCACACATGGAACAAGCCTAAAACCACGAGTAAAAACGTCTCTCAACCTAGTATGCACATTACGAAAATCAACCTTATAGTTTATGCAAATATACTTACATATAAAGTGTTCCTAACAATATGTGTGTATACAATGGCACTTATACATGTGTTTTGCAACTAAATTGCTATAATTTTATTTTTATTTAATTCTATAATATGATTGAAACTTAATGATATGATTATAAATAAATAAATAACTATAAATTAACCATGAATTTTGGAGTTAGATAGAACATGCATATAGAAAATAAATATGATAAACCTTCTTGTTTAAAGTCCTTGAATTTAAAATTATATTTAATATATGCATACAATTTTATAATAAATTCAAAACGAAGAAGAAGAAGAAGAAGATAATGATGAGATATATATAGGAAAGTAAACTCATTGATATTATAAATGTTTTTGGGTGGTAGACTTAGATGACTTCGTGTGAGTTAAAAATTAGATTTGACACCTTTCAGTTGTATTTTCATAAAATACTATGATATTTTCATGAACATTGCGTTTCTAGAATTAAAAAAAGGCCACTGGGTTGCGTTTCAGCAAACATTAAGAACATTGCATTGCACAAGCAACAAAAGCCATCTGGCGCCAAACGTGCTTCTTACATTCCATTACGGGAACCCCATCTGAAGATCGTCAATTTATTTCAGTTATTTTTGTGTTCAATCCAATTAATCCCAAGATTTTTAAGAAAAAATAAAATAAATCCAAATCTTGTTGAAATAAATAGAAGAATACATGTGAAAGATGCATGATTATCTTCTTCACTAATATCGAATAATTATTAGTAATTTTGACGATAAATAAAGTTATATTATTCTTAATTTCAACATTTTTAATTCAAATTTTTGAAAAATTAAAACAAAAATAATATATTTAAAATTTTACTACAAAAATAGTATATTTTATATCCATCTCATAAATTTTTATTATTAAAATAAATCTAACTCATAATTTGACATTAAATATTATTCAATTGAATACCATTTAAATTAAACTATGATTATTTAGATATATTCAATATTTAACTCCATCAAAATAAACTATATTTAATGTTATTGGAGTACTATTTTTATTTTTATAAATTTTAAGACATTATTTTTTATAATTTCCCAAGTTTTTTTTCTTTATACCATGAAAAATAAAATTCCAAGCCTTTCAATTACATATGAATCTTTTTTTCAAATTTTTTCACTTATTGTAGTGTGAAATTACTTGGTCAATCTTAGTTAATGAAACATGTACTTAACAAATACAATTTTCTTAATGTATAATGCCTAATTTCGATTACATTATATTAATTGGATTAATTTAATTATTTTTGTTAAACTAGTATATAAAATAAACTTAACCAATAATTACAGAATTAAAATACATATTTAACAATAATTATAGTTATTAACCAATTTTTTCCCCTCTATTGTTCTCTCTTCATAAAAGCTTTTTACAACTTACTTTCTAGAACATAACACGGAATCAAAAATCTACACCCTGAATTCTGCTTAAAGCGGCTTTATTTAAAATTCAGTTTATATTTTAGGTTTCTTTTCCTTGCAAGGCAACACAATCCACCCTTCCCTCCCTTTACATTCACTCAAATCTTGTTTCTTTCCCACTAATTATAAACATGAGTATCCTCACAGCCAATATGCTTAACTCGAACAAAAGAGACCAAAACAACCACGAAGAAATTAAGAGCGGCCATTGTTCATGGAGATTAAGGTAGAAATTGATGACTCCCAACTTAATAATGAACAAAAGCTTCCATTCTTGCGAGATATGCCCGAACCAGAACTAGAAAAGAGAACATTTATTCAGAAGGCCATCAACCAGACATTTCAGAGCACAGCCCATTTGGCCAACCTTTTACCGACTGGAACAGTTCTAGCCTTCCAACTTTTATCACCCATATTCACAAATCAAGGGAACTGTGACCCAGTCAGCCAGTTCATGACTGCTGGCCTTGTAGCCCTCTGTGGATTGTCATGTTTCCTATCAAGTTTCACCGACAGCTTTAAAGACAAAAAAGGAAATATATGTTATGTACTTGCTACATTTCGAGGCATGTGGGTCATTGATGGGTCAGCCACCCTTCCACCAGAAGAAGCTGCAAAATACCATTTGAAATTTATAGATTTCATGCATGCTCTCATGTCGATACTTGTATTTGCAGCCATTGCATTGTTTGATCAAAATGTGGTAAATTGCTTCTATCCAATGCCATCAAATGAGGCTCAGGAAATTCTCACTGCTTTGCCTGTTGCAATTGGAACAGTATGTAGTATGTTGTTTGTCACATTTCCTACAAAGCGCCATGGAATTGGCTTCCCCCTTACCATCAATTAACACTCCTTTTTTTTAAACGGGTCTAATTTGTGTAGAAGGATCTTTCACTCATTCAAAACTGTATATATTAGTTGCTTATTATCATGAATACTTTAGATTTCACTTTATTTATTTATTCTCAGATTTTGTATTATAAAAGAAGACAGCGTATCACTATACATATGAAAATAAATATATTTCACAATCATCCAATTTATAGCATCAGAACAGCAAAATTCTAAGATCAAATCCCTCTAACAAACCCCAATTTCAATTAAAATTCTCAAGTTTTATAGGCCTTGCAAAAAGACAGAAATCTACTCTTGAGAAAACTTGAAGTGATGGGCCTTTGCAGACACAAAGTAATCCACACTTGAAGGGGAATGTTGATGAGTATAAATGAATTAGGCCCACGTCTCATAAGTTTGAGCTTTTGAGAGAATTAGTTTCTAATACTTCTTAATGGTATTAAAGAGCACTCAAATGCGTATTCCTTAGATGTTTCCACACTCAAAAGGGCTAACGATGTTATGACCCATCTACAAAAAAGATATACACTAGTCTTGACATCACATTCTTTGAAAACAAATCTTATTCCACAAACTTTCTCTTGAAGGAGAGAATGCAAGTCAAGATCAGGTTTTTAAATTTGATTTTTATATCCCGAACTTTCCACAACACAATATTCTAATGAGCCAATTATAGAAAATAATGTGAACTCAACAGTAAATGTCAGCACACAAAAAGATAAGGACATAATTGTTTACTCACATAGGCAAAACTCAAAATGTAAGCAAAACCTCACATTTGAAGGACTAAGAGAATCAAACCCGATGATAGCTCCGACTGTCCTTGAGTCTCCTCCTCCCAACACAGGTAATTCTGAACTTCCTAGTAACAATTTATGTATTGTTCTTAAAAGATGATGATCTTGTACTCCCCACCCCATTTTAAAATTTGTTTCATATCATACTTTGTCTCCAAGATTCCATACTTTTACTTTTAACTTTAGGATAAAAATCCCAACAAATAGTCAAGAAGCATAGGAAGTTCCCGAGTAGAGAGCAACAATAATGGAAGAAATGCAAGTTTGGATAAAAAATGACACTTGACAAATGGTCAACCACGAGGAAGAAAAACCTGTAGGATGTAAATGGGTCTTCACCGTAAAATATAAAACTGATGGTATAGTTGAACGTTATAAAGAACATCTAGTTGCTAAGGGGTTTACTCAAACCTATGGGGTCGAATACACAGAAACCTTTGCACCTGGAACAAAACTAAATATTGTTCGAGTTCTGTTATCATTAGCAGTAAATCTGGATTGGCCACTTCAGCAGTAAATCTGAAGTTTTCATGACACTACCTCCAAGTTTTTGAAACAGAGGGAGGAAAAGATGGCCTGCAAGCTCAACAATTTTTTCTACGATCTCAAACAGTCGCTCAAAGCATGGTTTGATAGGTTTACAAAGATAATAAAAGGTCAAGGATACCAACAAAGGCAATCAGATCACACCATGTTCCAACAATCTAAAGAAGGATTGAAAATAATTTTAATTGTATATGTTGATGATATAATCCTAAGTAGGGATAATCTAACTGAGATTGAGAGACTTACTAGATTTGGAAATCGCTAGATCAAAAAATGGTATTAGTATGACTCAACGAAAATATATTCTCAATTTTCTGACCGAGACTGGCATGCTGGGGAAAAATCCTAATGACACTCCAATTGAGATAGGGAAGAAATCAGAGGATAATAAACTGCATATATTAGTTGCTTATTATTAAGAATATTTTATATTTCAATTTATTTATTTATTATCGACCTAGTATCATTATACATATGAAAGTAAATATTATATTTCACAACCATCTAGTTTACCATTTGTATGCAACTTTATGTTTTCGAGCTCATGTATCAAAATTCTTCATTTATAATAATTTGAAATTGAAAGGCAAACTCTTTAACACAATAGAAAGGTGTTTGACAAACAATAATAGGATGTCACCCTTGTGTTTCTCTGCTTCTTCGTTCTATTTTTTGATTTGGCAGACTTTATCCTTGTGTGTATTCCGTGAAATATATTGATCAAAAATTGGGGATTTTCTTTCTTCGATTAAACATGAATTTGAACTTTAGTAAAATGGTCAAGGTTAGTTTAAGTACAGGAGATTAGAGTTATCATATTCTTTGAGAGATCCAAATCTCTAAGCTTAGGACAATTGCAAACCAAAGGCATGACTATGCACCAACATGCACCAATCCATCACACTCTAAGTTCATCACTTTCTATTGGGTCTTATAGTTATCCGACTGAAAGCTAGAAACGGAGACATTGTTGGAAGGTGACAATTCTTACAACCATTATAGTTTGTTTCAATATGCGTGTTCCCAAATGTTTTTGGACTGAGGCTATCATGGTTGTTTCTTTTCTAATTAATTGTATGTCTACCCATATTATTGACTATTAAACTCCATTACAAAAAAAATCTATTTTTAACTCTATACCTTTCACTCTTAATATGTGTCCTAAAGTCTTTGGTTGTGTGGGTTACATTCATGTACATGCACTTCATGTAGACAAATTTGACCCACGTGCTCTCGAGTGTGTCTTCATTGGTTACTCTAGTACACAAAAGGGGTATAAATGTTTCACCCACCTACAAGTATTATGTGACTACGGATGTTCGATTGTGTGAACAAGAATCTTATTTGTCCAAAGAGGTTTCTCTAGCTCCTCTTCGGGGGGAATTAATAGTAAGGAATAAGAGAAGCAATAGCTAGAAGAAAAAAAATGGTGGATTTCTAGTAAAGGGAATTATTCTTTAGAAGTGTTAGTGTTGCTCTTGAGTCGTCTTATCCTTTTGAAGAACTTGAACCCAAACTTGAAAAAGACAAACCAATTAGGCCACCTCAAATGTTTCATCGACACTTTGGTAGAAAAAATAAGGATATTATTGTTGTGTCCCATCCTTTAATGATGACTGAAATGCACCTCTTAATGATACTACCATGCCTTCAAATGATTCTTCCGAGATTGATTCAAAGATACAAGTTTCTCCTTTATTTCCTACTTTTCTCGAATCTTTTAGTTAGTGATTAAGGTAGGAGGTATCCTCTTCGAGATCGTAATCAGCCTAATAAGTTAGGCTTCTCTAAGCCTTCATATAATGTTGTTTATCCCATTTCTAACTTTGTTTCTTATGACCGCTTATTTAAACATTATTTAGCTTTTGCCCATCAAATTTCTTGTGTCTATTCTTAGTCATTTTCAAGAAGCCTTTGAAGATCCCAAGTGGAGATCTACTATGGTAAAAGAAATGAATGCCCTCTAGAAAAACTATACTTAGGAGTTGAGTTACCTAAGGGAACGATGACTGTAGGTTGTAAGTGAATGTTAACTATCAAGTTTCATTCCGATGGAACATGGAGAGGAATAAACCCAGAATAGAGGATAAGGGATATACTCAAAACTTATGGTATTGACTAATAGGAGACATTTGCTCCAATAGATGAATATTGTGCAAGTTATACTTTCTATGGTGGAGAATATAGACTGGCCACTATTTCAATTCAATTTTAAGAATGCATTTCTTCATGAAAAATTGACAGACGAGGTGCATATGGACCCTACCCTTGGGTTCCCAACTAAAGGCAAAAAGGTGTCTAGGTTGAAGAAGGCATTATACGAGAACAGTCACCTAGAGCACGGTTTGACAGGTTGAGCTACTTAATGAAGAAATATGGTTTTAAACAAACCCAAGCATATCACACTTTTTTCTATAAAAGGAATGGTGGTGATATTATCTTACTTTTGATGTATGTTAATGACATAATTATTACAGGTAGTAATACTAATGAGATAGAACAATTGTTACAAGTAATAATGCTAGTGAGATAGAACAATTGTTACAAGTAATAATGCTAGTGAGATAGAACAATTGTTACAAGTAATAATGCTAGTGAGATAGAACAGCTACGTAGTTACTTGGCAAAGAAATTTGAAAAGATGACTTAGGAAATTTGAAATACTTCTTAGGTTTTAAAGTCTCTTAGTCTAAATAATGGCTCTTCATAGCCCAACGAAAGTATATTTTAGATTTATTAGCTGAAACTGGTAATTCGACTTGCACCTCTATAGACACACCTATTAAGGTGAATCATAGTTTAATGGTGTATCCTATTCAAATTCCAACAAACAAAGAGGGATGTTAGAGATCAGTAGGAAAATTAATTCATTTGACTCATACTCAACTTGATTTATCATATGCCATTAATATGGTAAGTTAGTTCAATAATCTGAGTGAGCAACACATGCATACTATGAACAAGATTTTGACCTATTTGAAGTCCTCTCCAAACAAAGGAATTTTTTCTCAAAACATGGAAGCCTAGCCATCATAGGTTGCACCCATTCTGACTTTGCAAGTTCTAAGATGAATAGAAAATCTACTTCAATGTACCTTGTATTTGTCGGAGGAAATTTGGTTAATTGGAAGAATAATAAACAAAACGTGGTATCATTATCTAGTGCAAAGGCTAAATATTGATCTCTTCCCCATGATACTACGAAACTTACTTGGTTAAAGAATTTGTTAAGTGAGCTTGGTTTTGATTTTAAAGAGTCTATGACCTTATTCTATGATAATACTTCAACAATTGAAATTGCTAATAATACAATGCAACGTGACCAAACTAAACACATTGAACTTGACAGAAACTATATCAAAGAAAATCTAAATGCGAGTGTTATTAGAATTCCATACGTCAAGGTTAGTGATCAATTAGGTGACATTATGATTCATGGTGTTACACGAAGATTTTTAACATTTTTCCATCCAAGTTAAGCATGTGTATATCTATGTTCCAATTTGAGAAAGAGTGTTAAATTGTGTATATATTATTATTTGTATTATTATGGAAATATTTAGCATTTATTGTCTTACCTTAATTAGGATATGTATTAGTGTATAAACACCCAATTAAGGTTAATGGAAAATTAAGCTTTTTCGTACACTTATTTTGTTTCTTCATATGCATTACAAGTTCAGGACACTGAAAGTCTAGAAGCAAAAGAAGATCTCACATGACATAACCTTGACACAAAGCAAAGAGCCAATAGCCCAATAATTTTAGCAACTTGTTCTCTGTGAGCATAGTAAAAGACCAAAATGCCCAATCATATGGGAACCTCAAAGACAAGAATGCCACATGTTTGAAACACATAAACACCATAAATCAGTGTAAGAGACCCATCTTCACGTAGATTGCAACTCACAAGAATCAATTTTTCATCAATAGTTGAGAATTTTGATCATAATATTTTATAGAAAGCCATTTCTATATTAAAATTGAAACTCATTAGAAAAGAGATTATGATAGTATCAGTGATAAACACACATATACACAAAGGGACGATCTGTATAAGTTACAGCCTGCATTTAAAGGTCAATTTTGGAGATCCACTTGGCCTTTTTCATATCACAATAAACCATGCATACAGTTTCAAATCATAATTCAACTAGTACAATCATTGTTGAAAATTTAGTAGCAAACCACACCAAGAAAAAGAAAATCACAACTCAAGTATTAAGTTATTAACCCTTTCTAAAAAATCAGATATTTGTTTTAATAATCTTCCAAGTAGTGATGACATCCCATGGATAAAAACTGAAAGTCTAAATTACTAAACAGATATAAGCAATTGTAGAAACCCTACCTCAAAGATATTCAGGTTTCTTTGGGGCTATCCAAGGAATCAATCAGCCATTCTTTGAGTTCATAGCCTAGTCAGGGCCTACATTTCAGTTGAAGTTTTGTTAACCATAGTGTAAAAAAAAAAATCATCCAGTTATGAGGAATGCCAATGGCCTACGACCTGACACACATGATTCTTCACAATCTATGAAAAACCTTTTACCTTGTAAGCCAATTCATGCTATATGACAGATGACTCCTAGTTGTCTTCTAACATAGATGCTTATAACATACCATGCATCTTCAGTACTCTAAAAGTTTAGCTTGCTACTAGATTCTGAACAATAAAAGGTAACGAGATAATTCCATGTGTCTATAAGGACTCTTTTCACATGGCCTTTGGGCCTCCAAAGACACCTTATACTAGCACTCTTTATATGTATACAGATGAGTTGGGTTTATATTAAAATCTTAAGAAACAAAATAAAACATAAATGGTTCATAAAATGCACTTGCCAATTTATACTAAATACAGGTCCATTTGCAAATTTATACAGGGTACCACAATTAACAATAAACAGAATATCAATAATAAAAAGATTGAAGACAACAATGCCTGATAAATGGCACTTACCCTCCCAAAGTTCAAAATTGAGATGATATTTCAGGCCCAAAAAATCCACTCATCAGCTCAACATGCAACAAATGAGCAACTCAGAAGCCCTCCAAAGGCACCTTATACTAGCACTCTTTATATGTATACAGATGAGTTGGGTTTATATTTAAATCTTAAGAAACAAAATAAAACATACATGGTTCATAATATGCACTTGCTAATTTATACTAAATACAGGTCTCATTTACAAATTTATACTTGGTACCCCAATTAACAATCAATAGAATGTCAGTAATAAAAAGACTGAAGACAATAATGCCTTATAAATGGGACTTACCCTCCAAAAGTTCAAAATCGAGACGATATTTTAGGCCCGAAAAAACTCACGCATTGGCTCAACCTGCAACAAATGAGCAACTCACAAGCCCTCCTTCGATTCCAAAATCCACCCACAAAAGAAATCCAAGTTCCTTCATCTGGAATGCATCCATCAAGTACAACTCATCAACAATCCAAGCAAATTTGTGAAGTGGCCTTTCTTACAAAACCCCTTCACTAGAGAGGCAAATGTGTATAAATTGAGGTACCCCTAGTTTGCATGCTAAGATACAACTGAAAAGCCCAATTCAGATCTTTGTTCATACAGAGACAATGGACATCAATATTATGGATCCTAACGTGAAGGCTTACTCAGTTAAGTAAGATACCCAAGGACAATCTCATCAATAAGATTTGATGCTTCCTATTACTTGCAAACATCACACAAGCCATTTATGATTTTCCATACAAACCTGCAAATGGTTTCAAGCCTTGAAGCTTCATCCTATCAAGAATCTCAAAAGCTTCCTGAAGCTTTCCTTCTTTACAGAGTCCAGAAATCAGAGAAATATAAGTAACCATATTTGGCATATATCATTTAATAACCATCTGATGCAACAATTCCATTGCTTCTGATAAATTTTCATCCTTACAAAATCCATCGATGACGAAGCTGTAAGTAAACACATTCAATTTAATGTCTTTGTATGTCATATCTTCAAAGAATTTCATAGCTTCATCCAAATTGTTCGACTATCACAAAACCTGAATCAAGCTACTGTAGGTAACAACTGTAGGAGAACAAAATTTCATCTCCATCTCCTTAAATAGCTCCTTTGCTTCAACCTATTAATCAAAGTACCAAAAGTATATGCATCTGTAGTAAATCCACGATTAGGCATCTCCCTGAACATCTGAAGTGCTGAATCTATTGTTCACCATTCTTGCAAAGGGCTCTTATCATAATAAGCAATGCAAGGTTGAATGGCCATTTTTCTCATATACTTGTAAAACCTGAAAGCCAACTTGAACTGATTTTTATCAAGAAGAATTGAAAATAAAGTAAAATATTATTTTTGGGTTGGTTCACATTGGAAGTCCTCCATCTTGTGGAAAACCATGATAGCACCAATTGGCTGGTTAACACCACCATATGCCCTGCAAATATATAGGAATGTACCCTCCTTAATATCACACTTCTCCTCTTACATTCTTTCTGGGAGGGCCTCGGCTGACCAGAACAGGTTTGCAAAAACTACTCTAGAAATCATGATACCAAATGTGTTGTGGTCATGCCTAAAACCATTAGTATACCCAGTTGTTGCAGAATAAAAAATGAGAAGAATTTTCTGTAAGTCCTTTTCAGCTCTTATCAACAGCTCAACTTGAGCTGGTGATTCTACCGTTTCAATAAAGTTTACTTCCCGTACCTTCAACAATTACAAGCAAAAGTCACTTTCAAGTTTCACCAATTTGAGTTGAAAACACTGCTAGAGTACGATGCAAAATAAACAACACTCATGGCCCACTTCTGGGAGTTTGGCATTCAAAGAGATCTCACCTTTTATGAAAAGTCTACATTCATATAGTAATAAATGTTTCACTAATCAGACATCTAAATCAAATACTAATAGCTATCAATATTTGCGTCTTGAACCGAATGAGAAACTGGCAATATAAAAGACTAAGTAATTTACACTAAAACAGAATATGCCGTTATATTAATTTCAATGAGGCACTTCATCAAACAGGTGGTGAGAAGCAAAATCAGCTTCAAAGAAACCTCTCACATTGCGAGGGTTTCTAGTGGAGATAACCCGAGACAGAGAGGAATATAACAGATAAATACACCGAGGAGAAGATTGGACAACTCATTAGTTCATCATTTTAACTTTTCCATCGCCTAATGGCACTTCTTCTGAAACTACAAGTATGAACCAGGTAGCCGTATTCAACGGTAGGGATGAACATCAGTCGGTCGGGCCGATTTTGGCATAAATTTCTAAGGGAACCAACTCAGCCAGTTCATCATTTCCATAAACCTTTTTTTTAATAACATCATTTTCATAAACCTAAACAAAGTTCAATTCTGAGAAATTCAAACCTCCAACCGACCATAGCCATCGGTTTGGGTATGTCGGTTGGTCTGTTCATGAGATGGCACTCAGGGTTTACATTCACGGAGAAAGGAGGAGAGAAACAGAGATTTTAACCTAACGCAATTAAGGGTTTGAATTTGCTTTTTTTTTTTTAAATCAAGGAGGGTTTGAAGGTTTAGGTTTCTTTTAAAAGAGAGAGAGAGAGAGAGAGAGAAATGTATGCTTTATTTAATTAATTTAATGCAACATTATTTGCGAGCGAAGCCAAGGTGGTTCGGATTCTAATCAGTACAATAAAGCCATGTTTTAGCCAAGTTATGGGCAGCAAAATTAGCCATTATAAGACAATAAGAATAAGAGAAAGAGACAGTATTCGAGATTAACGCTTTAATGTCTTCCACTGGTGCACCCTTCTCGGTAATTGCCTAGTTAACCATTTAAACAGGGAAAAAGATTAAAAATACTTAAGAAATCTTCAAAAATATCTCCAAAGTTTCAAGAAATTTAAAATTATCCTTGAAAACATAACAAAGATTAAATTTATAAGTTATCAAAAATACCATTAAGGTTTAATTAATTAAAAAAAAACATTCCCAAAATAAAAGAAAAAAATATAAACCAAGAAATAGTAACAAGTAAAAAACAATTTGAAAAAATTTAAAAAGCAAAGTTATAATTAAAGAAGTAGATAGATTTAAAGACCTATCATTTTTATTAAGAAAATTATTTCCTAAAAAAAATATAATCTATTATGGCATAAGTAATAAAGAAATAAATATTAAGATTACATATGCAAAAAGAAGATATAATATATCATTAATTGATAAAAAAAACTATATTAAACAAATTATCAAAAATTTCTCATAAAGATAAAGAAAAAATTGGATACATTCATTTAGGAGGAATTTAAATATTAATAAAAGCTCATTTTAAAGAAGTAATAGATACACCAATAAAAATATTATTATTAGATAATAGAATAATAAATAGTCAAGATATTTTATTAGGAATGATACATGGTAATTTAGGACAACAAAAGTTAAAATTTATAGCATATCCTAGATTTGCTATAAATATACATGATAAAAATCTAAATCAAGTATTAAGTCTAATTTATGAATTTGAAAGATTAGATTTAATGAAAAAAGAAGATTGTTCATTTTCAATACACTATTTAGTTGCGTATTTTTTAACAAATAGTCATAATAGTTTAATATATAGACAAAATGAATTTAAAAAAATAGACAAAACTTTTAGGTGATGTTTGGTTGGAAGGGATGGAAAGAAATCAGAATTAATTCCTTCCATTTGTGTGTTTGGTTGGGTTGAATAGAAGATACGGAATGGAATCGATAACTACAGGAGAATGAATCACAATTCTTTCTCCCCCTTTGGTGGCGTTTGGTTCGTGGAATGGAATCGGAATCGGAATCGGAATCGGAATCGGAATGGAATGGAATGGAAAGGAAACAATTTTGTTTGGTTTGACCACTGGAATCAAGCTCAGAATCAGGATTATAGTGTTTGGTTTGCCACTGGAATGGAATAAAAAAAGCTGTAAATGACCTTAATACCCCTACATGTTGTAAAGTTCAAATAATATCATTTAATTACTATTTTTTCGTCAGACGAAATACATTATTGAAATCATTATTTTTCTAAATAAGTATTACTTAATTAAAAATAAATATATTATTAAAATTATTATTTTTCTAAATAGGGTTTAGGGTTTTGAGGGTTGGGATGTGTGATTTAGGGTTTAGGGATTTAGGATTTGGGTTATATTTGTAGGTTAAGGTTTAGGGTTAAAATTCTTATTTTTCTAAAAATAGTTTAGGGTTTTAGAATTTTGGATTTAGGGTTTAGGGTTTTAGGGTTTTAAGGTTTAAGGTTTAGGGTTTATGGTTTTAGGATTTGGAATTTGGGGTTTAGGGTTTTGGGATTTATGTTTTAGAGTTTTGGGTTTTGGGATTTATGTTTTAAGGTTTAGGGTTTAGGGTTTAGAGATTTGGAGATTTGGGGTTTAGGGTTTTAGGGTTTAAGGTTTAGGGTTTAGGGATTTGGGGTTTAGGGTTTAGGGTTTTGGGATTTATGTTTTAAGGTTTTGGGTTTTGGGATTTATGTTTTAAGGTTTAGGGTTTTAGGGTTTTAGGGTTTAGGGTTTAGGGTTTAGGGATTTGGGATTTGGGGTTTAGGATTTAGGTTTTTAGGATTTTGAATTTGGGATTTAGGGTTTAGGGTTTAGGGATTTGGGATTTATGTTTTAGGGTTTTGGGATTTATGTTTTAAGGTTTAGGGTTTTAGGGTTTAGGGTTTAGGGATTTGAGGTTTAGGGTTTAAGGTTTTAGGATTTTAAGATTTGGATTTAGGGTTTTGAAATTTTGGATTTAGGGTTTTGGGTTTTGGAATTTTGGGTTTGAGAATTTTGGATTTAGGGTTTTGAAATTTTGGGTTTAGGGTTTAGGGTTTTGGAATTTTGGGTTTGAGAATTTGGGATTTAAATTTAAGGTTATATTTTAGGTGAGGGTAGAATTGGAAAAAAAAAGTTTAGATGGGAATGGAATAATGATTACCAAAGGTGGGAGAAGGAATTGTGATTCCTTCTCTTTTAGTAATCAGATTCCATTCCGCTCTCCATTCCGTCCAACCAAACACGCAAAATGGACGGAATCAATTCTGATTCCATTCCATTCCTTCCAACCAAACGTGGGGTTTAGGAATCATGATTCAACTCTCATCTCAATTTTTTTTCCAATTTTACCCTCACCTCAAATATAACCCTAAACTCAAGTCCAAAATCCCCAAACCCTAAACCCTAAATCCAAATCCTAAAACCCAAATCCCTAAACCCTAAACCCCAAAACCCTAAAACCTAAATCCCAAAACTCTAAAACCCTAAATCCTAAACCTTAAACCTCAAATCCCAAAACCCTAAACCCCAAAATCCTAAATCCTAAAACCTAAATCTTGAAACCCTAAATCCCAAAACCCTAAACCTTAAACCTTAAATCCCTAAACCCCAAATTCCAAATCCTAAAACCCTAAATCTAAAATCCCAAATCCCAAATTCTAAAACCCTAAACCCTTTTTAGAAAAATAATAATTTTAACCCTAAACCTTAACCCACAACTATAGCCCTAAACCCCAAATCCTAAATTCCTAAACCCTAAATCTGAAATCCTAAACTTCAAAACCCTAAATCCTATTTAGAAAAATAATAATTTTAATAATGTATTTTGTCTGATGAAAAAATAGTAATTAAATGACATTATTTGAACTTTATTGAATATAGGGTATTAAGGTAATTTATAGCTTTTTTTCATTTCATTCTAATGGCAAACCAAACACTGTAATCTTGATTCTGAACTTGATTCTAATGGTCAAACCAAACAACATTGTTTCTTTTCCATTCCATTCCATTCTGATTCTGATTCCATTCCACGAACCAAACGCTACCTTAAGGAACTTGGACAAATAATAAAACCATAAATACTAACAAACTTTGAAATACCAAAAGAATGGAAATTAGATATTAAAGAAAAACCCTTAATAACATGAAGAAATAGTAATGTTGTTAAAACTAATAGTATACCAAGATTTACTTTTATAGATCATGAAGGAGGAACTTCTAACCAAGAAGAAGTTAAAAAACTAGAAAATGAAGTTAAAATAATGAAGGCATTAGTTTATGATTGCATATTAGGGGAAAATAATGTTTAGAGATAAAATAAAAAAATATGCATTTAGAAGTAAATGGAAGCCTAGTATATGTAACAAAAAATCAAGCAATATTATTTGAAATTGTATTATTAACAGATGAAATGGATTTATTCCAAGAATCAAACACAAAATATTTACAAGAAATAATAGATATACAAAAAGAATTACTGAAGGAAATAAAGGAATGTGGTTATGATAAACTATAACAAGATATGCACAAGGAATTTTCAGAACTAAGAAAAGATTTATACAACATACATAGGAATAATGAAATAATAGGTTATAAATATGATCCCTTAGAAGGATTAAAAGAAGAACCACCAAGGAGATCAGATTCTTTGATTTCGAAAAATGAAAAAAAGAAAAATGAGGAACAATCTAAGAATAAAGAGATAATTCCAATTTAATGGAATATAGAAAAGAATTAGAAAGAAAATTCAAGGACCCTGAAAATAGAGATATAGAAACATTGGTTAGTTTATTGACATTAACCAATGAAGAAATAGAAGAACATTATAATGGAAAACTTTGTACTAATAAAGAAGAGGATGATATGACAATAATCAGTTAAACTGATTCTGATCCAGAAAACATGACCTCAAAAGGTCATATGAAACCAATTTCATTACTAGTCCCTTACCAAGAAGGAACATCTGACCCACATAAGGGAAAAATAAATAGGCAAATATCAAAACAACCTGATACTACAGATAGAAGAAGAAAACCACCTAAAATGGAGGAAGGGTTGCATTGGGGAACTAGAGATAGCATTCCACCAGAGTTCAAACTCCATGATAATTATAAATCTGAACTTCTAGATTTAGATTGTATAAAAGATAGGAAAAAAACCTTAGATGAATGGGCTAATGGAATGAGTGTGCTCATACAAACTTCTCAAACTACCCAAACAAATCATTCAACCTATAGAGTACTTATAGCACATAAAATGAAAGGAAATGTTAAAGTTTGGTTTTCAAACTTAATAGATCAACAACATTTTTTAATGCAAGGAAATGCTTCCATGGGAAGAGAATACTTGGATACAGTAATAAATGAAATATACAAAGAATTTATTGGAGAAGATAAAGGAAGGATTATCATTGAATCTAGTGAAAATGAAATCAATGAAGCTAAATAGAATCTAACAAATATGAAAAATTTTAACATGTGTTACATAGATTCTTTTATTTTTTTTAATATGAAATGTATTACCATAAAGAAACTAGGGGTCCATAAACCGAGCCGGACCGGTTATAAAAATTAAAAACTAGTCGGATCGGACTGGATCGGACTAGATCGGTTTTCATAAATAATTTTTTTTAATTAAACTACATACCGTATTTTTTTTATGAAATCACGTTACCCTAACCCTATTTCATTTTCAGTCTGTTCGTCTATGTCTGCGACAGCGAGACCAAAACAACCCTAGCCTAAGCCAACTGTTGTCGCCTCTAAAAACACCTAACCGTTGTCGCCTCCTCCACCAGCCAGTCACCTCTTCTTGCATCACCTCGCGTCCTGTCATCCATGGACAAAATAGGTATGTGGTGAACTGATTGATATATGTTTGAGTTTATGGATGAATTTTTTCATGTGACTTCTCCAAACATTCTCAGTACAATTTCATGTATGAGACATTATCTGTATTTTGGATTGGTTGCCAAGCCTCTTTTTTTTAGTTTATGATATGGTTTTTTTGAGTTTCTAAAATGCTTCCTCAAATAAGTTTATGATAGGATTTTTTTGAGTTTATGATATGGTTTTTGGACACCTCCAAATTTTGTTTCTCTTTTTCACTAGTTGTGTGTGCCAAAATTATCATTACATGGTGTTTGTCAATTTTTGATATTGCTTTGAATTATTAGTTACAATGTAAATTACATATTCTCAACATTACTAATATTTTATTCATTCTTCATGTCTAATTTTTTTTACTTTTGGATTTCAATAACAGTTTGTGTATTTATTTATGTATTTATGTATTTAACAATAATATCTATTTATGTATTATGATTGATGAGCATCACATTTCACTTTATCCTATTAGATTATATTATATTAAATTGTATCGTATTTATGTATTATTAACCATTCCAAACCATTAATCAAACCAGACCAAACTGTTCGGTTACAACATTTTAGATAGTCAAACGGTTCGATCTGGTTTGGTTACTTTTTTTCACTTAAAACCAGACCAGATCGGACGGCGGATACCCTTAAAAGAAACTATATCGAATACTGTAGGAGGAATAATAAGAAGCCTTAAAGATTGGATCATTATTAAATGTCAAGAAAGAAAAAAATATATAAACAAATAAGAGGAAATGATAAAAATATGTTGTGATATAAGAGATTTTAGAATACCAGGGAAATATGGATGTAATATAAAGTCTTATAAATAAAAATATAAAAAATATAAATTCAGAAAACAAAATTTCCAAAAATATAAAAGGAGATTTAATAAAGAAAATTACAAGAAAAGATATTTTAGAAGAAAGAATTATAAACCTTCTGAATAAAGGAATTATTGTTCTTTAGGAAAGAAAAAATGCAGATGTTGGATCTGTAATGAGGAAGGACATTATGCTAAAGAATGTCCAAGCAGACTTCAACATAAAAAATAATTTAAAAAGGAATTTCCACAAAAAAAATCTTAGAGGAAGCTTTCAAAATGAAATTAGAACCAATCGAGGAATATGATATAGATGATACTTATAGTATCTATCTATTTGAAGAAATTGAGGAAGAAATAACTGATTCAGAATATGAACACTCAAATTATGAATATTCTTCATCAGAAGATGAATGATTTGTATAGTATTACAAATTCAAATAGTACTTACATTAAAGTAGAACTACAATTTAAAGGCTATAACACTTATCATTTATATGCATATATAGATACAATATCTAGTATATGTGTAACCAATAGATATGTATTTCTAGAAGACAACTGGAAACAAGAACCAAAATATTTAATTGTAAGAATTGCTAATAATACTATAATAAAACTCAATCAAGTATTAAAATATACTGATATAATGATAGGAGGAGAAAACTTTCATATTCCTACCATATATCAACAAGAAACAGGAGTAGATTTGTTAATAAAAATAATTTCCTAAACTTATATCAACCTTACACACAACATTCTGACAAAATAAGTCTCACAACCTTAGAAGGAGATACTATCTATGTTTCTAAAGTAAGAAAAACTTTAACTGTCTCAAACCTAACTTTTATACAACAACATAAAAAGCAAAAACGTGGTGAGATAGAAGACCAATAAAAACCTTATTTAGAAAATATTTCATTAGATATAGAAGAAAAACAAAACTCTTTTCTCAATAAAATACAAGACAAAGCCCTAACAAGCATTAGAAACTATTAAAAACAGTCAGTTCAGAAAATCCTTTGGATCCAAAAATAAATAAATCTAAAACAATAGTCAACATAAAATTAAGAGATCCTAACAAGATCATAAGAGTAAAACCAATGATTTATACTCCAGAAAATAGAATTAAATTTGGAAAACAAATTCAATAACTTTTGGAGTTAAAAGTCATAATACCAAGTAATTCACTTCAGTCTAGTCCAACATTCTTAGTTGAAAAAGAAGTTGAGAAAAGAAGAGGAAAAAAGAGAATAGTAATAAACTTTAAAGCACTGAATAAAGAAATCATTGACGATGAATATTTCATTCCAAAGAAGGAAGAACTACTATCATTAATAAAAGGAAAAAAATATTTCTCGAGTTTTGGTTGCAAAAGTAGATTTTGGCAAATAAGACTAGATGAAGAATCCCAAAAATTAATAGCATTTAGTTTCCCCCAAGGACAATTCCAATGGACAGTTATACCATTTGGATTAAAACAAACTCCAGGTATTTTTCAAAGATATATGGATAACATTTTTAAAAAATTACAAGATATTTGTTGTGTTTACATAGATGATATTTTGGTTTTCAGTAATGAATTAAATAAACATTATTTGGATATTATCAATATTCTACAAGAATGTAGAAAAAAAAGGCATTGTACTTGCTAAACAAAAAATTAAATACTTAGGGTTGGAAATTGAAGATGGAAAACATATACTAAATAATATTTAAGGTTTTCCTAGTGAATTAAAAAATAAAAACTAATTACAAAGATTTTTAGGATGTTTAACATATGCAGAAGCATATATTAAGAAATTTGTAGAAATGAGAAAACTATTACAAGCAAAATTGAAAAAAAGATCATATTTGGAAATGTACAGAAGAAGATACTCTATATATGGATAGAGTAAAAGCAAAGGTAAAAAATTTACCAACTTTATACCATTCAGGACCAGATAATAAGATGATAATTGAAACAGATATTTCACAAGAATATTGGGGAGTAGTTCTTAAAGCAGGAGTATATGGAAAAGATGAATATCTTTGTAGATATACATCAAGATCTTTCTAAGGTTCAGAATTAAATTATCATAGTAATGAAAATTAATATTTAACTCTCAAAAAGGCTATTAAAAAATTTGCAATATATGTCATAAGCTCCAAATTCATTATTAGAACAGATAACAAGAATTTTGGTTATTTCTTAAGAACTAATATTGCAGGTGATTATAAATAAGGAAGATTAGTTAGATGATAACAGTGGTTCAACCATTATAATTTTGATGTTGAACATCTTCCAAGCCATAAAAATAGTTTAGTTGATGTCCTTACTAGAGAATTAGCACCTCTAACTATTTTTATGCTTTTAGGAATGGAACATCTTGATATCAAAATCAAGATAAAAGAAAAGGAGATAAAAATCCTACATGAACAACTCGAGTTACTATATCTCGAGAAATCTCTTATGGAGACAAGAAAGAAACATGAAGAACTTAATTGTTCAAAACAACCTCTAGACACTAGAGATTCAAACGAGGAATCTCCATTAAAAAAGGAAGAACCTAACAGTTCACAAAAAACTTCTGAAACCACAAAGCTCAATTGGGTTGATGAGGTAGAAAAAAAAAAGAACAGGAAAAAGTTTATGTGGTCTATAATGGCCCAAAACCAGGAATTTATAACAACTGAGCAGAAGCTAGCAAATCTATTCTAGGAATTAGTGGAGTAACTCATAGAGCCTTCACTAATAGAATAGAAGCTGAAGGTAGTTATGCCAACTACAAAACACCAAAACTAATAACTCCAAAGGCGATAGTAAGAAATTATTCTACAATACTACAACAACAACCAACAGCTCCAAATAGATTGAAAAATCTTGAAAAGATAGTAAGGCCTCTAGTGCTATTTAGAGAAACATCTCCTCTAAAGATATCAAAAATAGTAAAATATTCAGTACTATTCAGAGAGACATCTCCTAAAACTACTCCAATCATTGAACATGAAAAGGACCAATATAGAAACCTCAGAAAATTACAATGGTTGAGTCTATATAATTTGGCTAAAAAATCTACCCAAGAACATATTGAAGATATGAAATTCTATACTACAGACAAGGAATTTCCTACAATAAGTAAATTCAATATATTGGAAGGAACTGATCCAATATTTGTGTATAAAGCATTTCATGCAAGACTAATAGAAAATATATACCGAGTAATTAATTTGAGTTAAATTATTTCCCAGAAAATTTTAAAAGAACAATCAAGAATTTCAAAAAAAAAATTAAAGTAGGTGATAAACCTGTTTATCTTAAATTTTTCAGTTCATTAATAAACTAGAATGAGGAAGAAAGTATTAGTCCCTACCACTTCATCAAGATAGGGGTTTTCAACACAAAAAGAGAAGTTCCCAAACTAAGGGTACTTCTAGAAAAGGAATTCAACACAGAAGAACTTTGTGTATTAAGAGGTCAAATGTTAAGCCAAATTTACTATGTACTCAAGAAAATTGACAATTTCACTGAGATTAAAGTAAATTATTCAACTAATAAAGTCATCATCATTTCCTATAGTAGCATGGCTCTATTAGAAGAAGATGGTGAAAAAATCACCAAATATGAAACCAATTTTAATTACAACAACCTAGAAATTAGTTAATAAACAAGGAAGGTATTTCGCTTCTATGCCAAAAACGCTACCAAAGACCACAAATGCATTCTTTGCATCAAAGATCAAGAAGATGAAGATGCGTCATCATCAACGTCATCAAAACAACCGTCGGTAGAAAATGATAAAGAAAAATAAGAAAAGAAATTGTCGGTAGAAGACTACAAAAGAAATAAAGATGTGGACCCCATATCTTAGTCGACAGCATGTGCTAAGGAAAAAAATAGTGGCTATCCTTTAAAGTGGAAAAGTAGATGAATTATTAAAACAAGGGTAAAATAATAATTTTAGTCTTATAAACATGGATTCCTTGTTCTATAAAAGGAACCCTTATTATCATTTCAGAGGACATACTCGAATACACAAAAATCCAAAGCTCTCTACTCTGAAACACTCTAGCATAGAAAACCTTTCTATCTAGAAATCTCAAAACCAATAATGTTATACCCAATAATTATGAGTAGCTAAGCACCATTTTCAAGGTTCTTAGTTGACTTAAGTTGTAATAATTATTATTATGAATAAAATGAAGTTCAATTACTCTTCTTTAGTAAGTCAACCATTGGACACTATTTATGTACAGATGTAGAAAGCTCCCCATTTCTAGGAGGGCATTGAGGTTTAAGAAAAGTTGAGGCATAACAGGTGTAACAAAAGAATATGAACATAAAGAAAGACCGTGGTGAACCCATCAAATTCAGGTATAATAATTATAAATTTAAGCTAGCTAAGAATCTTGAATGTTTAAATATTTGCTTACAACAAGACATAATATTATTAAAATAGGAAAATGGAAATTATTTTTAGAAATAAACAACTAATAATTCCAATGAAAATCAAAGATAAAAATCTAATTCTATTAGAAACATTTGATAAAGGTTATCTCTATCATTTAAATGAATATTTTAAAAATGAAGACTATGAAACTTGTCTTAAATTTTTTAAAAGATTTAACACTTTATTAAATATATATACAGATTATATTAAAGTTATTACAAACATCATAGATCATCCTGTTTCAAGGACATTAAAAGACTATTTTAGTAAAAAATATGTGAGAATAGAGGAAGAAGAATTTAATAAATATACTGTATGTACACAAGAAAAACCTACTTGTATACTACAAATAGGACAAAATAATATACATTCAACGTATATGATTTATCAAGATAATACTCTATGAACATTGAATCATTAATACATAAATTAGAACTATTAGATTTAACAAATGAAAGAGTAATTTTTAATTTTAAAAGATAATTAATAGATTCAAAATTAGAATTAAGCAACCAACATAATGAAGAACATAATATACTATGCAATTGTAATGAATATAGAAGAAAATTAGACTTAGATAGAAAAATAATAAGCTTTTTAGACAAATTATTACATTTAATAAATATACAAAGACCATCAACTAGGTCAGTGTTAACCCTCAATTAAAAATTGTATCGATCCACAAAAATTGGTATCGGAGCTTAGGAATAGTAATCTAAATAGTAATGGATGGAAAATTAACACCATTAAAATATAAGAGCATTTTTGATATTTTATAAACCTCAGAGGTATAATTGAAGATATGCCAAACCTTAGGAGCTTTTAAGATAATGTTCCATTTGAATAACTGAATATAATCAAATTCTATAACAACACTTCTAAACCCAATGTCTATATTGAACTACAGTCCAAACCACATAACCCATAACTCCGTTGCACATGCAGAAATCTTGGAGAGTTTTCTATTGTTATAGCAAGTGAACTCACTGAATTGATTTGATAGGCGAGATATAAAGTAGGTTGTTTTGTCTTATCTCATATCTCATTTAATGTTTTTAGTGGACTCATGGTGCAATATTGTCTCATTTTGTTTAAGTATCATCTCATCTCATTTAGACTGCAACCTTGATGGGCTTAAATTTAAACATATGTTGTATCATTTTTTCTAATTAAACTTATATTATAAATTATCATTTATCATATTTGTTATTATTTTTATATTTTTACTTGTCTCATTTAGGCCCATGAGAGACAAATGAGACATCTCAATTAGTACCATTTAATTATTATCTCATCTTATTAAAAATTAAGTAAGGCAAGATAAGATGGGTTTTGAAATTAATGGATTATCTCATAAATCTCATTAATATTTTATCTCAATTTATACCTCTACAAGATATCATAACCCAATCCAATGTATACAATTTGTGGGTCTCGTATAGACGCTATAATCAGTGGTTTTTTGAATTGTTGATGTAGTTCCTCTTGTTGAGTTGCTCGTTTTCCATAAAAAAGAAGTGCACATCTTGCACGCCATATCCAGAAGGCCAAGTTCAACATGAGCTCTAGTTGTCCATCACTCAATTTTGAAAAAGCCAACCACAAACATTAACTAAACTCCATTTTTTATACTTTCTATAGAAGGCCCCCTAATGCTAATGCCTTCCACACCATTTGGCCACCTCACAACACCGTATAATGTGATCGAAATTTTCAGTTTTCTCACCACAACCTAGGCAACCCACATTGACATTAACCTTATTCTAACCCAACTTTCAATTAAAAGGAATAACACCCTTTAAGACTTGTTGATGAACGAAAACCGGCATCGCCGATCTTCGCAAATACTTTGGTTTTAATATTTATAAAACTCTCGCAAGTGCACGAATCATTTCGAAGAAAATGATAAGTATACTCCCAAGGTCGATCTAAGGAAGGAATGTATGTGGTTTTTAATTTATTATTCAAACTTTTAAAAACGAAATTGAATCCTAAACATCCTGTCACGATAGTTTGGTTTTTGTGTTCCTAATCTAATGATATAAAATAAACATATATACAGATTAATTAAATATAATCTAATAACATAAAAATAAACATAGATACAAATTCAATAAATAATTATCTAAAAATAAACATATATACAGATTCAATAAATATTCATGCAAATTTTTATCATTTATATTAGCGGAGTATTTATGGATGTAATAACTAAATTAATTATGCTTGCTCATATTAACTAGGTTATTAAAGATATAAATTGATATTTTATTGATTCTCTCTTTTTTATATAAATACCACCTTTGGTGGGGTTAGATATTCTTTGTTAACTAAACAAATCAATTAACACCTATGGGTGGGGTTGATAACTAATATGCTTGATTAAATTAATTTCTTTTTCTAAGAGATTGAAAATGAACCATTTAAATGCCACCTTTGGTGGGGTTAGACAATTTAAACATTATTCAAGGTGTCCAAATTAAACATAAGAATTTAATTATCCGAGTACTAACTTTCAAGTTTTAAAACCACTATTGAAAACATGTTGTCAATATATTTTCACATAATAATTCTTATAAAAACTTTCGAAATAGAGTTTCACTCTAACTACCGGGCGATTGTACCAACAAATAAAAGAGCACTACTCTAAATTAGACCGGATAACTAAACCTTAAAATCTAATTTTCAGGTTTAAGTTTGTAATGAAAAATAATATATTTCTCTCTAACATTCTTAATATAAAATCTTGAATAAAAACAAAATCAATTCATTTTAGAGATTTTTACCTATTTAATATTTCGCAAGCATAACAACGTCATTATTACATCATATTTACTAAACAGCCAGCATAGTTAAATTTAACCACAGACAAGTTGAATATAACATGTAAGAATAAAGCATAAAAATAACTGTAAAGAAAATAAAATCCTTACAGAACTTTGACGCTATTCCCGTAGCTAGAAAACCTCCGAGCGGGATTTGCACTTCCATATATTGAATCAAAAATCTAAATTATTACAAAAACATTACAAGTTCCTCTCAAAAAGAGAAGAACTCTAAACCTAAGAGAATTGAACTAAAAACTAAGAGAAAAACTAAGAAAAGCTTAGAAACTAAGAAAGAAACTAAGAGAAACTAAAAACTAAGAAATGAGAGAAAGAAAGAAGAGAGAAGTGAGTTTTGAAGGTGTGATTTGAAGTGAAGGGAAGGGGGGGTATTTATAGGTGAGGATGGAGAGAAAAAATGAGTAAAAAAATGTTAAAAAAATATTAAAAAATGTAAAAACGCGTATTGGAATTGCTGATGTCATCAATGACGTCAGCATGACGTCACGGGGCGGCTGCACGTGAAAAATGGGGCGAAAACGCGTTGGGCGCGCGGAAGGGGGCTGCTGGGGCGCTGCGCGCAGCTCGGCGCGCGTGAACAGTGCCCGCGCGCTGGGCTGCGCGCACGGCTGGGCTGCGGTGGGCGATTTCCGTCTTTTTGACATTTTTGACCTTTTCGACCCATTTCGTCTGATTTTTCCATGTTTGTTGACCTTTTCTCACTTATTTATTGATATATTTGTGATGTATTGCTTCAAATATTCCTCTTTGAGTCTTTACATTGCGTTTTTAAGCCAAAATACCTGAAAAACAATAAAAATACCCGTGATTCCGAAAAAGACAAATTTATATAAATATATGATAAAACATATAAATATATGTATTTTTAATCAATTAAGGTACATAAAATCATGGTTATTTTAGTGCTTTTTGAGCACTCATCACTTGTCAGATAAAATGCTTGGCTTTGTTCATCATGTGCAAACCCCATAACCTACGTCACAATCTCATTGTTGCCTCCATTAAAGATGCTAATAGACCCCACATTTCAATTACTTAATATATGTAGCCAATCTATAGCCACCCCTCGTTGAATATAGTCTATTATTAGTAAAGTTCCACACAATCATACCGATCCAACCACTTGGTGCCATTGGAATGCGAAGAGTTAAGCTAGCCTCTTCCTCGTCAAGTATCATTTGAACCATAAAGGGATTCCAATTACCATCTCATAATATTAACTTAGGGACTTTTGTATATTCATCCAATACCATGGATGACTTTACACAAAATCCATGCCTATGAAAATGGCACCTAACTAACTAAAAATGTAAAAACAATTTCATACTAAAAATAATATTGAGTTTGTTCAGGTTAAATGGATTAATTTTTCAACTTTTTTATTTTTTTAGATCATGCCATATAAATGTGTTGCATTAAAATATATTTTATTTTATAAATTTTAACATTTATAATTTGAGAAAATATCAAGAATGTTCATGAGATTTACCTTTTATTCACGACTATCTCTAGCATTTGAAAAATTGGCCCTAATGACACTCATGTTAGACTTATTATCAAAGATAATCTCAGTTATTATTGGCGTTAGATTTTTCATACACATACTTTTTCATTTTTTATAAATTATTAAAATACTCTTTAAAAATTATAAAGTAAAATATATATTTTTATTGTGTTTATTATAGTCAAAAATAAAGGTCCATAAGAAGTGAAGAAATACATACAAATTAAAAATAACTATAAAAATAATCTTATATTATTGATTAATTTACTAAATTAGTAAATTATATTATAAAAATACTCCTCCACACCTACTCTTCGTCGGTCCTTGAGCAAAGGTAAAATAAGTTATCACAAACATAGTTTTCAATATTTCATTTCAAGAACTTTATTACACTATTGTTTCAAAATCTAACAAATATGAGCATGAGTCTATAACTATTTATTTGCTCTACCATTCTTCGTAATAATATAGCTTAAAGTGAGTGTGTGTGACAACCTCATTAGTGACAATCAAACTATGTAGTTTAAATTAGTAAAGTCTATATGCATTGCCTTGAAACATCATCATTTTTCTATATTTATATCAAGTACTATAGGCTTTTTCTTAAAATTATCTCTTCACTCACCAAAGTTATTTCCTAAAATCAAAATGTCTTTCATTTGGTTGTCTAAAACTAGTTGGTTCAATCTAATGAAAGGGAAAGAGAAAAAAAAACAAAATTTTACGAGTTCAAGGAGTAAGTGAAAGAGATTTATAAACAACACTGTCCATAATCTAATCATATCAACAAATTAGGATCAAATTTCCTTATTTTGGACCCATACACCATTATTGGCTTCTTTTTGCTATTCTTTTTCAATACTTGACTCCTTTTGATATTTTTTTGTTAGCTTGTCCTTTTATTATTATTTTTTATTTAGTAAATATTGTAGAAAGATTTATTTTGTATATGTTAGACATTTTTTCAAATATAACATAATTAACAATCTTAAATCTTATTCTAATATTTCCATAGTCTCTCATATTTTTATGCAACTCCATTTTTTTCTTGAAATACAGGGTATGTCCAATGTATTTGGTTCAAAGGGTAAGAAGTGGGTACAAACAATAGGCTAATATAGACTCAAATTGATTTACTAAAAGAGTTGGCTTTATAAGACGAACAACATTAATGGTAGTATAATTTGGCTAAGAAGGTTAATCCTAATGCCTTTTCAAAAAATACTCGATCAATATTCATTTGGATGAACCTAAGAAAATATTTCTAGCAACTTAATAATACTCATTGGATTAAATAAAATTCTAACTATCACTAGAATTAAAAAGTTTAGCATTTATGATCAATTATATCAAAAAACAAGGACGTATCATGTTATTGTTGTTTCCAAGCCTATCTATTCATCCTAACTATCCTAAAACTATAATAAATAATCCTAAAAATTGAAATATTTATACCATCTAGAGCATAATAATCTTAAAACATGCTAAACTAATAAAGCATAAAAAATATAAAGATAAAGGTATATTAAATACTTAATTCTTACATTGTACTCAATGTAAGCACATGCATATGTAATATAAAAATAAGTAGAAAGGGAATAGGAAAAATATCTAGTGGGTTGCCTTTCACAAAGCGCTTGGTTTAATGTTATCAACCTGACTTATCTAACTTTCATCTGAAGTCATCTCCACCATTATTTGGACATAATACACATATATCTTTATGTGAACTATTTTCTTAAATGTTCTCCCCAACAATAATGTTGTGTACATGGTCTAGGTATCATCACTTATATCCAATACATAAAAGTATACTAGGAAGATCATTTCATCCACCTATACTTAGGTATCTTTAATAACACCCTTATGATAGATGTTAGTCATGTCAGCAAGTTGTATAAGGATACATGTTTCTTTTAAAGGACCTAGATTTAATGAAGCATAAATATTATAATGCATGACATTAATAGATGCTTCTAAATAGAGCATAGCTTTTTCAAGCCTTGTATTATCTATTCTTATCAAGATGGTGAAACTACCTAGGTCCTGACATCTAGATAGGAGCTTTCTTTATAACACTGCAAACACATTTTCACCACACTTACCACTTCATTATGTTTTAATTTGCATCTAACGGTGCATAGTTCCTTAAGGAACTTTCCATATTTAGGAACTTGCTTGATAGTATAGAAGTGGAATGCTGACTTGCACCTTTCGAGAAGTGTCCAAAATTTCCTTATCATGTTCTTCCTTTTTGTGTTTTTAAACCTACTAGGAAAAGACAAAACAAGTTCAAAAGTAGAAAGAGGAGGTTTGGATACTATCTTTGGTGCCACCTTATCTTTTTGTGGGGTAGTCTTCTCTTCTTCGAAGTCTTTATTTTGAGTAGTCCTCTTATTTGATTTGAAATCTTTAGGGACTTATTTGGGTTGCTCCAATTATTTTCCACTTTTCAAATTAATGGCATTGACAATCTATTTGGGATTTATTATTGTTTGTGAATGGAGCTTGCTAGATGCATATGCTTCTAACCTTTCTACAATTGTGGCTATTTGGCTCATTTATGGCTCTAGGTTATGAATATATGCTTTCATATCCTGCTAAATTTTTTAGGTTAATCTCATTCAATGTAAATATGAAAATCCTAAAGATTTTCTCAATTATAAAATACATTTTTTTACTCTTAGATTTGAAAGTGTATCTTCTCTTCTTCGAATTTACTTAATTTGGGTGCTTGTTTTATAATTAGAAATGGTTTCTCAATCAATGTCTGGCATAACCCTTGGTTTCTTTGGTCTTCAAATTTTAAATGTTTTTTTCCTATTAATTCTTTGGATAATTTACTTCATGTCCCTATTGTGGTTAAGTATTTTCTTCTAGATTCTAATAAATGAGATTTTTAACTTATCTAATAGATTTAGAGAATTATTATGTGTTCTTATATTTCAAGACTTCTTCCTCCTGTGGAAGATATTTCAGACTCTTGGTTTTGTGTTCCTAATTACAAAGGTATTTTTAACATTAAAGTTTCGTATAAATGTTTAATTTTAAAGAGATCTCCTATGAATTGTTCTCTTATTTGGAAAAAGTTTTGGCATTTAAAAATCCATGAAAGAATTAAAGTTTTTTGTTGGAGACCTTTTTTATTGACTTCCTATTAGATCTAATATCTCCTCAAGAATTCACTTAAATAGTGTTTTATGTTTTTTTTTCTCATTCTGAACTTGAAACTATTCAACATCTCTTCTTTTCTTATCAGTTTACTCTCCATCTTGGCTAACTTGACTTATACAATTAATTTAAACTTTACAAATATATTCTCTTTTGATATGTTTATTTGTGAACTTTTTAATGTTACAAATTCTTTTGGTCATCCAAAGTTATCTCATTCTGAATTTAGCCTTTATATTTGCATTTATTTTGAACAAATTTGAAAATCTTACGATGATATTTTATTCAACGCAAAATTCTCAGATCTTAAAATAATTATTCTAAAATTAAACTTTAGATTTCATGAATTCAATAATTCTTCTCATTCTATTTTTTCTACCCTTATTGGTCATCAAATTAACTTTGATTATTCCCTATCTCTTTTTCTTTTTTTTTGGAAAAGAACCTCCCAAAGTTACTATCAAAATTAATTTTGATAATACTTTTAATCATTCTAAACCTACAACTACTATTATCATTTGATATTTTGAAGGAAAAATCCTTAATTGTTAGAATAAATCTTAATTGGGTCATTCCGTTGAAGAAAGAGAAATTCATATTTTACTTTTTTCATTACATATGGCTACTAAAGGGTGTATTTGGAAGGTGATAATATTAATGTTATTTAAGCTTTGATGCATAATGATTTTAGTTATTTTTAGGAGGTTTAAAATTTTATTTCTCAAACTTATTCGTTCTTATGTAAATTTTACATGAAATATACGTCGATAAATATTAACGAATTAACTCATATTTTGATGAACTTTTGATAACAATATTATAAAATTTATTTTTATAAATATTTTATCTCAATTATTTATTATTATTCTTTGTATTGAATTGTAATTATAAATAAACGTTTTGGTTTTAGACGAAGAAGAAAAAAAAAAAGAGTGAAGTTTTAAATGAAAGGGTCATTTATATCATTCATGCATATCTTTCATATAAATTTTGATGATCGAGTAACTCAATTGCCAATATTCACGCGAGTATTGTGTTCATCTCTTTGATCTTTTTCGACTTTTGCCTGGCTTAGTATGTAACCCGTGCCCTCGGATTCAATGAGGAAAAGAAAATCAGTACCTATCTTATTTTTCTCTCCTCTTTATTTTGTTATTGTTTTTTTTTTAATTTTTACAGAACATTTTCTCACTTTCAGATGATATTATTTTTCTTTACCGGCAAAATTAAGTGAAAGGACGGGAATATTTGAGATGATAAGAAATGGGAAAGCCTTTCTAAATTCAAAGAGATTGGACAGGACAAGCTCTTCCTCTTAAGCCTTTCACCAAGGATAAGATGGCCCCCACATATCCTTCTCTCTCTCTCTTACTCTTCTCTCTGCTATTATCGTCCACCAGTATCTTAATCTTTCTTCCCTATTCTATAATATACCCAATCTCAGGTTCGGGTACTCTTCAAACTCGACACACCGTCCGATTAAACAAAACCACTAGCTACCAATCTAATCATATCAACCGGAGTATTGACGTTACCGTGTATTCTTGTGTACCAGATTGAAAGCCAATTAAACAAAAATAAAAGCCAATTAACCGCTTCACTTGTCCTTTGAGCGCCATAAAAACGGTTCGCATGCATAAGAACTAAGTTTAGCTCTCAAGAGCACATTTGTAGCTAGATTTCCTTCTCTCTCTTTTTATTATATTTATTTTATATATCTGCTTAATCTCACTCAATTCAGTCATGGAGTCGCGAGTGATATCACGCACCACCTCCTTCCCCTCAATCCCTCAAGTGCCCAAGCTTCAGAGACAAAACAGCACCGTTTGCTTCTTCTCACCCTGCAGGACTATTGGGGCCGTCGGAGAAGGTGGAAATCTCGTTTTGGGAAGGCAACTCCGACCCGCTTTACTGCTTGAGAGCTTTCCGGAGACGAAGAGGGAACTTCTTCGGCCTTGCCTCGCAGCCGCATCCTCACCAGCTGATGGGAGCGATTCTGCCGGGTGAGGTTCATTTCTTCCGTTCTGACTCGGTCAGGCTTGCCCGTGTCAGCCCTACGACTAATATTATTTCCTGTCTGACTCGATGTTGTCACAGGGAAGCGAAGCTTGCTCCGGTTGGTTTCTTCGACAAGTATCCGGCTCTTGTCACCGGGTCCTTCTTCTTCATGTGGTATGTCGCATGCGCACACCTCTCTAATTTACGCCTGGTGCGCATTGTATAACTGTAAAATCATCATAATATTAGACTCGCTTACCGATCGTCAACCTGTCAACGGGTCAAAGATTCCTAATTTAATTAATTTTGTTCTTATCTCCCATATATTTTGATTGAAATTACTTAGTTGTTCTTTGCAGGTACTTTTTAAATGTGATATTCAACATTCTCAATAAGAAGATCTACAATTACTTCCCGTATCCCTTGTAAGTGTTAATTCGTGTTTTAGTGATTGGATTAGAGTTCAGATATTTGTTTTTATTTTTATTTTTAAACTATCAGAATAATACTTTTATAACTTCTAAATATCATTTGATATTGTAATAATAACTTTGATTGTTATTATAATTAAAATGTATGAAATATTTATTTTATTCTACTATAAATTATACTTTAATGTCATTATTATTAGAAAAAATTGTCATCAATAAAGAATTTATGTAACAATAACAAACCCTAAAAATAAAGAAGGTTTGAAACATTTGATGTCGGTAAAGATATCGAGATATAATTTTTACAAAATGTCAAATATATTATCATTGTTAATGAAAATCTTGAAAAAAAATTACCTAAACTATGAAAAATTTATCAAAAATATAGAATTGTTTCTTATAAAACTTTATAAAATATCAAAACAATCAATTATTTATATTTTAAACTAATTTTTTATTTAATACGTATATTTTTAAATACTTAAATATTTATATTAATCAATAAGTTGATCAATTAATTAAAATATATATTCTTTTTTACTAAATATTGTAGAATAAGTAGTTAAAATATTTGAACTAATTAAGTAGAGTGTTTAGTATTAATTATTATAAATAAGTAAATCTTGATATTATAAAAATAAATTTCATTCATAATTTGTTTTTAAAATTACTTATAGTTAGAGGATATAAAGAGACTTACTCTTCCATGCATTCTACATTTTATAACATTAAGATAAAACAATAGAAAATAAATATGTATGTAACAACTACAATAATTACTAAATATCATACCCACTAAAACAAAAAAATAATTACTAATATATCATACTCACTACTATCATAAACTCTAACCGGTAGATTCAATGATTGAATATAAAACATTATTATCTATAAAGACACAATAGTCATGCAACTCAACTATTTTGTACTATTTAATGATTGATGACATGGTTTTCTCTATACTAACTAATTCATACGAGTTTCAAATTTAACTTACGACTAATCACAATAACTGATATTTTTATTTTTTTATTTCATATGTATAGCAAATATATTACAAATAAGAAAAAAAGAAGAATATATTATCTTTTACAAAAGTGAAAAAATATTGAATTGAGATAATTCCTCAGAAAAAAGAAGAAAAAAGAAGAAAAAAGAGAAATAAATAAAAAATTGATGTTTTTGATATTTTCTTTGACATTATAATAACAATATCTACAACATTTTAGTTAAAAAAAAAAGTTATTTAAATGACATTTTAATGAAATTTTTGACAATTTCATGATTATTTAGTCAAAAAATATAGATATTATATTTTTATATCATAAAGAGATATTGTTGCGATAATGTCGATGATGTCGATGATGTTATTCACGTTTTTATCCTTGAAAATAGCAATTTATATACTTTTATTATTAAAAAATTCATATTGTTTTATTTTACCATCTAATTTCACATTTTGATTTGAACATAATTTGATCGAGTAAATATTATTTTTATTGCTATAGATTTTTAGATGATATTTGGTGTGAATTACTTATTTCTTTTTTCTCGCTAGTCAGAGTTCAGACATTTGTTTTTATTTTTGGTCCTATGAAGTTGAGACATTTGCTTAGTTATAAACTTTTGACGCTCAAATGAATTTGCTGGGCGTGCAGTTTTGTGTCTGTTGTGCACTTATTGGTCGGGGTGGTCTACTGTTTGGTCAGCTGGACCGTGGGCCTTCCTAAGCGCGCTGTAAGTGAACCCCTTCGAGCCTATTATTCATTTCATTAGCTCGTGAGGTTCAAATTTGACGTTGTTAATTATTCAAGTATTTGTGTTTTGGTGGGAATTAGCTCGTGAGGTTCCAATTATGTTTTCTTGTGAAAGTGGAATTGCAACTTCCTGTTATAGTGATTATAAAAGGACTTGAACAGGGGTTGACGTCAGTAAAAATGATCAAAATAGTCCTATAATTGAAAACAGTTAGAAAGTGGGGTCATTCTACCCTATCCAATCTTTATACCCATTAAATGTATTTAAGTTAATCTCAATTCTCATTTATGAAATTATAATTTTAAAAAGAATTTTTTTTTATTCAACATACATGGGTACTCAACGTACTTGAGTAATAGTAGTAGAAGAATGTACGAAATATCTAAGTTCAAATTTTCGTAGAAAATAAAGTGGAATATAGTCCAATATCGGTTTCATTAGGTTATGCAACTGAAATTGACGATAAAAAAAAATAAGAAAAAAAACACTACAGATTTATGACCTTAAGTTTTGGGTTTATGAATTTGGATCCTTTATCTTAAATATTATCTTAATTTTTGTATTATTAATAAAATCATGACTTTATTCAAAATATTATCCCCCAAGTAGATTTTCTAAAAACAAGGATAATTTGTTTAAATGATGTGTCATGATACTTTTAATAAGAAAGAAAATAATACAAGTTTTTAATACAAAGGATCCCGAGCCTAAGTTTATGGATATTATCATTTTCCATTTCAGATAATTTTCCTTTATTGATTCTTAGTCCTTACGAAATGTGAGAGGAGAGTATTTTCAATCAGAGGAAGAGAGGTGCTAAAGCTTTTGAATGAAAAAAATAATTAATAATTGACATTGTAAATATGACTACCAAGGTCTTAGAATCCAAGTTGTTATGAAAGTTATTGCCCCTTATTTAAGCACCGATTATTTGCAATGCTAATTAGTAGCTTGGATTGCTCTGTGCAGCCTATCGACTCGAACCTCTTGAAGGTGCTAATTCCTGTTGCTGTATGTCATGCACTTGGCCATGTAACCAGTAATGTCTCATTTGCTACAGTTGCTGTCTCATTCACGCACACAATCAAAGGTGAAAAGAATTCTATCTTCTTTCCATATTGGGAGAATCATATAATATTGTGTGGCCTATCATATATATTTGTTTCATTTGACTAGTATCAACTTTCTTTTCTTTCAGCTCTTGAGCCCTTCTTCAATGCTGCTGCCTCTCAGTTTATACTTGGACAAACAATACCAATCACTTTATGGCTCTCCTTGGCTCCTGTTGTTCTTGGTTAGTTCTTTGTATTTGTTCATGTCAGTGTGCGTGTATCACAATTTTAAAGTAGCTTTTGAGCTAAAACCTATCCTTGACTTATCGAGTTCTAGTCTCAATATTTTTCCAATGCCGGCATAGAATTAAGTTGGAAGTTATAAAAAGAAACAAATAGAAATGATGGGAAAATATCTAGTAGCAAAATCATATGCATTTTTTCTTCGTAATGAGTAATTTATTGCATTGTAAATCCTATTCATTCTCTTATTTTTCACTTTGTCATTTTCTTTTGTTTTTATTTTGGGCGTGTGAGTTATATGCCTATCATGTGGTGCATGCAGGTGTATCAATGGCATCGTTAACTGAATTGTCATTCAACTGGAAGGGTTTCATCAGCGCTATGATTTCTAATATCTCTTTTACTTACAGGAGTATTTACTCAAAAAAAGCCATGGTTATCCCTCTAAACTCTTGTTCACATGCTTCTTGTGAATAAAGAAACTTGGCTCCAATGACGTTTCATGATTGTTAATATCTTCCATAGCTTAAAACTTTCTCGAGATACTTGCTTCTATCTGTTTTCCCCTTTTAATACTTGCTTCCAACTGTTTTCCCCTTCTAATACTTGCTTCTAACTGTTTTCCCCTTCTAATTATATGTTGCAGACTGATATGGATAGTACAAACGTCTATGCTTACATCTCAATCATTGCTCTCTTTGTTTGTATTCCACCTGCCATCATCGTGAGTACTGAGCAAAAAATCATAAGAACTTGCAAGTTTGTCGTATGAGTTAAAAAGTAAACCTTATATTTCACTTTGTTTTATCTCACATTATAGATAGAAGGACCTCAACTGATTAAGCATGGCTTTAGTGATGCAATATTGAAAGTTGGACTAGTCAAGTTCATCTCTGATCTCTTCTGGGTTGGAATGTTTTACCACCTTTACAATCAGGTCTCAGTTACTAGTTATATTTTACTTAAGTCTTCTTTTTTAAAACTCTAAGTTTTAGGATATTGTCCTATTATGAGATGACAAAAACTTATTTGTTTAAATTGTCAGTTGGCTACCAACACACTTGAGAGAGTAGCACCTCTTACACATGCAGTTGGAAATGTACTCAAACGTGTCTTTGTCATTGGCTTCTCAATCTTGGCGTTTGGTGAGTGTTTATATAGTTTGACTTGATTCCATTTATTGCTATAAATCCCTATGTGTGTGGGTTGAACAATACTAAAATTTTGCAATTTGCAGGCAACAAGATTTCAACACAAACTGGAATAGGAACCTCCATTGCCATTGCCGGAGTTGCAATCTACTCATTGGTAAAAGCTAAGATGGAAGAAGAGAAACGAGTAAGTTATTCTTTGTTGTAACTCCATTTAGCTTGATGAAAATAAAGTAATATTGGTTTAATTGCGTTTTATAGCCTTTACAAATGAAATTTCATTTTTAACACCCATTCACGCAATACACATATGTTTTTCTTTTTCGTATAATGTAAAAACATATGCTTTCGCATATTTAAAAATGAGATGCATAATATATATATATATATATATATATATATATATATATATATATACTTTAATAACATAAAAACATGTAAATAACTAGATCGTATAAAAACCCATGGAATAATATTCCTACAGAAAATCTTAGTTCATTTTGCAACTTCATATATTTCTAATAATGTACATATAATAACTGCTTCAGATTAGTATATCATGATTTACACATGTATGCTGACCTATTAATGTTTAATTTCATCCTGTATGTGATTCCTTCCCTTCTCTCCAGCAAATGAAAGCTGCTTAAGAATAAAAGAAGACGGTTTGCAACTTTCATTTCTTCCCTTCACATATGGCTTATTAAGTATCCTACATTATTTGTGAGTCTTTCCCCCTTTCTTCATTAGTTTCTTTCATTCATGTAGATGCTAATTTGCAATGATCTCATTGTAATTGACTGAAAATAATGTACAATAACTCAACTCTATTGTAATGAGCTCTTTATATTTTTAAGCCTCGACCTGTTTGAAGTTCTTTACTATAACTGTTTCTTCTCAAATTTATGTGGTTAAAGGCGTTACAGGCTGTTGCATTTACAAAATAGCCTACACGTACTACAGAGAGAATATTGAATTTTTATGAATTGTTAGACCCACTAACTTGAGCTTCTGAGAGAACTTATGTCTGATTCGTAAATAGAAAACTTGCTGATGTATTTGGTCATAAATATTACCTGCAGAGTTTATTACAGCAAAATTCAACTTCAAAAAATACAATATCAAAATAACAAAGGCATGTTTGGAGGCCACATGCATGTAAAACATATATAGAGATGCATAATACACAACAATAACTTTACTAAAGTTCTTGGCCACCACAGCAATTGAGCTTGATTACTGTTGATCTTTACATAGAGCCAATCTACCATGTTATTCTTGTCCTGATTTTTGTGATTGAGGACTAATTGATGAGGAGCAGGAGTTGATGGTCTTGGCTATCGTTGATCAAGTAATCATTGATTGCTATAGGGAGTTTTGCAGAGAATTGAAGATTGTGTTGTTTTAGTGTTTGAGTGGTGCTGAGTTTGATCTGCTAATGCTAAGTGATTGAGAATGGTTGCGAGCTCATGTGGTCCTTTAGTTTAAGTTTAGTGAGTTCTTAGAATTAATTTTGGTTGATCTGTTTCTTTAATCTCATATTATTTTTGTGTGTGTTTTTAGCTTATAATAGTGTATGGGCTTGGTGATTTGCTGGTTAACTCTTTTTCCACTATTAAGGAAGTGCTTGTTGGACAGTTAATGCTTCGAGGTGTAATTAGGGATGTTGGTTTGCTTGCTTTACTTAAAGTAATTATGTTACTTTGGATACAATGAGTTTTATTGATTGAATGATAATGTCTGAAATGAGTGTTGAATAACAAAACCGCACGAACTCCCCAAAACGCAGTAACATAACCAACCAAACCTCCAAGATTTCATGAGAAGCCAAAAACAATTGTTCACTACTAGTTGAATTAGCAGCATCCTGTAACGTTTTGTTTCCAGGGAACATACTTGTTAGCGGAAGTCCCAAGAGCCCCAAGTTTCCCTCATATACAGAGGCCTCAAACGTCTGGAGTTGTGGACCTTTAGGAATTTCGCCTGATAATTGATTATTTGACAAGTCCAAGAAGCCCAAAGTAAATATATCAGCCAAGCTTTTTGGGATTTTACCCGAGATTTCAATGTGAGACAAATCTGAGGATTCCAGTTTATTCAACAGCCCAATCTTCTGAGGAATTGTTCCATTTAAATCATTCCTCGACAGATTTAGATGGAGCAATTCAACAAGATGTGTGAATTCTATAGGAATCTGACCCGTCAATCTATTGCTTGAAAGATCAATGACTCGCAATGACATGATAATCTTCTCATATTTATACTTGATTCCTTTCCATACCATCAATGCTGTATTTATATTGATTAATATAAAATCACCCATAATATCAGGAAAGTAATGATCAATTACGATGAATGTGCTGTGATGTATTAGCCATGCTTATAAATTGTCAATGTACGGTGGAATTTCTCCAAACAAGTAATTTTGAGAAAGATCCAAAACCAGAATATAATGAAGTTGACATAGACTTGAAGGAATTATACCAATGAGCTTATTTGTTTTTAGACGAAGGACAATCAGGTTTCTAAAGCTCTCTCAAATCCGTACCGGTATGTCTCCTTCCAAGTCATTCTCTCCGACATCTATAACTTGAAGTAGGCTGCAATTTTTCTAAGATAGAGACAAAGTTCCTGACAAGCTATTGTTCCTCGAGTACAATGCTTGAATTTGATACAACATGAATTGTCCCAGAGAAACCATTGCTTTCCAAGTTTAGAATTTTCAGTTCTTTCCAATACATCCAACATTCAGGAACACTTCCAGACAACATGTTATTGGAGAGGTCCAGATATTTTGTGTTCTTTTCTGATGGTTTACACGAGAAATCCTCACATCGTGTGAACATATTATTTGAGAGGAAAAATACAATAGATTCAGAGAGAGAAGCTGGTATAGTACTATAAAACTGGTTGAAACTCATATCAATTATTGCAACAAGACCATGAGATGTGATTGAATAATCACGCACAACTCTATTAATATGGTTGAAAGAGATATTTAAGTATACTAATCGAAGTCTTGTTGTAAAACCAGTTGGGTATTGTTGGAAAATTATGGATCAAAACTCTGAAAACTCAAGAACAATTTTCCAGAAACACTCAGAAATTATTGAATTTTTGTTTCTGATTTCTTTAACTTGATTATTACATTGCTACTGAAAGGTATTTATAGAAATAACTAATAAATCTAAGTCATACAATATAAACCTACCAAAACAATCTAAACCATACACTTATCTTCTTACCTAACCCATTGTTTTTTCTTTTTCCCACCAACCATGAGCTGTATCCTTATCAATCCAGATCATCACCATAGAAGCTTCCACGAGCTGGACTTCAAATGGGTTAGAATATTTCAAAGTTTGTTTTTGATTTCTTTGGGTTTGTAAACAAGTTTACAAACCAACACTCCCCCTTAAACTTGTTTTATGATGCCCAGCAAATTTCTCAATCTGACAAAGTCTTCTTGCTTGAGCGGTTTAGTGAAGATGTCGGCAATTTGATCTTGTGATTTTACATACTCGAGTTGTACATCCTTTCTTGTGATGCACTCCCTGATGTAATGATATCGAGTATCTATGTGTTTGCTTCGATCATGAAAAACAGGATTTTTGGCTAAGGCAATGGTTGACTTGTTATCGACACAAATTTTGGTTGGCTTTTCTTGTGTCAAACTTAGCTCTTTTAACAAGTTTCTCAGCCAAATTGCATGGCAAACACATGAGGTAGCTGCTACATATTCTGCTTCACAACTAGACAAGGTGACAATCGGTTGTTTTTCGATATCCATATAAAAGCAGTATTTCCCATAAAAAACACAAATCCGGAAGTGCTTTTTCAATCGTCTATATCTCCACCAAAATCGCTATCACTATATCCAACAAGCTTGTAATCATTAGAAGCTGAATAGAACAAGCTAAAATTAATTGTACCTTTTAGATAGCGTAGGATTCTTTTTGCAGCTTTGAAATGGGTGATTGTCGGTTTCTCCATATAGCGGCTAATCAATCCAACGGCATACAGGATGTCAGGCCTTGTGCATGTGAGATAACTCAGACTTCCAACTAAACTTTTGAAAAATGTTGGATCCACATTTTCACCATCTTCATGCTTGGATAGTTTGATTCCACATTCCACTGGTGTGTTGATCGGCTTGCAATCGTTCATCTTGAACTTCTTTAGTATCTCCTTTGCATAGCTTTCTTGAGAGATGAAAATTCCTTCTTTCTTTTGCTTTACTTCAATTCCAAGGTAGTATGCCATTAACCCGATATCTGTCATTTCAAACTCTCGGGTCATCACCTTCTTAAAATCTTCAAATAGCTTCGGATTACTTCCAGTGAAGATGAGATCATCTACGTATAGACAAACGATTAGAATATCACCATCTTCAATCTTGATGTAGAGTGAATATTCATAGGGACACTTGGTGAAGTTGTTCTCTAGAGAGTACTTGTTGATACGGTTATTCCATGCTCTTGGTGTTTGCTTTAACCCATAAAGAGTTTTCTTCAACTTCAATACCTTGTCTTTGTGACCTTTTGCTTCATAGCCTGATGGTTGCTTAATGTAGACTTCTTCTTCAAGGACTCCGTTTAGAAAAGCAGATTTTACATCCATTTGATGTATCTTCCACTTATTTTGAGCTGCGAAAGAAATGATTAGTCTTATAGTTTCTAATCGAGCAACAGAGCAAATACCTCATCATAGTCAATTCCAGCCTTTTGACTATATCCTTTTGCTACTAGCCTCGCCTTGTGTCTTTCAATCTCTCCCTTAGCATTCCTCTTTGTCTTGTACACTCATTTGACACCTATTGCCTTATGCCCTTTGGGAAGTGAAACAGGTTCCCATGTGTCGTTCTTCTCTATTGCATTGATTTCTTCGTCCATCGCATCTCTCCACTTCTTCTCTTGTACAGCTTCTTGAAAGCTCACTGATTTACAATCAGCAAAGAGACAAAATAAGGTAAGATTATCTTGTCGTTCTATTACCTCATAAAGATCTTGGAGATTTCATGTACGTGTCACGGCTCTTTCACTTCCACTTGAAGATGATGACGGATCTTCATGAGTGGTTGGCATTGGTGAAGTAGGTGGAGTCGTTGGCTCTTGTTGAATTTCTACAGATTGCTCCCTCATTGTCTGCTCATCTTCTTTAAACTGAGGAAAGAAATTGAAGTTATCTGCATGAGAGTTAAAATCCCATTCTCCTTCTTCGTCGAATACCACATCTCGACTAATCACAATCTTCTTATTGTGTGGGTTGTACAATTTATAGCCCTTTGAATTAGCATCATAACCGATGAAGATAAAATCTCGCTTTTATCATCAAGTTTCGTTCTTCTCTCATCCGGTACATGAACATGGGCTATACTTCCAAAGACTCTTAGGTGGGAAATACCAGGCTTTCTTCCACTCCATGCCTCTTGTGGTGTCTTTCCTCATACACTTCTTGTTAGAGATTGGTTTGACAAGTAAATTGCACATGCTACTGCTTCTGCCCAAAACTCTTTGGGTAGTTTCTTACTTTTGAGCATGCTTCGTGCCATATTGAGGATTGTTCGGTTATTTCTTTCAGCTACACCAATATGTTGAGGGGATCTTGGCACTGTTAAAGATCTATGAATTCCATTTGCTTCACAGAACTCTTGAAACTCCTTGGATGTAAATTCTCCACCTCGGTCTGATCTCATGGCTTTGATTTTTCTAACGCTTTCTCTCTCCACTGTAGCTTTGAACCTTTTGAATACTTCAAAAACTTCTGATTTCTGTTTCATGAAATATACCTAAGTTTTTCTTGAAAAATCATCAATAAAAAGAAGAAAATAGTTACTGTTATCGAGAGAACTAGGCTTGATCGGTCCGCACACATCAGTATGGATTAGCTCCAGTGGCTTTTTGGCTCTTGAGGCTTTTTCGGAATTTTTTTCCGAGTAGGCACCCTTCACAAAGTTGATCAGGATGGTTAATGCAAGGTAGTCCTTTCACCATCTTCTTCTTAGACAACATCTCCAATCCTCCAAAATTGAGATGTCCAAATCGAAGATGCCATAGCCACGATGCATCTTTATAGCAGGCTTTCAGACACTTTGCAATGTCATTTTGTATGTTGATCAAGAACATTCTATTCTTTGACATCGGTACGTTAACAATGAGGTTATTCTTATCATCTTTTATAGAAAGATTATAATCCTTCATATGAATATCATAACCTTTTCTCTAACAATTGTCCTAAACTTAAGATGTTACTTTTCATATTTGGGACATAGTAAACATTGGAAATAAATTGATGTTGCCCATCTTTCAAACGAATAAGAATGTTACCTCTTCCTTTCACTGCTACGTTTGAATCATCTCCAAATGAAACATTTCCACTTACTAACTCATCTAGTTCCACGAACATGTCTTTCCTTCCACACATATGGTTGCTTGCACCGCTGTCAAGATACCAGGCATTTGGTTGACTACTATCACCCTCCTTCCGTGCTAGAAAAAGAGTTTCTTTCTCATCGGTTTTCTCCTCTATGTGGTTGATTTTCTCATCTACTCTATTATTGGGAGTTCTACATTCTGAAGCATAATGTCCAAATTTCTGACAATTATAGCATTGAACTTGAGATTTGTCATACCTTGAGTTCATATTACCTCTTCCTTGACTTTGTGTTGAGCTTTCTGCTCTCTCAAAGTTGTTGGAATTGTTGTTGTAATTCCAACCTCGCCCACGACCGTGGCTTCCACCTCGTCCACGACCTTTACCTCTACCTCGGCCACGTTGGTTTCTGTCATTGCCTTGGCTTTCATGCTTATCTTTGAATTGCATCTTGAAGAGTTGCTCAGTGATCCCTTGCTTCTTCTTGTGCTTTTCTTCATATGCTTGTAATGACCCATTGAGTTCATCAATGGTCATTTCTTCCAAATCTTTTGTTTCCTCAATTGTCACGACGATGTGTTCAAATTTGGAATCTAATGAACGAAGTATCTTTTCCATTATTCTAACATCTCCCAACATCTCACTGTTTCTTTTTAATTGATTAGAAATAACTACGACTCTCGAGAAATAATCAGAAATAGATTTGGAAGCTTTCATATGTAGAGATTCAAACTCACCTCTTAGTGTTTGGAGACGAACCTTCTTCACTTTCTCGGCTCCTTTGAAAGAAATTTGAAGCTTATTCCACGCTGCTTTGGAAGATGTTGCATCTGAAATTTTCTCAAACCCATCATCATTTAAGGCTTGATAGATAAGAAAGAGGGCTTTCTTGTCTCTCTTTCTCAAATCCTTCAAAGATTCTTTTTGCACTTGCGTTAGAGTAGTTTCATCATCTGGCTCACTTAAGCCTTTTTCTACGACTTCCCACACATCATATGCACCCAAAAGAGCCTTCATCTTGATACTCCAATTATCATAGTTATCGTTGTTAAGTGTCGGGACTTGAAACGATGACATACCTCCACTTGACATAATTCTCAATATAGTGAGAATTTGTAAATTCTGATCACACAGATAGATTTAGAACGTCAAAAAACCTTAGGAGGAACTCCGGGAAAATCTGATTTTTTTGGTCAACGATCAAAGTCAACTTTTTGGTCAACTGTTTCGGCGGCTCGGTCAACTCGGCTCCAACTCGGCTGACTCAGTGAGTTAACTCACTTTCTGGGAGAAACTTCTGGAGGATCGTGGAGGCGCGTCCGAACTCCGATCGGGATGATTCTTGCGAAGTCGGATTTGTCTCATCGAGAGCTTCGATTTGATATACAATAGTGTATATTTATATTTCCAACTACAGCTCTGATACTACTTTGTTGGAAAATTATGGATCAAAACTCTAAAAACTCAAGAATACTCAAGAACAATTTTCTAGAAACACTCAGAAATTATTGAATTTTTGTTTCTGATTTCTTTAACTTGATTATTACATTGTTACTGAAAGGTATTTATAGAAACAACTAATAAATCTAAGCCATACAATATAAACCTACCAAAACAATTTAAACCATACACTTATCTTCTTACCTAACCCATTGATTTTTCTTCTTCCCACCAACCATGAGTTGTATCCTTATCAATCCAGATCATCACCATAGAAGCTTCCACGAGCTGGACTTCAAATGGGCTAGAATATTTCAAAGTTTGTTTTGGATTTCTTTGGGCTTGTAAACAAGTTTACAAACCAACAGGTATGTCTCCTAAAATCCAGAATTGGAGATATCACGATAACTGCTAACTTTGAACAAACAATGGAAGGCTGTAGGATGAATTTCGTTGAATGACTTATCAAGATCTACTAGAGAGTTGGAAGAATTTGTAGGCAAAAGTGATAAAGCAAGATCTCAGGAAACTGACAAAATCTGCACTTCAAGATTGATAAGGAAGGGGATATCATTATTGACTGAAGCCAAATAGCCAATCCACACCTTTGGTGAAATTCATATACCTAAAGATGAGAATTCTCAAAGAACGAAGATGAAAAAGCCATTCAAGACTTTCATTGTCAACAGTAACTATTTCAATATGACTTCCAAGCTCAAGACTTTCCAGGTTAGTGCTACTGAGAAGGAATTGTTTCATTTAAAGTGATATCCAAAGTGGAGATGGTTAAGCCTTGTGAAAGAACCAATGAACTTTGCGATTCTAGTAAATTTATTACCACTGAGATCCAAGCGCTCCAAGATTGCTATTCAATCAAAGAAGGATTAATCCCACCACTCAAAAAAGTAAAAAAGGAAATTCAAGCATTATGACATGATGGTTTTGTTTGTCACACCTGAATACATGATCCTATCCAACTACAGTGGAGATTGTTATGAAAAAATTTAATTTAACAAGCAAATTAAGGAACAAAATAAGGAGCTTAATTTAAGGAGCAATTCAAGGAACCATTAATTTAAGAAGTAATTCAAGAAGAAAATTTTCTTATAAATAGATATATAATTGTAATAAATTAATTAACCAAGTGTTCATTCCAATTGAGAGAAAAACTTAGAGAGAAAAGCTTTTGTGAGAGAAAATTGAGAGTAATTTTCTTGGGTGTAATTGGGTTGTGGGTTGTGAGTTGTGAGTGTTGTAAACACCTTGCGTAATTTCTCCTTTTTCAGTAAAAAGATCTGTAGCAGGTTTGAAGACGTAAGCAAGATTAATCGAACTCCGTTATCAAATTTGAGTGTTATTTTGTCTATTTTTCTTTCTCATAAATCTGACTTATCAGGAATTTGCATAATTTCTCAACAACTGATATCAGAGCTTTTGGTGGTCATTTCTATCAATTTCCTACAAAGTTACTATTCAAATGAATAGTGAATTACTTGAATAGTGAAATTTTGTCGATGATATTTGTTTATTGACGGAGGTGTTCTAATACACGATGGTTTGCAGAAATAGTCAAAAATGATCCGAAGGAAGTCAGATTTGAGTGGGAGCAATGGCCGCAGATGAAGGAAGGGTGAAACTCGAGAAATTCGATGACACAGATTTCGGGTTTTGGAAAATATAGATAGAGGATTATCTGTATCAAAGAAATCTATATCAACCTCTCTCAAGGAAGAAGCTAGAGGCTATGAAGGAAGAAGATTGGAATCTTCTAGACAGACAAGCCCTCAGAGTTATTCGATTGATGCTATCCCATAATGTTGCTTTCAACATAGAAAAGGAAAAGACCACAGTGGGTCTTATGGCAGCTCTCTCCAATATGTATGAGAAGTCATCGGCCTCAAACAAAGTGCATTTGATGAGGCGTTTGTTCAACTTGCGGATGACAGAAGGCGCATCGGTAGCTCAACATCTCAATGAACTCAACACAGTCACAACCTAGTTGAGTTCAGTTGAAATTGAATTCGATGAAGAAGTACGAGCATTGATACTTTTGTCTTCTTTACCAGAAAGTTGGAATGCTACTGACACGACTGTGAGTAGCTTGTCAGGAAGCAATAAGTTGAAATTTGATGATGTTCGTGATCTGGTTCTCAGTGAAGAGATCCGATGTAGAGAGTCGGGTGAATCGTCAACCTCTTCAGTTCTGCATACAGAGTCAAGAGAAAGAGATTCAACCAGAGGGAATGGACATGATAGGAGGTCTAAATCCATGAATCCTAATAATTCCCATAGCTTAAAGACTATCGAGTGTTGAATTATGGGAGAACCGGGCACTACAAAAATCAATGCAAAAGTGCATCGAAGGACAAACAAGTGAAGGTAGAGGCAAATGTTACTTCCACCTTAGGAGGAGATGGATGAGATGATGCATTGATATGCTCTTTGGAAAGCAACGAAGAATCTTGGGTGTTAAACTTTGGAGCATTGTTCCATGTTAATTCACAGAAAGAATTCTTTGAGAAATATGTCCCCGGAAACCTTGGAAAGGTATATCTTAGTGATGATCAACCGTGTGATATAATTGGCAAAGGTGTAGTGAAGATTAAGTTGAACATGTCTGTTTGAGAACTGAAGGATGTCAGGCATATTTCCGACCTAAGAAAGAACTTAATCTTAGTAGGGCAATTGGCTAGTGAAGGCTACACTATGATCTTCCATGGTGATGATTGGAAGATTTTAAAAGGTGAAATGATGGTTGCTCGAGGCAAGAAGAGTGACACTCTTTACATGGCAGTAGGGGCACGTTGTTCAATCGTAGTTGCATCAGGCAATGAAACACCAAATCTATGGCACCAGAAACTAGGCCACATGAGTGAGACGGGGATGAAGATTATGCACTCAAAGGGAAAAATTTCAGGCCTACAGCCTACAGAGATAGACATGTGCAAAGATTGCATACTTGGAAAGAAAAAGAGAGTCAGCTTTAAGACAAGTGGCAGAACCCCAAAGAAAGAAAGGCTAGAGCTCATTCACTATGATGTTTGGGGACCAACGATTGTCTCATCCATTGGTGGAAAACACTACTTTGTGACTTTTATTGATGATCACTCTCGTAAGGTATGAGTTTACTTTCTATATCATAAATCTGAAGTATTTGAGGCTTTCAGAAGATGGAAAGCTATGATGGAAAATGAGACATGTTTGAAGATCAAAAAGATCAGAACCGATAATAGTGGTGAATATGAAGACACTAGATTCAAAAATTTATGCTATGAACACGGGATCAGAATGGAAAGAACTGTGCCAGACACGCCTCAACACAATGGTGTAGTTGAGAGTATAAACTGAATGTTGACAGAAAGATCTAGAAGCATTCATATACAATCAAGTCTACCGAAGTAGTTCTGGGTAGAAATAGTCAACACGGTAGCTTATTTGATCAATCGAGGTCCATCTGTTCCATTGGAGCACAGAATACCAGAGGAGGTATGGAGCAGAAAAGAGGTGAAACTATCACATCTAAAAGTTTTTAGATGTGTAGCATTTGTGCATATCAGTGATCAAGGCAAGAATAAGCTTGATCTCAAATCCAAGAAATTTACATTCATCGGTTATGGTGAGGATGAGTTTAACTACCGCATTTGGGATGATGAAAAAAGAAAGTGATCCTTAGTAGAGATGTGATTTTCAACGAAAGGGTGATGTATAAGGACATGCATAAAATAGACGCCAATGACTCAAAGTAGAATGAGCCAGTATTTGCAGATGCAGATAATGTCCCAGATAGTTCCGCAACGGAACTAATTGTAATAAGTTCTCAGCCAGAGGAACTTGTTAGACAAAGTAGTATGTAGCAGTCCGAGACACCATAACCTCATACTCCAGCTGTTGTATTGAGAAGCTCTTCTCGACCTCATGTGCCTAACATGAGATACATGAACTATATGTTGTTGACTGATGGAGAGGAGCCTGAATGTTATGATGAAGCTTGTCAGACTCAAGATTCCAACAAGTGGGAGTTTGCCAGGAAAGAAGAAATGAAATCTCTTATCTCTAACTAGACATGGAAACTAGTTGAGTTATCTATGGGAAAGAAGGCACTTCACAAAAAATGGGTGCACCGGGTGAAAAAGGAGCATGATGGTTTCAAAAGATACAAAGCCCACCTAATTGTCAAAGGGTTTCAACAGAAGGAAAGAGTTGACTATATTGACATTTTCGCTCCCGTTGTGAAGCTCAATACTATCATATTAGTGTTGAGTATTATAGCCATTGAAGATCTTCATCTTGAACAGTTGGATGTGAATAAAGGCATTAACCTTGGTTGGATTAGGCCCAGTGATGATCATATAATTAACATACATGATGATATCGATGAAGTATGTAATACAAGTAATGTGGAGTAGTGAGTCATCAAATTTTTCATTGTAAAGCCAAACTGAGCTGGAGCTATTAATAATGTGTCAAACCATGCCTGTGGAGCTTGCTTTAATCCATATAAAGATTTTTTTAGATGGCACATATAGTTAGTTCATTGTTTGTCAAAAAAACTAGTGGGTTGTCTCATGTATACTTCTTCTTGTAAATTGCCACTAAGAAAGGCATTATTGATGTATAATTGTCGAAGTACCCAATGATTACTTATGGCAATGGATAAAAGAACTAGAACATTTTACTAGAGAGTTGAATGTTTCCACAAAGTCACAAACTGCTGCTTGCAAGTCACCTTTAGCAACTAGCATGGATTTTAACTTGTCCAATAAGCTATCAACTCATTCCTTAATCTTAAAAAGCCATTTGTTGTCAATTATCTTTCCATTAGCATAATAGGGAACCATTTCCTATCTATTGTTTCTTATAAGGGCATTGATGAGTGCTCAAAAAGCATTAAAATAACCATAATTTTATGCACATTAATTGATTAAAAATATATATATATATATATATGTTTTATCATATATTTATATAAATTTGTCTTTTTCGGAATCACGGGTATTTTTATTGTTTTTCAGGTATTTTAGCTTAAAAACGTAACTTAAAGACTCAAAGAGGAATACTTGAAGCAATACATCACAAATATATTAATAAATAAATGGGGAAAGGTCAACAAATATGCAAAAATTGGACAAAATGGGTCAAAAATATCAAAAAAGAGAAAAACGCGCGCGCAGCAGCGCCCAATCCCGTGCCAAGCTGCACGCGGCTACTGTTCATCCGCGCAGAACTGCGCGCGCGGGTACTGTTCATCCGTGCGCGCCCAACTGCCTCTGCGTGCACCGACTCCCGTTTCGCCCCATTTTTCACGTGCAGCCGCCCCTATGACGTCATGCTGACGTCATCAATGACCTCAGCATTTCCATTACGCGTTTTTACATTTTTTTAACATTTTTTTTACTCATTTTTTCTCTCCATCCTCACCTATAAATACCCCCTTCCCTTCACTTCAAAATACACCTTCAACACCTCCAAATACATTCTTTTCTCTCTTTCTTTCTCTCTTTTCTTAGATTTTTAGGTTTCTTTAGTTTTTCTTATGTTTTCTTAGTTTTTAGCTTTTCTTAGTTAATTTCTCTTAGTTTTAGAGTTCTTCCCTTTTTTTGGGAAGAACTAGTAATGTTTTTGTAATTTATTAGCTTTTTGATTCAATAAATGGGAGTGCAAATTCCGCTTGGAGTTTTTCCAGCAACGGGAATAGCGTCGAAGTTCTGTAAGGATTTTATTTTCTTTACAGTTATTTTTTATGCTTTATTCTTACATGTTATATTTAATTTGTCTGTGATTAAATTTAACTGTGCTGTCTGTTTATAAACATGACGTAATAATAACGTTGTTATGCTTGCGAAATATTAAATAGGTAAAAATCTCTAAAATGAATTGATTTTGTTTTTATTCAAGATTTTATATTAAGAATGTTAGAAAGAAATATATTATTTTTCATTACAAACTTAAACCTGAAAATTAGATTTTGAGGTTTAGTTATCCGGTCTGATTTAGAGTAGTGCTCTTTTATTTGATGGTACAATCGCCCGGTAGTTAGAGTGAAGCTCTATTTCAAAAGTTTTTATAAGAATTATTATCTGAAAATGTATTGACGACATGTTTTCAGTAGTGGTTTTAAAACTTGAAAGTTAGTACTCGGATAACTAAATTCTTAGGTTTAATTTGGACACCTTGAATAAAGTTTAAACTGTCTAACCCCACCAAAGGTGGCATTTAAATGGTTCATTTTCAATCTCTTAGAAAAAGGAATTAATTTAATTAACCAAATTAGTTATCAACCCCACCCATAGGTGTTAATTGATTTGTTTAGTTAACAAAGAATATCTAACCCCACCAAAGGTGATATTCATACAAAAAAGGAAGAATCAATAAATATCAATTCATATCTTTAATAACCTAGATAATATGAGCAAGCATAATTAACTTAGTTATTATATCCATAAATACTTCGCCATTATAAATGATAAAATTTGCATGAATGTTTATTGAATCTATGTTTATTTTTATGTAAGTAGATTAAAAACACAAAACCCCAAAATATCGTGACAGGATGTTTAGGATTTAATTTCGTTTTTAGAAGTTTGAATAATAAATTAAAAACCACATACATTCCTTCCTTAGATCGACCTTGGGAGTATACTTATCATTTTCTACGAAATGATTCGTGCACTTGCGAGAGTTTTATAAATATTAAAACCAAAGTATTGGCAAGAATCGGCGATGCCGGTTTTAGCTCATCAGGCATCATATTCATCTTTCAATGATTGAAACCAACCTTCATGAGCTTGTTCAACTATTTGTGGTAAGGTGATATTATGTATAGCAAGAAAGGCTCTAGGTGTGAGTGAAATAGATTTTGATATGGTTATCATGTTGTGAGTATTGGATGGATTTCCTAATGGAAAGGAGTTTTGGAATGAGTGAGCATGGCATGAGTATTTTTGATATTGAAAGGTAATGAAGAATGTTATGGAGAATTCATATAGGTGGATTGTAAATAAGAACCATCAGGTAAATCGAGTTGTAGAGTTAAGATAAGTTATGCATGACATCAAGTGGTTAATCAAAGGAAAAATTATGAGAACTGGTAGGATTATTTTGTGTAATGTTAAGAGATAGGTTGGTATTAGTAACATGGTCAACACAAGTTGTGAAAGGATGAATTTAATGACAAAAGGGAGACAATGTTTTGGAATTGGGTCGGTTGATTGAGTTACAACTTTGTTGGAGAAAGAAAAGTTATTTTCTTCAAAAATGACATGGTTTGAGATTAAAAGTTTACCTTCATTTGTAAGACATTTGTAGCTTTTATGACAAGAACTATACCCAAGAAAGGTGCATGTTGTAGATTTGAAGGAAACTTGCGTTGATTGAATGTCTTTGTCAAAGGAAAACATTTGCACCCAAATGTATTTAAGAAACTATGATCAAGTAAAACTTAAAAATGTCTCTAAAGGGTTTTTCTAATCGAATACTAACTTGGCAATCTGTTGGATAAGAATGTTGCAATATAGAATGCTTCATCCATTTACTTTAATGGTATAGAGGCTAGGGCTAACTTGTTGGACCCCATTTCAATAATTTGTTGATGTTTTCCTTTTTCCAACCCATTGTGCTCAGGTGTGTAAGAACCTGATATCTGTATGGTTATACCAACCAAGCTAAGTGCATTATTAAGGCTATCATATTCTCCACCTCTATCAAATTGGGGAACTTTAATGTGTATACCAGTGAGTAACTTAGCTTTTATTCGAAGTAGCAAAAATGCTTTCTTGTAATCAAATTTTTCTTTCAAAAAGTAAATCCAGCTAAAACGTGAAAATTCATTAGTAAAATATACATACTACTTGTAACTCATACTAGATAGTATAGGTGAGGGTCTCCAAACATCATAATGGATAACATCTAATGGAGTTGTAGCTTTATTTATTACAGAAATAAACAGTAATTTGTGTGTTTTACCTAATTGATAAGAATCATATATGGATTGATTCTTGTTCAAAAACAATTCACATCTAACATTACACTTATTCATTACAACTTTAGTAACTTTGAAAGATGGATGACCCAATCTATTATGCCATAGAGTTAGGTTAAAGCCATTGAAAGAAACTTTGTTATTCATTATGTTTTGACAGCTACTGCCATGTGTAGAACTGATGTGGGCTTATGGATAGATTGTAGAATGTTTATGAAATGGTAACTATTTATGAATAGCCACACCAAATGCATATTGTCTAATCCTAAGTTTCCATTGCATGAGCCTTTACCATGTGTTCTTGTCTTTCACATACACACAATCATCATGAAATTCCATGAGAACATTCTTGTCTTTGATAAAATGAACCATGCTAAGAAGGTTCTTAGTGTGGATGGAGCATGTTACATGTTTGAAAAACTGAATTTCTTGTCTGGGTTATAGCAAGAAGAGTTGGAAGATATACCGATGTTAGCAATTTGTAATTCAACCCCATTTCCTACGTACAATTGTTCATGCCCTATAAAATTAGTATTGATGGCCAAGTTGAGTGGATTATTTGTGATGTAATAAGTAGCACCATTGTTAGTGAACTTGTTTAGATCATAAATAGAATTATGTTTGGTAAGAAGAACAGTAGTAGGTTGATTGATCATAGAAGCTGTTGGTTGAAATGGATGAGTGAAATAGATAAGTTGTTGAATCAATGTAGATGTGAAAATGGTATTCAATGACAGATTGCATGGGTATGATTTTGGCTTTGAATCATTGATGTTGCATTATTCAATGCATTCTATGTGACATAGTTGAAGACAACAACTTGAGCTTGAGGAACATTTTGGCTATTGAGATAAGCATTTGCATATGGTTGATTTGTTATTGGGTATGAAGAAAAAGTAAGTTGATTAGTTGGGGAGAACTGGTAGGAAAACATTATTCAATGAGCATTGTTATTATAGAATTGGTTTGATTTGGTGTCATTTTTGCATTAAATTGATGCCATCATTCGTTAGCAAAATAGCCCAACTTACCACAAATTTGACACTATGGTCTATTATTGTTATAGTTTCTTCCTCTGACATTCTTAAAACTGTGAAAGTTTTGAAAATGTGGCATGCCATTGTGTGGATCTCCATTGAATGAAATATTTTGAGAAAGTAGATGGGTTGAGGATTTTGTGGGAAATGGGCAAGATATGCTTGTTCTTTACTGAAATCACCTTGCACTTTATCCATCTCGTTTACCAAATTGATGGGAGCAGTAGATTGTGTCAGATTGGGCATTGAGAAAGGTGTCATTAGCTGTTGTTAGACAAGATTTTCATTTGGTACAGATGTCATGCTTGTAAGATTAGTTGTAGGTAACAATGTATAGGCATATTCCTCCCCTACAATCTTCTTTCATGGCTAAATAGTTCATGCAATACTTCTTGCAATTTCACACTCCTTTCTTGGACATTAGCCTGCACAAATTATAGTCATTATCAAGACCATTCAAGATTGTCACAATCTGGTCCTTTTTTGAAACCACACACCTACAGAAGGTAATTGTGATGCCAAGGATTGCATATGTTAAACATATTCACTAATAGACATGCCTTCCATTTTGATAGCACTCATTTCAACCTTATACTGCATAATTCTGTCCCTTGAGTGTAAGAGGATATATCCCTCAAGACACAGCTATGTTTCACAACTTATGTCACAGTCTTGAACTTTCTTTACAAACTCATCAGTCATAAATCTCACCAACCAAGAACTAATCATTTGATCTTGATGAACCCAAAACTTGTATTCATCATTCACAGTTCCATTGACATACAATTTTTCAGGTCATTTGTAGACACTATTCCCAAAGCTTTCTAAATTAGATCTATTTAGCATGCATAATATTTGTTTTCTCCATACAATGTAATTCCCTTTATCTAATTTTGTGTTGAGTACCTGATTATGGAAGGAAATCCCATGCTCTATTTCTTTTTGAAATTACATTGTTGCTTTCTCTATCGTTAAGTGCTTTTATTTTGATTAATTATTGCAAAATTTTGCTTTGTACCAATGAAGGATACTCTGATATCATCTAGAAATTCTTATTTAAATCCTCATTTTCATAACTTCCTTGAGCTATGTATGAATAATTGCAAACCAAGAGAGATGAAAAAGATTTCTTGAATAATTCCTTCATGAAACTATTTTATTGAATTGATACTTTTCTTGCTATTTTTCTCATTGTTTATAGATTGTGGGCTGTTGCTTTTATATTGGTATGGTGATGTACATTTACTTGAACAAAGGTGCACATCACTATTAGAGTAGTAGTTGCCTTTGTAACAAACCTAATAGGTTTTGCACATGACTATATGCTACATATGCTGCACATATAGTACAATAATGAGTTTTTCATACGCATAATCAATATAGGTAGCTTGCACACACATACTCATATGACTATGTATGATGCATATGTTGTATATGTAACACAATAGAAGGCTTGTCATATGTATGATCGGTATAGGCAGTTGACATGCATTTGTTGCATCTGTTGTACACCTACACTAGTATGTTGCACATGCTGCATACGTAGTCATTAGGCACGTAACTAACCTATGAGGATAGTATAGAACTATAGTACATATTTATATCTTGTAGTGCAAATTATTTATACATTCTATGCATGATTGGACTTTATCATCATCATTTTCAAAAAACCATCTCAAGTATGGCTTTAATGGAATAGAGTCGAAGGTAATTTGGATTCTTAATATTAGGTTTGGTTGAGTCAATTTTGATATGTTCTAGTAATAGGGCATGAATATGCGATGGGTAACTTATTTACATGATGAACTTTGATCCTTTGAGATGTAAAATTATCTTATGCATGAGATTTCAATTATAAACTGAAAAAAAATCTAAAACGTGAGAATTTTTGTTAATTTTAGTTTTTATTTTGTTTTTTTAGTTTTAGTTTTTATTTTTCCATATGAATTATTTTAGTTTTAGTTTTTGCATATTAAGAAGTTTATAGGTATCATCACTAGAAGCCTTCACAAGACTTTAACTTGTCCACTAGGCCACCTAGGGTTTAAAGGCTTGTTTCATACACTGAATGCAACCATGGAAATATATGGAAATGATTTAGGTTAGTATAGTTTAGTTTACTTATGTTTTATTTTAAGTTTTTAAATCCTTTTACTTGCTATAGACTATTAAGAAGCTAGTTGGGGTTTTTGATAAGTTCTTGAAAACTACTCATATTCTATGATTTTATTGTGTTTAATTGAAATAAATAGGTTTAATTATAGCATTTTATTTTATTATTTATGCAAATCTATATGTTCAGAATCACATATATGTTTTCTTTTATTTTGGGTGTTTTTAGCTTCAAAAGGTATAAATATGTCAACACTCGAAGACACAACATTTGGAATATTTTAGGTGTTTTTAGCTTCAAAAGAGATAAATATGTCAACACTCAAAGACACAACATTTGGAGAACTCATATAGCACCCTAAGAACTAAACACACTAAGGAATGTAAGCCTAACATCAAGAATCAATAAATATGTAAGGCACACAAAAGAATTCATGACAAGCATTGCATGTAGCAACGAAGAATTAGTGTGCCATGGCGAACACTTCTAGAAATTCTTACTCGTATATTAAATATTTCATGCTCTGACATGATAAATAGTGTGTCGTGGCATGGTCCTCTTGGGTAGAGCCATGCGAGTAAGTTTTGAGTTTGTGCCAAGGCAAGAACAAATTTGTATCATAACGTGCATACATTTTCTTTTATTTCGTAGCTCCATACATTATTTTCCTTATAAATGGAACAATAAGTTCATTAGGTTAAAGTAGCTTTCATATTGTATATTTTTCCATTTTTTATATCTCTTATATACAATATAGATTAGACACGTAACATATTAGAGGCATTTTCTTTGGCAGTTTTCCCAAATTCAAGAAAAGAATAAAAGATTTATAAAGATTCAAAATAACACATTGAAGATCAATAACACAATTTTGATGTAGGAAACATCATTTATATATTGTTCGTATTTAGATTTGATAGGAACTTTTTATTTTCATGTTAACCTTATTCTTATTTTGTTGAATGAATGCTAATTTTAAACCACTAATCATAGATTTTAATATGATCACATCTGGTTGACTTTATTATGGGAATTACCTTTGTTGCCATGATTGTTTAGATTATTTAGGTGAATATTTTATAATAAATTAAATAAAGATTATTTCTTAATTTAATATTTCTTACAAGATTTATTTATGAATAATTTATTAGTTATTTATTCTTCACAATAGATTGAAAATTTGAGAATTAGATTTCAAACACATAATCTAGATCTAATTTGGATAACTTGAACAAGAGTTTAGATTGGTGATTTGGCCTAGATCATTGTTTTAAATAGCTTGATATTTCCATGGGCACAAATTAATCAATTACTTAAACATCATAACATGCCATTAATTGATTTAATTAATAAAGAAAATGATCTCTTTCATAGAAAGTTCATATTTAAAAGGAAAAATCAATAATCCAAGTTTATAATTTAATTACCCTAAATATTTATAAGCAAGTATGGTTAACTAGCTAAATTTCCCATAAATTCTCCATTGATCAATAATTCAATCTTTCTTGATTTTGTATTAATTTTAATCTATATCTAGTTATTTTATTATTTTTTAGTAATTTAGGATTTCCAAAACCAAATCATTGTGAAAAAGTATTTAGTATTTTTGTTTATAGTTTTTTTAAGTTTTTAAGTAAAGAAAAAAATTATCTAAAACTACTATAATTCCTTGAGAGACCGACTTTAGGAGTATACTTGTAGCTTACTATAAGTGATTCATGCACTTGCGTGCTTTTTATTATACAAAATTTGTGCATCACTTAGCCATTTTAATCACTTTACATGCGGTCGATAGTAACAGAATTGTCACAATCACCATCATGACAAAGGCTAGTATGGAAGAAGAAAAAAAACTATTGGGAGAATTAATGAAGCCATAACCCCATGGTATACACCAATCCTTAACTTCCTCAAAATTCGGAGCCTATTAGGATAAGACCAAAATAGGAAAATTCGCATTGAAAGCTAGGTAGTACATGATCCAAGGTGAAAATATAAGAAAAAAATTGTATGGCTTGAACTCCTTTGTATAGCCAAAAATTATTTGACAGGATATCTCAATGGATTATGAACAAGGGTATTATTGACCCACAATGTTGACAAATTGTGTGATATACACCCAACCAAGTGATAAATGTCAAAGGTTTGCTCCTCTCTCCCATATATCTTCAACATAAATTATGGGAATCATCAGTTTGTGGCCATCTTTTAAGTGAAGGTTTGACACAATTGAATCATTGCTATAGTGTCAGGGTTAGAAGAAGTTCTTACTAGTTGCTACATATTACTTCACAAAGTATATGAAGGTCGAGCTATTAGGGAAGATAAGAGAATAAGAGGTTTTCCAGTTAATATGAAAGAACATCATATACCGCTTTAGTTTACCTAAAGAGATTGGGACCATCAACAGAAAATAGTTCATAGACCATAGCATAAAGGAGTTTGCCTTAAATTGCAACATCAAATTATGCCACTCCATTCCATACTACCCACAAGAAAATGGCTGAACAGAATCTTCAAATAAATTGATATTGAATCTACAAAAGAAAATATTGGTAGCTTCTAACAAAAAATGGGTGAAGAAGTTGCCTCAAGTATTATAGGCAATCAAAACTAGCCTTTGAGGAATGACTAATGAAACCCCATTCCCTTTGGTTTACAGAATAGAGAAAGTAATTCCTATAGAGGCGAGGATTTCCACTTTAAGGTCAAGCATTATCATAGAACAAAATGCATCAGAAACGAGGGTAAACTTAGATATGATTGAACAAAGAAGGAATCAAGCCCTAAGAAAAAAATACGAGCAAAAGAAAATTCGTAATAATGATAATCAATAAAGATTATTATATCACTATAATTAATAAAAAAAATCAATAATAATGACAACATTGGTAATTAAATTAAAAATGTTGGATAAAATCGTTGAAAATTTATTTGATGTGCATTTGTGTCTATATAATAGTAATAATATATATATGTGTGTATATGTGTCTGTGTTTGTATATGCAAAAACAAACCCATTTATTCGATGAATGTGATGAATTCAAAACAATCTATTAAATTTGAGGAGGTCAATGATTCGATTGAATTTTATTGAAAAGTTCTCAATTTTGTTAAGTTCAGGTCGATTGGTGTATTGAATTGTTTACCATTTGCTATAATTTGATGAACTTATCAAAGTTACATGATTTTCATAACTTAAATTTATGTCTTTCATTTAAGATTTTTACAACTTATTATTACATAATTTCTCTTCATTTAATTAACTTATAACATAGGTAAAAGATTCAAATGTCCTTGAGTTTTCATCCATTCACATTTCTTACTTGATTTCATATTTAATTTTGTATGTATATTGAGTTTAAGATTGTAATATTATCAAAATGTAATTTTTTTTTGTTTATTATTGTGATATTTTGACTTTATTCTAAACTAAATATACATGTTGATTATTGATGAGAAATGAAAGTACATAGTAAAAAATAAAGTTCAAAAATGAGATAAAAGACATTCTAAAATGGATTGATCCAAACTAATTATTGGATGAAAAAATCACGTCGCATGCGTGGTCTTATTTGATTAGTCAATGTCACTATTAAAAAGTCAAATGCGTACAATTAGATAAGATTTAATTCAAAACAAAGCTTCTCAAATTTATTTCAAAACATATACTAATGACCCAAATTTATATTTAGATAAGGTCATTAATATATTAAATAATTTATATTAATTAATAAAGATAAGTTATTTACAAGATTGTCATTATCCAAAGTCTATAAATAGACCCTCCCCACCTCAAAATGGTACGCATAAGTAAATGCTCAAACTTTTCAAATCTTCTCTAATCTAAGCTCACTCATACAAAAATTGAATTAAGCATCGAAGTAGATACGACATCCCACGATGCCATTCCTTTTGACATGTTTGCTAGTAACTTGTAGGATCGAAGTGCCAAGGACGTGGAGAACATAAAAATTGGCTTCAACATTTGAAAAGATAAATTTGATTCTAACAAGTATGAGTAGATAAATATTTAATCATTCAATGGAGAATTTATAAGATGTATTATTTGGTTAATTATGTTTGCTCAACATTAATTTATGTTATAAAATATATGAATTAAAATTATTGATTCTCTTTTTTTGTATGAAAATTTCTTTTGACGATATCAATTTCATTGTTAATCAATATCAATTAAAGTCTTTTGGTGGGATCAATAATTGATAGTTGATTAAATTATGTTTTATTTCTAAGGAATTAACAAACCATACCCCAAGGTCTCTTAATTGATCTATCTTCCATTTGTAATGTTACTGAAGTGGGTATGACTTTACCAACCCCCAATCTCTTAAAGACCGATAATAGCATGAGGTTAATGCTAGAATCCAAGTCACATAATGTTTTCTAAAAGTGGATGTTCACACTTGTATAAGGAGTGTCAAAGCTACCTGGATCTTTCAACTTTTGGGATATTTTTCTAGTAAGGATGGCCCTACAATCTTCAGTTAAGGTTATTATTTCATTATCTCTAAGTCTCCTTTTATTAGAAAATATGTTCTTCAGAAATTTGGTATAGGAAGGCATATGTTCAAGTGCATTTGCACATGATATGTTTATGTGCAACTTCTTGAATACTTTAAGGAATTTTGAAAACTACGTATCTGCCTTTTGCTTTTTTCGTCTTTAAAGGAAATGAATAGTGGGTTTGTAGCTCTTTTTTGGTTGAATTATTTCATTTTCATTATTCTCTTTATCCTCTAATTCCTCCTTATCCTTTTTAGTCTCATAGTCTTCCTTATCCTTTTTAGTTTTTAGTTCCTCCTTATTCTTTTGAGTCTCATCTTTCTGCTCTAAAGTTTTACTACTCCTTAAGGCTAATGATTTACAATGGTCCTCACCTTCTATTCTTGGGGTTACAATTGTGTCACTTTGAAGGTTATCTTGAGACATTTGGTTTATAACCTGAGCAAGTTGTCCCATTTGATTCTCCAAATTTCAAATTGAAGCCCCTTGAGTTGACACTTTTGTATTAAATGATTGGATGAAGTCTTTCATAATCCATATTAAAGCATTTGTATTATCTTCATTAGGTGGCTTCTTTTCTTGGGCTTGTAATTGTTGTGGTTGTTGGAAACTAGGTGGTGAAAATGATTGAAGGTTGAATAGATTACCACAATGATTGTTGTAATTCCAAGAGAAATTTGGATGTTGCCTCCATCCTAGGTTATATGTGTTTGTGTTGGAGTATGAATTATTGTTTTGATTCACATTACCCATATAGAAGACCGATTCACATTACCCATATAGAAGACCATTGAATCTTGGACCTGGTTTATACTAGCTCGCGAGTTTTGAACCATCAAAAGATTTACCAAAGAGGACACTTGAGTTGTAAGTGTTGTGACATCATTTATCTCATGCATTCCACCTACTCTTTTGGTGGCTATTATTTCGTTCATTGATCATGGATAATTATTGCTAGTCATTTTCTACTCTATGCTTATAATCAAATTAAAGGATGAGTCTAAATTAAAAATAAAATAAAAAATTAACTGAAATAAATAAATAAATAAGTTAGTAAAAGAAAATAATTAAATTAAAATTAAAATTAAAGTGAAGAAAAATAAATTAAGAAAAAAATAAAATAAAATTTATTAATTTCTAATATTTATAATTCTCAACAACGGTGCCAAAAACTTAATCGCCACATAAATTGTGTGTGCAATGAATACGCAAGTATACGTATCGCAACAAATAATATAATGATAAGAAAAGATCATTCGCACAAAAATTATTTTATTAGAAACTAATTTTTAAAACTAAAAATAATAAAAATCAATTTTTTTGGTGTTTTTATATTTTAAGGAAGCAAAATAAAAATAACTAGAATTAAATAGCAATAATTAATTAAATCAGATTTTGTAACTAAAAAATATATATGAGAAAATATCTAGGAATACTTAATCCCCTAATTTTCTAAACATGTGAATCGTTAAAATCCCCCTAATATAATATCAATTAATTACATGATCAATTGAATCTAACCTAGCATGTATTCTTCTCTCAAGTAAACTCCTCACCATATAGTAATTAATTTAATCACACTGTCATGTCAATTAAATTGCATACTACTTATTAAGTTCGTCAATTATGGATCACATACATAAGAGTCATAAATCACTGACTAGAAACTATGCATATTATTTAATCAAGATAAACAAATAAACAATTCTCTCAAATCTATTTAATTTCCTCTACAGATCAATTATTAGTCAAATAATTGATAGTATATAAATCAGATTAAATAATATAATTAAATTAATATTATAATGGGAAAAATATTATATCATCACATGGTGAAAATTGGGTTCATAAAATCCCTACATTAATAAATTAATTACACATAATTGTGTTCATAAAGCTCATATTTTTTCATAAAGAAAGACATAAAATTGATAAAGAAAAGAGTAGAAAAAGAAATACAATCAATATCTTGAATTGTAGAATTAATTTCCTCTTGAATCTCTACCAAAATTGTGTCTTCTCTTCAATTTTTTGTATTTTTTGTCTCTTTTTAGCTCTAAAAATTTACCAAAATTATGCTAATAGAGACTTATTGGGTTTATGGAGTTATTAGGGGCTTAAATAAAGCTTAGGTGCGATCTGGACCGTTCAATCAGCTTCAGATTAAGGGCTACGATCAAAACAAGCAAAACTTATAGTTTTAGCCAATCACAGCATGACACGGGGCATTAGAAATTCATTGGGCAAATTAGGAAGCGACGCGTGGCAGGGGAGACCGATTAGAGTCAACACTCTCCAAGTCAGCAACACATGGCACGGCGTGATTTGCGGGTACATATGGTGTGGCACACGAGTGGAACGTGCGGAGCAATGGCATGGTGATATGTGGCATGTCGCGTTGACCGATTTCCAAACTCGGATTGTATGTCGTGTTGGCACGTGGTGCATGTTTCGTCCTCCTCACACGTGGTGTGACATGATTCGCTCTCTGTGCTTGCGTGGCATCCGCGTGGCTTGCTCAGTCAGCTCCTCTGCTTGCGTGACATGCCACATGGTATCTTCGAATTGGTCCTGCGTTAAAAATTCATAAAAATCCCAAAAAATATATTTTCACCCATTTTCACTAAAAAGTTTATATTTTAATTTTTTTAGTCATAAAAATATTATTTACTAAATAAAACAAGTAAATATTAAGTAAAATAAGTGCGTTAATGACTCTATTTTCATAAAGTCATCAAAACCACATTCTTATCCCACATTAAAAATGATTTATCCAATTTCTGTGTTTGGAATCTAAATTTGCTTTGACTTTAAACCTCACAATGCACACTTTCAATATCACACTGATTCTATAAGTTCAAACACTCATTTAAATTTATATGCGAATAGATTTTATGTTAAGAAATGAAATAATAGGCCCGCATATGTTTAAAGAAGAAAAGGCTCAAAATAGTGCATAACATCGAACTCATGAAAGGAATCGAATGAAAGGATTTATAAATAAAATCACAAATAATCCTCATGCATCAATTGAAATCATCAAATAAAAATTTCAAGTTATATGCCTTTAAGGGATGAAGAAAATGCAATGACTTCTAGGAGATTTATTTCCAATCTTTCTTTTGTATTTAAGCCATTTCTAACAACTTTTAGGATTTTTTTGGTATAGTATTTAGTTTATACTCTTTATTTTTCTCTTTTTTAGAGATATTCTTCCTATTGTTTTAGAGAGAGAACCCATGTATAGTTTGTACATATTTTGTATGATTTTGGTGAGTGGTTAATTTCAGCTTAGGTAACCCTATATATATCTCTCTTTTATTTTTTGAAGTCATGCATGAATGAAGAAGGGCATATGCTTGTAATTTCTACTTATGTCATTAAATTTAAGCAATAAAAATAAATATATGACACTTTATCAGATGTAAAATTCCTAACATTCAATGCAAAATTATAAAGATATTCTAACAATTTGAATAATTTAAGAAGAGTATTTAAAAGAGTACAAAAAATATTGTCACTTAGAATAAAAAGATAAAGGTTCAAAATATTCTCATAGGATAGACTCCACCATTTGATTCATAAACACTAATTTTGGGTTTATCACAATTTTAACATTTTATCATGAAATGTAAACTATGACAATAACTAACTAATTATCACATTACTCCATGATATATTCAAAAAATTAATCTAACAGTGTAAAGACTTTGATCATTTGCTTAAAATTAATTATAAGTATGAAAAATATAAAAATATGTTTAATCAAAAATTTAAAATTGTTGAAATTTATGTAATTGTAACTTCTATCAACCTATAACTTACATTGCTCATAATGCAAAAATTGCAAATTAAAGACAAAGAGACAAGAGTAGACAAGTTATCGACTTTGCTAAACGTACTCAAGTATTTGATGTCAAAATTCAAATGCATCCATCATCTCAAACATAATAATCCACACAAATAGAATACTATGGATTTCTTACACATCTCAACAAATAGTTATATGGTTCAACAATTTCAAATAAAATAAAAATTAAAACAAATTAAATAAAACACATTACATGAAATCAAAAACAAACGTAATATAAATAAAAACTAAAATCCAAAAAATAAAGGCAATAAAATTAAAATAAAGGAAATGATATTACTTAAAATCAATGGGTTGTCTCCAATTCAACACTTAGTTTAACATCTCAGTAAGATGCATCATTATCATCGTGTTATATAAGACTTCATACGATGCTCATTTATTTTGAATGCTCCTTGAGTCTTAGAATCTAATAGCTCCACCACTCTATTTGGACATAGTTAGGTGACTGTAAATGGTTCACTCTACCATGAATGTATTTTTTTCTAAAAACAATCTCAAGCTCACTGAGTTGGAGAAAATACTTCTCTCATACTATCTAAATCAAAATTTAGCTCGTTAACTACCCAATAAGCCTTATGATTAAGTTTAATGGGTAAATGGAACGCCTTCCCAAATATTATCCAATAAGGGCTCACTCCAATGGGCACTTTATATGATGTGCAATATGCCCATAAGGCACCATTCAATTTGATTACCTAACCCTTCCTTAAAAGGTACATAGTGTGTTCCATAACCCCTTTTATTTGTATATTACTCATTTTTACTTGACCGGAAACTTGTGGATGATATGGAGTAATCACTTTGTATGTGATGTTATACTTCTTCAGTATCCTATCAAAAAATTTGTTGCGAAAATAGCTCTCTTCATCATTAATTATTGCTTTATGCATCCCAAACCTACTAAATATTGAACCCTTCAAGAATTTCACAACAACGTTTGCATCATTTAGTTTATTGGGTATAGCTTCTACCGACTTGGACACCTAATCAATAATGACCAAAATATATTCATTTTGAAATATGGGGAAAGTGACCCATAAATTCAATCCCCCAAATGTCAAATAGTTTAACAACTAAATTAGACGTCAAAGGTATTTTATCTCGTTTGCCTATATTACCTATACTCTGACATCTATCATAATGTGTGCAAAACATATTAGCATCTTTAAATGTAGTTTTCAAATAAAAACCTAATTTTAATACCTTAAGGGTCATTTTATTACCACCAAAATGGCTCCCATAATGAAAATCATGAAAAAAGGCCAAAATGCTCTTATGTTCTTTTTTAGGCACACATCTCTAGATGATTTGATCTTGACTATTCTTGAATAGATAGAGGTCATCTAAGATGTATTTCCTTAAAAAGTGTAACAATTTTTTCTTTTGTTGAAAAGAAATGTTAGGTCTCAAAATACCAATAGCAAGATAATATACTATGTTAGTATAACATGGATTTGGACCTACAGAAGATAATTGTTCATTAGAAAAGTTTCAATAAATTTTTCTATATTCTTACCTTCAAGAGAATTGGATTCAGAAATTAACCTAGAGAGATTATCAACTATTAAACTTTCTCTTCCTTACTTATCTTTGATCTCTAGATTAAATTCTTGTAAGAGTACAACCCACCTGATTAATCTTAAAGCAGTATGATCAGAATGAACAATTACTTTATAACCTATTAAGTAAGACCTAAATTTATCTAAAAAACCACAACAGTTAAGATTTCTTTCTCAGTAGTGGAATAATGAATTTAGGCCTCATTAAGTGCTTTGCTAGTATAATATATGACATGAAAATGCTTATCTACTCTCTCTCCTAAAACCACTCCTATTGCATAATCAAAAGCATCATACATAATGTCAAATGGGAGAGGCCAATTAGGTGCCAAAATAATAATAGTATATGTTAATTTATCCTTTAAAGTATTAAAAGTGACAAGGGAGTTATCATTAAAATCAAAATAGACATCTTTTGACAACAAACTATATAAAAGATGACTTATTTAGAAAATTCATTAATAAATCGCCTATAGAAACTTGTATGTCCTAAGAAGCTTCTAATCCCTTTAACAAATGTAAGGGTGGTAATTTTACAATCAACTCAATTTTTTCCTTGTCAACTTCAATTATTTTGTTAGAAATTACATGTCCTAACACAATCCTATATTGTACCATAAAATGAATTTTCTCCCAACTAAGTGTGAGGTTGCATTCAATGCATCGTTCTAAAAATAAAGTCAATTTATATAAGCAATCATCAAATGAGGTTCCAAAAACAAAAAGTCATCCATAAATACCTTAATACATTTTCCCACCATGTTTAAGAATATTGACATCATGCATCTCTTCAATGTGGAGAGGGCATTGCATAACTCAAATGGCATCCTTCTGAAGGCAAATGTCCTAAAAGGACATGTGAATGTGATCTTCTTTTGATCCTATAGTGCAATGGATACCTAATAATAACTTGGAAAAAAACCAAATAATAGTAAAATTCAAGCCCAGTTAGTCTTTCTAGCATCAAATCAATGAAAGGAAGAGGAAAGTGATCTTTTTTGTGTACAAATTCAGTTTCCTCAAATTTATACACATCATCCATCCAAAGATTGCCCTAGTGGGCACTAATTTATTTTTCTAATTTTTCACAACTATTATTCTAGATTTCTCTGGTACCACATGCACCTAACTAACCCATCTACTATCAGTAATAGGGTAAATGACTCCTACATCTAGGAGTTTTGGAATTTTCTTTTTAACCAATCTCTTGCATGACTTGATTTAGTTGTCTTTGGGCCTTTCTAATAGGTTTAGCATCGTCCTCAAGATTAATCTTATGCATACATATAACTAAACTAATGCCTCTAATATCCCCAATACTCCAACATAATACCTTTTTGAAACTCTTAAGCACCTTAACAAGTTCTTTTCCTTTGTTTTTAGTCAAAGATGAAGAAATAATAGCTGAATAAGTTTTCCTTTCTCCCAAAAACACACATCTTCTATCTTTTCAACAATAAGAGTGATTTTCATTTGACCTTTCATTCTATTCTATAAAAAAGTATCATGTACAAGTATATCCATTGAATCAATATTAAAGCATTCATCAATGATAGAGATTGAATGAAAATGTGAAGAGCTAAAAACTTTAAAATGGACACTCTCATAAGACTATCACTGTTAAATTTCCCTCTTGGAAATTAATAATAGTCTTGGTAGTGGCAATGAATGGTCTACTAAGAAATATTATATGTTCTTCATCCAAGGTTAGGTTTTTATCCATATCTAGTAACAAAAAATCAATAGTTATTACTAGTTTATCCACCTATACCAGCACATCCCCAACCATTCCCTTTGGATATTTGATAGATCTATCCACAAATTGAAGAGACATAGTTATAGGTTTCAAATCTCCCAAATCAAGCTATAAAAAAATAGAGTATGGGTTCAAATTTATACCAGCACTTAAATCGAGCTTTGCTTTAACTACCTTCATAATCCTCATAATGATGTTAATAATAAAACTTCCTAGGTATTTCAAATTTGGGGTAGATGGTGCTGAAACATGGCACTAGATACCTTTGATGCTACAACTATTTCATTAAGCTCATGCCTCATTTTCTTAGTTTTCAAGTCCTTGAAGAATTTAGAATAGGAGGGCATATTATTGATCACTTCTAATAAAGAAAAAGATTATATTTACTTTAGAAAGCACATTAAAAAGATCAAATAATTGCTTATCTTATTTGGATTCCTTCAGTCAGTGTGGATATGGTATTGACTACTGATATAGTTATGATGCTTTACAATTTTTGGGGATTTCAATTAACTCTCCAATTCCTTTTCTCATAAAGTTTATCATTATTAGAAGTTGTCTCTCCACTATGAGATACTATAATTTCACCTTCTTTATTACCTATACTAAATGGTAAATCATAAGAAATTTTAGGTAATATTTTATGGACTATCTTGCCACTTCGAAGGATTGTAACATCCTTTGCTTATTCTTCTTGGTTGGGTAGCTTTCCTCTTTATTGCTATTGCATTCATTCTACAAGCTACCTTACTTTGACTTCAACCCTTTTTGCTAAAGCCTTTACATAGTACAACCTTTGATTATTCATCAACTGGTTGTCTTTACTAATCTAAATAAAGGCATTCAAATTATCTTCTAAGTTTGGTTTGGATTGACTTTGTGGGTAAGATTAGTTTTCATATGACCTTTGTGTTTAGTTTTGAGCATATGCCTAGTAATTTTTGGTTTCCAAATAGGGTCAAGGTAATTATAGGTATTGGAATGATACCTTTGCATATAATTGGCTTCTTCCAAGGTATCCACACTAGAATTACCTACATTTGAACAATTAAATGCATATGTTCAATTGAACCAAAAAAATCACATACCTTCTCATTTGAAATAGTCAATTTAACACCAAACCAGCAACAAATTCAGATAAAAGTAGAACAACTGAAATAGGAAAATTTTCTCAAAACTTAATCCCATAAGTCCAATTTTTAGAAATCATCTATGCTAATGTAATCAAACACCAAAATCAGAGATCAAAAGGTCTTTAATCAAGGTTGTAATGATAGGCTACAGGATGAGGCATAAGAAATAAATGGATATGAAAAATCAAAGCAAATTGGGAAAATACTTGGTAGAAAGAACAATGAAAAGAATATCCACATGATTCACACTATATCTCTTTCTCGATATAATGCTCATACTAATGACAATATTGTTGCTATACTCAATAAATGTAGTGATCTATTTTTTTATTTTTTTAATTAGACAAACATCTTGATACTAATAACCTTTTCTGATTTACAACCACTTTAACCTTTTTTTTATTCTTGCCTTTCACTTTCTTTTCTTTTCACACTTTGATAAAATAGAGCAAACATAATATGGATTATTTAATTTGACTCACTTTTATTACCTCTCTCCCTATTATTTTACAAGTATCTTATTGATTACTCTATGAAAATACAGTCATTAGTGTACTTTTTTACCTAATATTTACTTATTTTATTCAATAAATAGTAATTTTGGGGCCAAAAATATTAAAATATAAACTCTTTAGTGAAAATGGATGAAAATATAATTTTTAGAATTTTTTGAGATTTTTTTTGGTTTTTTGAATTTCTAACGTATGGTCAATAAAGAGCTACCACATAGCATGCCACATAAGAAAAGGAGCTAACTGTGCATGCCACATGAACACCACACAAATAGGGACAGTGAATCATGTCTCCTCACATTGTGTGGCGCTGACTCAGTGGGTATTGACTCAGACCGGTGTCCCTTATCACGCATCGCACTCTGATTTGCTCAATAAATTTTTATGTGCCACATGTTACATTGTGATTGGTTGGCGCTGTAAGGTGAAATGTAATGCACCCTACAAAAAAAGAAGAAGCAAAACTCATAACATAATTATCCCTCTAAAGAAAAAGACAATAGATTTGAAAATAAGTTCAGGGGTGTTGTGAAGTTACAAAAAAAAATATGAAATTAAGAATATGAAAATAATGACAAAAGAGAGTGCACTGAAATATCAAGTTAAAGCTCAATTGCATTTAAAAAGTCATGATGAACAAAAAGAAATCTAAGGTGTAAAAAGAGCCTAAATGCCTTCATTTATCAACCCTCTACCCAAGCCTTACATTACAACCATGTAAAGACCTTATTGATCTTTAGCTAAGTGCATATTTATATTATTGGATAGAGATGTGAAAAATAGACTTATGAAACTTAATCTAAGATTCAATTGATTAGCATACTCATATACATTGATTTCATGAGTGCATTGGATGATACCATGTGTAGCGTACGCACACATGAATCAATTTGTCAAAAATCTTGCATATCCTTGTATTGATGGAGCGTTGATTGATGAATATGTGAACATCCTTATCATAAGATTGTACGACTTTTGAGAGTGATAGCTTTCGTGAAATATGTATTTACTAATAGAAGTATATTTATGAATACAATAGTTATGTTATTTTATTTAGTTATACTTAGCTTTACTTCAAGACAAGCAAAGAATTAAGTTTAGGATGTGATGACTTTATGAAAGTAGAGTCATTAGCGCATTTTTTTACTTAATATTTAATTATTTTATTCAATAAATAGTATTTTTAAGGCCAAAATATTAAAATATAAACTTTTTAGTGAATAGGGATGAAAATATAATTTTTGAGGTTTTTCTAGAATTTTTATGGATTTTTTATGAATTTTTAAAGTAGGACCAATCAAGAGTTACCACGTGGCATGTCACACAAGCAAAGGCGCTAACTGGGCATGCCATGTGAGGAGGATAAACCGCGTTCCATGTGTCAACATGAGGTTCAATCCGAGTTTGGAGATCAGTCAAACTGCATTGCCACGTGTCACAACGCAATTGATCCCCGCATCCCACTTGTGCACCACGCCATCCATTTCCACGAATCACTTCGCACTGCATGGGTTGACTCTATTGGTGTCGACTTAGATCGATCTCTCCTGCCACGCGCCGTGCTATGATTTTCAAAGTAAAGTATGTGCGTCACGTGTTATGCTGTGAGTGGTTTACATTATTAGTTTTGCTTGGTTTGATCTCATCCCTTTATTTCAAATCGATCTAACGATCTAGATCACATTCGAGCTATATTTAAGCCCCTAATCACCCCATAAATCCTAATAGGGCCATCATTAACATAATTTTGATCAATTTTGGAGCTACAAAGAAAGAAAAATACAAAAAAATTGAAAAGATGATACAATTTTGGTAAAGATTCAAGAAAAAATTAGTACTATAATTCAATAGATTGATCTTCTTCCACTCTTTTCTTTATCAATTTTTATGTCTTTCTTTATGAAAAATATGAGATTCATGAACACAATTATGTGTAGTTAATTTATTAATCTAAGAATCTTATGAACTCAATTTTCACTACGTGTGATCTAATCTTTTATCTCAATTATAATTATATTATTTAATCTGTTTTTTATGCTATTAATTGTTTGACCAATTTTTTTTATATATAAGCAATTAAATAGATTTGAGAGAATTATTTAGTTATTTTTCTTAATTAAATAATATGTATAGTATTTAGGGAGAGATGTATAATTCTTATGTATGTGATTCATAATTAATGAATTTAATGACTAGTATGCAATTTAATTGTCATGAGAGTGATTAAATTAATTATTATATTATGTATAGTTTGCTTTAGATAGGAATACATGTTAAGTTAGATTTAATTGATCATATAATTAATTGATAATTATATTGGTGAGATTTTAACGATTGGTATGTTTAGAAAATTAGTGAATTAAGTATTTTTAGATATTTTCTTAGTATCAAATCTGATTTAATTAATTATTACTATTTATTTTTAATTGTTTTTAATTTTGATTCCTTAAAATATAAAAACACAAAAAAATCAATTTTTATTTTTTTAATCTTAAAAATTAATTTCTAATATAATAATCTGTTTAGAAATTATCTTTTTTTATTATTATATTACTTGTTGTCATACCTATATTTGCATATTTATTATGTGTGTTGATCATTTACTATTTTTTGAATGGTATATATTTTTTTAAATATGTTTTTATTAAAGATTATGAGTATGTTTAGAAATCTATAATTTAAACAATACATTATGTTATTACTTATATGATAGAAATCGTAGAGTTTAAAGTTTAGGACGAAGAAAAATGCAAGTACCAATAAAAGTTTGTAAGTCGCATCTCAGTCTCAAAACTCTATCCCTACGATTTAATCTATAAGCCACTGAAGTTGCGAAACGAAGCTGTTGAGAGAACACAGGGAGGGATTGCAAAGGGTTAATTACAGAAGATACAGCGGTGTTGGGACTTTTAACCCCGGAAAATTGCAATGCCATCTCCATATTAATCAATTTTAAACGCTTCCTGACAAAAACTCCCAGAAGAAAAATGACTCAGCAGCTTAATCTGCAAATTCCACAAGCATAAGGCGAATAAATATATAGAGCAATAAAACATAGTAAATAGAGAAAATACACATTCGAAATAAAGCATGAGAACCATAGTATAATCTCACTTAAACTGAGCCTGTACATTTCACTCATAATAATACTGTTTAAGAACCACAACACAAAGTAAAATATATGGCACAAGTGTGTATGATTTCCCAAATATCATATTCTTCATCACTGCTTAAAACCAGGTAAGCATCTTTCCCTTTTACAGTAGAAACTTGAACAAACTCAATCCTATACAGATAATAGAAAATTGAAACCAAAATGTCAAAAATCTCAAAAACATCAAAAAAGAACATAAACCATTTTAAGGACATAATTATCAAACTCAATAGTTTGACAAACAAAATTTTAAATCTATAATTCTTTTTTAATTTATAAAAACAAAAATACATGGAAGAATGGAAGGTTAGGGCTTTCTGAGTTAAAAAAAAATCGAGAGAAGTTAAGCTGCAGCAACCAAAGCAATCTAATATACAACAAATCAGTATAATATACAACAAACCAAGTGATTTACAACAATAATAATATTCAACTATAACCAAGTGATTTATAACATTATTTGTGCAAAAAAATAGTGTTTAACAAGTGAGAAAGTGATAGAAAATAGGAAAATAAAATACATACATATTTGCAGGGAAACTGTGCAGCTTCGCGCGAGGAGAACAGGGCAGCGACGGGGTGAGGCGGCGAAAACGGCTTCAACGGGTTGGAGCAATGGGACAGCGCGACGGCACATGTTTGGTAGGGAGAGAGTGGCTGGGATAATAAGCAGCTGAGGTTAGTAATATAAAAAATTTGCGTCAGTTTTTTCGACACAACAGAACAAAATGTAATACATTATGCATGGTTGTTTCCTCAAATCGACGCAATTTTTTTTTTCTTAATTCAGCCCATTTTTGCGTAGTCCCTACAAAATGACCAATGCAAATAATAATCCTTTTTGCGTCGGTTCATGCAAAAAAAATTATAAACTTTTTAAAATTTACTTTTGCTTAGTTTATTAGATAAAACCTATGCAAATTGTAAAAAACCTCTTTTTAGAGCAAATTGACGCAAAAATTAATTCTACCTTGCATTGTTTTTTCCTTAAAACCCATAACAAAAAAATTAAACAATTAGTCAATTTTATAGTAATATTATTTTCAATGAACAAATATTTATATTACACAACCTAAAGAAAAATAAAAAGTATAAAAATCAATCCATATTATAAAAAAAAAAGATCTGAATTAGTTTTACACCTTTAATTGATTCACTTTTAAGAATTGTGTAAATTGGTTGATAATTGGTTTGAGTTTTAGTTCAAAGTTGAACCAATCCAACTTTGCATACTCTTACTTTTTTTTGTATTTTAAATAAATTAGTAAGAATCTAGTTATAAAAAGAGGAAAAAAGATAAATAAATAAAAAAAGGATAAAAATATTTACAAAATCCCAAAAGAGTGCAATTGATAGGGTTGTTACTACAAATAACAAATATTGTTTAATATGAGATGAAGTGATCTTGGAATAAGAGAATACATTATTACAATACATACATATAATCTCGGACATTTAGCTTTAGTTTTTTTAAAACCGAGGTCATAGGGTTTTGGCCTCGGTTATTTAAAAACCGAGGTCATAGATATATCCTAAGGTCTTGGTTATTGAAAAATCGAGGTCATAGATATACCTTATTAATTCTCTCTCTTTTACACCAAATTAACAACAAAAACTTTTATCAATTTTTTCTTTTCCCTCCACTTTTTTCCTTCTCTCTCTTTTTCCCTTTTTTTCTTTCTCCCAGGCCCTGTTTGCACTTATATCTTAGGGTTATTGTACGTACAACTAGAATATATACATAAATGCTTTTCAGAGATGGGATTAATTAACACTCTTTGCTGCTCTACATCTCACTTTCGCCGTCCTCACTATCAGGTTAGATTCTATCTATATTTTGCACTTTGTTCTTGTTATATCAGTGCACCATTATTCTATGGTTGGAGTAGTTATTGGATATCATATATGGAAGAAGAGACATATACAAAATGAACGAAGAGGTATAAACTCTTTTATTTTTATTTGTTGATTTAAATGCAAGACATTGTTGATTTATAAACTCACCCCCATTTTTTAGGAGAATAATGTAGTTTTGTCTTGTGTTATTCTAGCCTTACAAGTTCATATGATGCAAAGAAATTTGTAAAAGTCTTGTGTTATCTTCTGCTTCAATGGCCATAGTTGTGAGTAACTACTGCTTCTTTGTGCTTACTTTCACCGTTATCCAATTATAGCCAAAGTGATATCTGAAGAAGTTATGACCAATTCTCCCTATTCTTCTTAAACAGATAATTGAAAAATGACTTTCTACTTAGAAGATTCCCATAACACTAAGCACTCTCCAAAATAGATGACTGTATTATGCCTATCATCAAGGGAGACAAAAATATCAGAATTTAAGAATCCCACAAACCTTAACACATATGGTTTATTTTTTGAACTGTTTCACTTATGTATTTCCTAACTACTTAAGTAGATTGGCTGACGAGCTTTATGTTTATCCATATATTATGAAATACATTTTGGTAGCTATAGTTGCCCTTGTGAAAATATTGCTTACTTTTGAACAAGCTTCTTTCTAAAGAGGTTTGAACAAGGTCTTATTGCTATTTATAGGTGTTTTGCAATGGAAGCTCGTGTTCGATCTCAAACCCTAAAAATTTCTTGCTTTGGGGCATTCTACATATGGCTGAACTATCAAACTCGGTCTATTGCATAGCAATACTTGATGAATTGCTCACGTTCTTATCTAGGTATGGAAAGATCAATCCTCATTTTCCATATTTGCTTCATCTTGGAATTTCATGTAAAAAATTTACATTTTAGTTATATCAGTGCTAACTAAGTTTATGGTGATACATTGATACTTTATATATCAACCCTCTGTGAGGAATGAGGCTAAACTTCCCCTTTTGTGATAGGCTTCAAAATATTTTTTCATCTGCATTTAGTCTTCGTCTCTTCTATGTATATGATCAATCAATCTTCAAACTGCTAATCTTTTATTATTTGTCTATCAAACCTAAGCTTATGCTAATTTGTTACTTACTTGTTGGTTCTTGTCTTGCAGGTTGATGCTCCAAAGAAAAAAGTTAAAAAAACAAATGTCCATGTTGTAAAGTTGGTTTATGGAAGAATGGACCTAACGGAAAACATCACATGTAACATTGATTTTTCAACCTACTCTCATGAAATTTCTACCAGCAAGTCCAATTACTATTCCATGCCATATCTCATCCTTTAAGAATAGACCCAAAAGTTAGATCTGAGTAAAGCTTCAGTCTTTGGTCCAGTTATGGTTTGTTTCTAGACTATATGACGTCTTCTACATACCAATATCCAATCAAAATCTCTCCATTATCTCATTTCTGTAAGCTTGAGCCTTGACTTATCATGCCTAAAATGGAAATTCTTCACCCAAATGGAAAGAGCTTAGCTTCTAAGACTAGCTCTTTTGTCAGTGTTCTGCCTAATACTGGTGAAACATCAATCCCACCTATGAAATCTTTCAATGAGGTTTGAGTTTATCCTTTACCCGTTTTGAATATTTGGTTTTTTGGAAAATTCAATATATATTTGTTATTTTTTTACAGTGGGTTTTGGCAGCTGATTGAATCTTTGGTCAATCGTGTGGATTTAACAAAGGAGAGACTTATAAGGAAGTGAGTTATTTTTTCTATTTTTTCATGATATACTTATATTTTTTATTGTTATTATCCTCACATTAAGTAAGCCTCATTCAGAGATTAATATGCATTGTATGGAAAATTAAGTGCATGTTATTTATAGAGTTCCACCATTTAAACACAAATCTTAATCATCTCTAAATTTATGTTTTCTACAATTTTTCCACCAAATATATGAAGTATTGAAAATCTATTTTTTTAAGGATTTGACAATGACTGATTTATGGATCTAAATTCTGCTTTTAAATTGAAAAAAGTACACTTTAAATTCTAGTTAGTAAAGGTCAAAGTTTTTCCCTTTGTGGTTAGTATTATGCAGAGAGATGTTTAGACTTAGTGAAAGAGATCATTTGTGAAATTTTGTAACTGAGCATATTGTTAGCTTGGCAAGAGCAATGATCGAGCACAACATGGAGGTAGAAGGCTTGCATGATGCATTAGATATAGTTGGAACAGGTGGTGATGGTGCAAACACAGTTAACATATCAACATGGGCTTTTATACTTGCTACAACTTGTGGAGCCAAAGTTGTAAAGGTAACATCCATATCCATTAAATATGTGATTGTAGATCTGTTGCCTTGAAGTATTGATAAGAAATGAAGGAATGGTTAATCTAGTGTCTATTTTGCAGCAAGGAAACCGTTTAAGTTCTTCGACATGTGAAAGTGTTGATGTATTAGAAGATCTTAGAATAAATATCAACCTGGACCCAGAGGTTGGAACATTGATGGTTTTTTTTCCTAAACTACATTGAAGATGTATTTATTCCTCTTTCTAAGCTTTTATCTTTCCTTCTTGCTTCAGCCTTTAACAGATATTTCTCCTCCATTGGAGGAAAAGCTCCTCTATGGACGAACTTTGACCTCTTGTGGAATATTTTCATTTTTTTTCAAATTTGTTTCCTTCTATTTTCTTCTATAGGTATTCTATTAATCATCATTTTTGTATGTGCAGTTTGTCCCTATTTTCTTCCATTTGTTTTTTAATCTCTTTCAAGAGATCTTCTTTTTACCCTCTAGCTAGGGCTTTATGCACCATTTGGGTGATAAAATTTGTGTTAATGTGGTTGACATGGTTCAACCTGCATCTTATATTGTGTATCTTTTGTGCATTCAAGTTATTTATTGATGAAAATTTATATAAAATATGTAAGAAAATGCTTCTTATCCTTGAACATCTTGGAATTGTGGCATGATTTTGGTGTTCTCATTTTGGAGGGCTTGTACGTATATGGGCTTAATTTGAATTATTTGATTGTAATGTTCCTTGAGAAATGTATTTTACTAGCTTCTAGATTTAGTACTCTGACTGCAAAAAAAAAACTAAATGAACTTGAGTTTCTCTCCCCTTAGACTTATTTCTATGTTTGTATTATTTTTTAATTTGTTTGTATTACTTATTTATTGTATTTTCATCTTGCTCTATTATGTATTGTTGCATGTGCATTTATCTTGCAGTGTTTTTTAAGCTAGTCTTAAGTTTTGTTAAACTTAGGTTATACTAAGTTATATTCTTCTTCTTTTCAATTTTAATGAATTACCCAATATTCAGAAAAAGAAAGAAATATTGAAATGTATTTGGACTCAAATTATTTTATAGTTATTTTATTTATTGGGTTTTCTGTAGCTATTAAGGCATATGTTTATGATATGAGGAACAAGCTAGGTAAGTTGTATGAGGTGTCTTCGGTTTATTAGTACTGTGTTCATTCTTTCTTTTGAAATTAAAAGAATTGCTTTTTGTATCTAGCTATGTGACAAGTATCAGGAGTTTATCATGGACTCAGAAAAGGGAAGCGTTTATAGTTAGGCTTCAGGAGACAGAAGATTGTTTATATGAAGACGATGAAGATGAAACCAAGGGTGTTTATGTTGCAAAACTTGAGGAGCTCAAGAAAGTAATTTCCCCCAATTTTCTAGTCCTTTTTATGGCTACCTTTTCCATTACCCCTTATCCTCAATTATTATCCATTTCTCCCCCCTTTATGTTTTTTCATCTTCTATCTTTTAGAAAAAGAAATTAGAAATTAGAAATTTTCTCCCCATCACTTCATTTGGATTTTTCATCATTTCGAGTTCATAGTTAACTGTAATTTTTGAATTTAAAGCAAGGTGACCCTATTGAAGAACGATACAAGGAGTTCATGGAGAGGATAGTTGTGGTCGATCAACTTGTTTAATGCATAAATAGCTACAGGGAAACTGCTATGTCAACTGATCTTAAGTTTGCTCACATTGATATATCTGAGAAACATAAGGTAACTTAATTGTTTATTTAAACTTCTTGCTAATTGTAAATGTTTTTTTTTTCCTTTAGTAAATTTTATTTGTAATCCAATTTTGACCTTTGGTAGGTCTTGAACGAGTGTGTGGAAGCAGAGGCCTTTTTAAGAGAGAAAAAGCAACAACATGATTCACTTCCTAAACATGCTACACCTATACTTTTGTCTGCTGATGTGAGAAAGAAGGCTGAAACACTTGATAAGTGCATTATCTAAACTAACTTTGTAGTACTATTAGGATTATTGGATATACTCTTTGTTTTATGCTATATTCTAATTGTCAGGAATTTACCTTCTTGAGAATTTGATTTGCCTCTATTTTCGTTAGTAGTTTGTTTACTTAAACATAATATGTATTTCCTAACATGTTATGCCTTCCAATAATGATGAAATCTAAACCAGCTCCACCCAAGCCAACTGCTCCATAAACTCCATCAACCCCACCTCCTCAATGTAGTAAGTAACAATAGCTACCTCAGGGTGGAAAGGCCAATGCTAATTCCAATGCTGCTAGTAGTAATGAAAACGCTAGGGTGGGCTCTGGTAAAGCTCCAAAGAATTGCATAACCAATGGAGACAGTTGAAGGCTTCTAGTATTTCTTTAGGGTTATGAAGCCTTTGTGACTCTATGATTTGCAAGATTTTACTAGTAATTCAAGTTGGTCTTTGGAATCCGAAATATTTTTAGAAGGATTTTGAAGAAATTTCATAGTTTGGTAAATATTAGAATTAGCTAGTTAGGTTTTATTATGTTTTAGTGTATAAACTCTCAAATGTAATTTCACTTTTAATTTTAATATAATATGATTTTTAATATTGTAATAAATAAATTTATTTTAATTTATATTTATTTTTAATATTGTAATTAATAATTGTATTTTTATTTAAATTTATAACCATAGGGTATGTCTATGGACTCGGTTATGTAAAAAATTGAGGCCATAACCATACCCTATGGTCTCGGTTATTTAAAAACCAAGGTCATAGGCATACCCTATGGCCTCAGTTATTTAAAAATTGAGGTCATAGATAATAATCTATGGTCTCTCTCACTTAGGCCTCGGTTCTTATAATCGTGGTCATAGACTTATGGTAACGATTAAAAACTGAGACCATATGTATGTATTGTAGTAGTGATATTTGTGAGAAAAATCAAGAAAAAGACAATTGCGATGAATTTTTTTGGATAAGAAAAATGATAACTATGAAAAAGTGTTTTGTCAAGAAAAAATTGGAAAATAATGAGAATTTTAATGATTGCACGAGACTAATAACTAAGAGTATTTATGATCCAGCATAATGGAATGACATGAATAGAAGTACGAGAGATTTGCATTTGAAAAAATGCCACATCATAAAAGTTGACTTTGATTTTCTAATGGAAGGAAACTTGATTCATTTTTCTCAAATTTATTATATTAGAAAGTTACCAAATGGAGAGAGAAAGTTACCAAATGGAGAGAGGAAGTGACTTGTATATTTTCCAAAATTAGATCAAGTAAACTGTTTTTGTTACAAGTCATTTTACAAATGAAGGATATAGAGATTGAAAAAATATCGGAGGTTTTTTAAGATTAAAACACTCACTTATGTTTACAAAAATAAGGTGAGCAAAGCATTGGAGAAATGTACTATTAAGGGAATATTTGTTGAAATATTTTCAATTAAATTGTTAAACGTTTATGTCTTAAATCAGAAACAAAAAATTCATTTCTGAATTAAATATTTTGTTTATGAAATTTTTTGTTCTGCTCTCCACCCTTTCTGCTTCCATTTTTGAATTAATTTCTTCCGTTACTCTTCTTTCCTCTAGCCATTCTCTACATCAATTCTAAGCTTTTCGTTTCTGTATGATTCTTCTATAAATAGGGAAGAAAAGGGAAAAAAGAAAAATAGAGAAGAAAACAGGTGTTGAGAAAAAGAAGAAGAAGAAGGAAAGAGAGACGGGAAAAGGTAAGAATATATATATATATTATTTATTTATTTATTATTAGTATTATTTAGTTGTATATTTTCTATCTAGAGTTAGGTTATTTCGATAGAGTTTAAATGCTTTAAAGTTTGTAGAATAATAAACTATGGTGTAAGTTTATTATTATTTAATCATTGTATCATTTCAGATAAATTTTCTTCGTTTTCAAACACATACAGTGAACAAAAAAATTATCTTAAAGATATTGTGTGATACACAGGCTTCGATTTTTTTTCTATTTAATTTATATATTATTTAAATTTTGTATTTATATATATTTTTCTAATTTTAATGAAATAATTTTATTCTTAAATTGTTTGCTCGTATATTATTTCTTACAATTCTAAGATAATTTCTCCTCTTACTTTTTGGACAAACATGTTGTTTATAATATGTTATATTTATTTATTCTATTATAATTATTATTCAATTTTTACATCTTTATTAATTCCTTGAATCATATATTTAATATTAATTTTGCTCTTATATTAAATTACTTGCACTTTATTCTACTTGATTTCATCGCTTTCTATATTTTTGTTATGATTAATTATTTTATATAATTGTGTTGTATTTTTAATACCGATATTTTATATTAAGTATTTTGTTTTCTTTATTTATTTTTTGTTACTAATCTTAATATTATTTACTTTATATTTGTATTTTATTTTTACTATATATATATATTATAATTTTATAAATAATAAATTATTTTATTTTAAAATTATTTAATCACTATAATTAATTAAATTACAAATATATATACGTAAATTAACATATTTCTATGCTTTATTTATTATATATATATATATTCTAATTTATAAAGTTTATTTGGTAATTTTTAAAACTTGTATTGCTATTCCAATGAATCGTGTTGCGCCAGAGAGACCATATTAGTTTAATATTTTAAACTTGAAAAGATGAAAGAGTAAGATGATGTTATATTTCACTACTTTGAATTTAGCAAAGTTCTTAACTGAAGAAGCTCCCGATCAACCTGAGAGTGAACAAGATTTTCAATCTACTAATGCTATTGAAACATGAAAGCATTTTGATTATCTACATAGGAACTATGTTTTGTATAGTTTAACCGATTCCTTGTACAATGAATACAATAAGAAAAATATGACTCAAGACTTCTAGGAATTATTAGACCGGAAGTATGAAATTGAAAATGTTGATGCCAAGAAAGTTTTGGTTGGTCAATTTCTTGATTATAAGATAGTGGACTCTAAATCGATACGTAATCAAGCATGTAAAATCTAAGATATCATAACAGATATGTATATTTTATTTATTTATTTATTTATTTATTATTATTATTATTTAGTTTTATATTTTCTATCTAGAGTTACGTTCTTTTGATGAGTTTAAACATTTTAAAGTTCGTAGAATAATAAATTATGATATAAGTTTATTATTATTTAATCGTTTTATCCTAAGAGATAATTTTTTGTCGTTTTTAAACACACACGGTGATCAAAAAAATTATCTTAAGGATATTGTGTGATACACAGACTTCGATTATTTTTTCTATTTAATTTATATATTATTTAAATTTTATATTTATATATATTTCTAATTTTAATAAAATAATTTTATTATTAAATTATTTATCTGTATATTATTTCTTAGAATATTAACATCCTAAAAGTTCTTATAAGGAACAAATTAATATTTTGGGTTAACAACACATAGATAAGAAATAAGAAAATAAGATTCAATCCATAAAAAAATTCATACATATTCATTTTAATTACATAAATTTCAATAAAAATAAAATAATATAAGAGCTTAATTTGTTGTGTTCTGAATTCAGATGATTACGGAGCTTGATCCAATAACATCTCAAACGTATTTCTTTTGAGAGAGTGTCTGAATAATATGGTGATACACGTGTTACATCTTAATTGGTGACAAGATTGTTTTTTTCTTTGTTTTTTTAGAAGATGAACCCCAGGCCTAGTTCTGATGTTGAAAAGAACATCTATGTCAGACCACGTGGTCATATGAGGTCGATAGGGTCTGTTACCATGAGGTAAAAGGATGTAATGAGCTGGTCCTAATCCAATGGGCTGTGAATCAGTAAGTCTGAGCTACGCATGGACTTGATGGGCTACCCTTAATGCGCTTGGGTTGGATGGGCACCTAGGATTGCCTCTTCGTGGGATTGGGCTAGACGAGTATCTCAACCTGTTGGAAAATTATGGATCAAAACTCTGAAAACTCAAGAACACTCAAGAACAATTATCCAGAAACACTCAGAAATTATTGAATTTTTGTTTCTGATTTCTTTAACTTGATTATTACATTGCTACTGAGAGGTATTTATAGAAACAACTAATAAATCTAAGTCATACAATATAAACCTACCAAAACAATCTAAACCATACACTTATCTTCTTACCTAACCCATTGATTTTTCTTCTTCCCACCAACCATGAGCTGTATCCTTATCAATCCAGATCATCACCATAGAAGCTTCCACAAGCTGGACTTCAAATGGGTTAGAATATTTCAAAGTTTGTTTTTGATTTCTTTGGGTTTGTAAACAAGTTTACAAACCAACACTTCCCCTTAAACTTGTTTTATGATGCCCAACAAATTTCTCAATCTGACAAAGTCTTCTTGCTTGAGCGGTTTAGTGAAGATGTCGGCAATTTGATCTTGTGATTTTACATACTCGAGTTGTACATCCTTTCTTGTGATGCACTCCCTGATGTAATGATATCGAGTATCTATGTGTTTGCTACGATCATGAAAAACAGGATTTTTGGCTAAGGCAATGGTTGACTTGTTATCGACACAAATTTTGGTTGGTTCTTCTTGTGTCAAACTTAGCTCCTTTAACAAGTTTCTCAGCCAAATTGCATGGCAAACACATGAGGTAGCTGCTACATATTCTGCTCACAACTAGACAAGGTGACAATCGGTTGCTTTTTCGACATCCATGTAAAAACAGTATTTCCCATGAAAAACACAAATCCGGAAGTGCTTTTTCGATCGTCTATATCTCCACCAAAATCGCTATCACTATATCCAACAAGCTTGTAATCATTAGAAGTTGAATAGAACAAGCTAAAATTAATTGTACCTTTTAGATAGTGTAGGATTCTTTTTGTAGCTTTGAAATGGGTGATTGTCGGTTTCTCCATATAGCGGCTAATCAATCCAACGACATATAGGATGTCAGGCCTTGTGCATGTGAAATAACGCAGACTTCCAACTATACTTTTGAAAAATGTTGGATCCATATTTTCACAATCTTCATGCTTGGATAGTTTGATTCCACATTCCACTGGTGTGTTGATCGGCTTGCAATCGTTCATCTTGAACTTCTTTAGTATCTCCTTTGCATAGATTTCTTGAGAGATGAAAATGCCTTCTTCCTTTTGCTTTACTTCAATTCCAAGGTAGTATGCCATTAACCCGATATCTGTCATTCCATTTGATGTATCTTCCACTTATTTTGAGCTGCCAAAGAAATGATTAGTCTTATAGTTTCTAATCGAGCAACAGAGAAAATACCTCATCATAGTCAATTCTAGCCTTTTGACTATATCCTTTTGCTACTAGCCTCGCCTTGTGTCTTTCAATCTCTCCCTTAGCATTCTTCTTTATCTTGTACACCCATTTGACACCTATTTCCTTATGCCCTTTGGGAAATGAAACAGGTTCCCATGTGTCGTTCTTCTCTATTGCATTGATTTTTTTTTCCATCGCATCTCTCCACTTCTTCTCTTGTATAGCTTCTTGAAAGCTCACTGGTTCACAATCAGCAAAGAGACAAAATAAGGTAAGATTATCTTGTCGTTCTGTTACCTCATAAAGATCTTGGAGATTTCGTGTACGTGTCACGACTCTTTCACTTCCACTTGAAGATGATGACAGATCTTCATGAGTGGTTAGCATTGGTGAAGTAGGTGGAGTCGTTGGCTCTTGTTGAATTTGTACAGATTTCTCCCTCATTATCTGCTCATCTTCTTTAAACTGAGGAAAGAAATTGAAGTTACCTGCATGAGAGTTAAAATCCCATTCTCCTTCTTCGTCGAATACCACATCTCGACTAATCACAATCTTCTTATTGTGTGGGTTGTACAATTTATAGCCCTTTGAATTAGCATCATAACCGATGACGATAAAACTCTCGCTTTTATCATCAAGCTTTGTTCTTCTCTCATCTGGTACATGAACATGGGCTATACTTCCAAAGACTCTTAGATGGGAAATACCAGGCTTTCTTCCACTCCATGCCTCTTGCGGTGTCTTTCCCCATACACTTCTTGTTGGAGATCGGTTTGACAAGTAAACTGCACATGCTACTGCTTCTGCCCAAAACTCTTTAGGTAGTTTCTTACTTTTGAGCATGCTTCGTGCCATATTGAGGATTGTTCGGTTCTTTCTTTCAACTACACCATTCTGTTGGGGGGATCTTGGCACTGTTAAAGATCTATGAATTCCATTTGCTTCACAGAACTCTTGAAACTCCTTGGATATAAATTCTCCACCTCGGTCTGATCTCATGGCTTTGATTTTTCTACCGCTTTCTCTCTCCAATGTAGCTCTGAACCTTTTGAATACTTCAAAAACTTCTGATTTCTGTTTCAAGAAATATACCCAAGTGTTTCTTGAAAAATCATCAATAAAAAGAAGAAAATAGTTACTGTTACTGAGAGAGCTAGGCTTGATCGGTCCGCACACATCAATATGGATTAGCTCCAGTGGCTTCTTGGCTCTTGAGTTTGACTCCTTTGGAAAGCTTTTTCAGAATTTTTTTCCGAGTAGGCACCCTTCACAAAGTTGATCAGGATGGTTAATGCAAGGTAGTCCCTTCACCATTTCCTTCTTAGACAACAGCTCCAATCCTCCAAAATTGAGATGTCCAAATTGAAGATGTCATAGCCACGATGCATCTTTATAGCAGGCTTTTAGACACTTTGCAATGTCATTTTGTATGTTGATCAAGAACATTCTATTCTTTGACATCGGTACGTTAGTAATGAGGTTATTCTTATAATCTTTTATAGAAAGATTATAATCCTTCATATGAATATCATAACCTTTCTCTAACAATTTTCCTAAACTTAAGATGTTACTTTTCATATTTGGGACATAGTAAACATTGAAAATAAATTGATGTTGCCTATCTTTCAAACGAATAAGAATGTTACCTCTTCCTTTCACTGCTACGTTTGAATCATCTCCAAATGAGACATTTCCACTTACTAACTCATCTAGTTCCATGAACATGTCTTTCCTTCCACACATATGGTTGCTTGCACCGCTGTCAAGATACCGGGCATTTGGTTGACTACTATCACCCTCCTTCCGTGCTAGAAAAAAGAGTTTCTTTCTCATCGGTCTTCTCCTCTATGTAGTTGATTTTCTCATCTACTCTATTATTGGGAGTTCTACATTCTGAAGCATAATGTCCAAATTTCTGACAATTATAGCATTGAACTTGAGATTTGTCATACCTTGAGTTCATATTACCTCTTCCTCGACTTTGTGTTGAGCTTTCTACTCTCTCAAAGTTGTTGGAATTGTTGTTGTAATTCCAACCTCGTCCACGACCTTTACCTCTACCTCGGCCACGTTGGTTTCTGTCATTGCCTTGGCTTTCATGCTTATCTTTGAATTGCATCTTGAAGAGTTGCTCAGTAATCCCTTGCTTCTTCTTATAGTTTTCTTCATATGCTTGTAATGACTCATTGAGTTCCTCAATGGTCATTTCTTCCAAATCTTTTGTTTCCTCAATCGTCACGACGATGTGTTCAAATTTGGAATCTAATGAACGAAGTATCTTTTCCATTATTCTAACATCTCCCAACATCTCACCGTTTCTTTTTAATTGATTAGAAACAACTGCGACTCTCGAGAAATAATCAGAAATAGATTCAGAAGCTTTCATATGTAGAGATTCAAACTCACCTCTTAGTGTTTGCAGACGAACCTTCTTCACTTTCTCGGCTCCTTTGAAAGAAATTTGAAGCTTATTCCATGTTGCTTTGGAAGATGTTTCATCTGAAATTTTCTCAAACCTATCATCATTTAAGGCTTGATAGATAAGAAATAGGGCTTTCTTGTCTCTCTTTCTCAAATCCTTCAAAGATTCTTTTTGCACTTGCGTTAGAGTAGTTTCATCATCTGGCTCACTTAGGCCTTTCTCTACGACTTCTCACACATCATGTGCATCCAAAAGAGCATTCATCTTAATACTCCAATTATCATAGTTATTGTTGTTACGTGTAGGGACTTGAAACGATGACATACCTCCACTTGACATAATTCTCAATATAGTGAGAATTTGTAAATTCTGATCACACAGATGGATTCAGAACGTCAAAAAACTTTAGGAGGAACTCCGGGAAAATCTGGTCAACTGTTTCGGTGGCTCGGTCAACAGGCTTCACGACTCGGTCAACTCGGCTCGACGGCTTAGTCAAATGGCTTGGCGGCTCGATCAGCACCTTGATCAATAGGCTCACGGCTCGGTCAACTCGGCTGACTTAGTGAGTTAACTCACTTGTGGTAGAAACTTCCGGAGGATCGTGGCGGCGCATCCGAACTCCGATCGGGATGATTCTTGCGCCGTCAGATTTGTCTCGTCGAGAGCTTCAATTTGATATACAATAGTGTATATTTATATTTTCAACTATAGCTCTGATACCACTTTGTTGGAAAATTATGGATCAAAACTCTGAAAACTCAAGAACACTCAAGAACAATTTTCCAGAAACACTCAGAAATTATTGAATTTTTGTTTCTGATTTCTTTAACTTGATTATTACATTGCTACTGAGAGGTATTTATAGAAACAGTTAATAAATCTAAGCCACAGAATATAAACCTACCAAAACAATCTAAACCATACACTTATCTTCTTACCTAACCCATTGATTTTTCTTCTTCCCACCAACCATGAGCTGTATACTTATCAATCCAGATCATCACCATAGAAGCTTCCACGAGCTGGACTTCAAATGGGCTAGAATATTTCAAAGTTTGTTTTTTGATTTCTTTGGGCTTGTAAACAAGTTTACAAACCAACACAACCTGCATCTTCGTGTGCTTGGGTTGGGTGAGTGTGTTGTCCAAACAATATTCAAAGTGGAGAAAATTAAAGTCATTATCTAGGCCATAGTCATAGAATTCAAAATGAGCTCGAAAATATATTAGCGTATGAAGTAAGGATTGTAATCATTAAAAAGATCAAAGAGTTAGTATTTTTCTGATATACTTTATTGTAATCAAGACGTAGGCCATCCAGAACAAATGTTATGAAACTTGAGATGTGTGGATCATTTGACAATTCCTTAAAATTGGGAAAAGAAATACTTCGTAGATTTTTAAAGTTTTTAATAGTGGATGATGCATCTTGGACGGACTTTTTGAAAGTGCCTATAAATGCAATGAAGAGTTTTGGATTAGATATAAATATGCTTGTAGAGGACAAGGTTCTGATGATGGGGCTAATATGAGAGGACGAAACACTAAGGTTTACAAAAAATGATGCTAGATATAAATTTAGAGCATTTTATACTCCACGAGGGTGTAACAGTTAATCTTAGTTTATTAGTACGTGATATTACTAATTAATGTCTAAGTGCAGTAATATTTTTGGCCTGACACCATGTAAATATTCATTGTTTGCCTCTTCTATTGAATGGTGGAAATTTATGCGATCATATTTTTGGTTCAACTCTTAAACCATTGTTTCAAACACGTTGGAAAAGCTATATTGATAGTGTTAAAGCCCTAGTCCTCAATACAAATACGATATACTTATTGGTAAAAACTAGTGAATATCCAAAAGGAAAGAATAAAGCAACATATTTAGTGACGTATGAGAATGAAAATTTTGAATTTTTATTGGGCATTAATATCTAGTATGATAATTTGTCTACATTAATTTTATTAGTTCTTAGAAGTTGTTGAAAAATCAATCATTCTAAAAGCTTAAACTATTGTAAGAAAACCTAATATTGGTTTTTAAGCATCTATAAGTTTATTATAATAAGTGTTTATTGTACAACATGTAGATTAAACACTTACAATTCAATAATTAGAATTATTTGCATTTGAATAAAAGAACTCTAACTCTGATACCATATTAGAAAATTAACTCTTCCAATGACTTAAGTTATTGAGAGAAGGTTCACCAATACTTATCTTTTCGCACAAGTATTGACTATATTTACTATATATTTCAACTATTGAAATTACTTGAATTCGAACATATGACCTCTAATTCTTATACAAGATAGAAATATAAAATATGTTTATGTGGAAACAAATATTAAAAAATCAAAATAGTTAGAGAGGAGGACTATAAAATCAAATAAAAAACATTATAGTTTTTATTCATTCATAATAATAAGATATTACATGTATTTATAGAAATAATGAGACCTAAAATCCTAATCTAAATAAGAATCCTAAACTAATAAAAAAAATACAATAACAATTCTATAATATTCTAACTATATTAAATTCTAATGCTAATAAGAAAATTAAATATTTAGTATCTAATATTTCAATTGTAAGTGTTTGGGTGTCGTGTACGAGGGTACCCCATATGCACATGGTACACACAACCGAGGTACATGAGATGCATGTCAGAAAATAGGATCGTATGAACTGCTTTGGGTACACAATAAATGAGGTTCATCCTACACGGAATGGTCCTAGCATATAGTGCCCTAGGTGTATGATCCTAACGCGGTGATCAAGGTGTATGATCTGACAAGGGGACATAAAGACATGAATTGTAGAAAATAATAGACACAACCTCATCATATCACAAGATTTGATGGTAAGTTAAGCGTGGTCATTTCAATGGGGTGCCAACACTTGGGGATAATAGTGTCTATATATATGGACTTGTATGACCCATTTGAAAGATCAGACTCTCTAAATCCTATAGCACTTTATAATTATCTCCAAAAAATTGGCGCCCACCATGAGACCTTGACTTTATTCAATCCATATTGAGAATTTGAGACCTTTCATTTAGAAAATTAGGAAAATTCACCTGTTATCATGTCTAGTCATCGCACTACCTCCATTTCAAGAAAAAGTAATCCTCACAATGACATCAGGCACCCCATGCCCTAGGGTCATGACGCTAAAATTCTATGGAACACATACCTCATTAGGTAACCCACCTTATGTCTCATCGGGGATTGGGGTATTATTCTAGTAATCCATCTACCATTGAAGATAGGGAAGAAGTCACTAAAATGGGGCTACATGCTACCATATCCATAGACAAAATTGCTCAAATGAAAAAACTTTACCAAGAAGTAATGAAGTTGCAGCAAGTCTTTATCTAGTCACAAAATTATAAAGAGAAATTATGCGCTCTTTCGTTACAATAAAACTATTTGAAAGAAGTTGAAAGTTCTTTCCAAATTGTAACAGCTATTCCACCCACACAATCACACTCAAGAACTCAAAAAATTTCAAGACCAAGATAACATCATCGCTAACCCTCTAATCCATGACAAGTTCATAAACCTTGTTATCCTGTCAAACCCACAAATGACCAACCTAAAACACATACATAAGCACCCCACACAAAGAAACATGTCAATATCCAACCAAACCATCTCGATAATGAATCGGATGAGAAATGGAAGAAGTGGAAGAAAAAATGTCCAATCAACTCAAAAAGTAAGGAAAGGGACGTCCTGTGAATGATATTGAGGCCATGTGTGACCAATTTTTGACATTCCCTTTTTAGATGAAATATAATTGATGGTAGCCCTACCTAAGCTTTTAGCCCAAAAATGTCCACTCTATAAGGGAATGGACGACCTAGTATCCTATGGCATATACTTCAAAATGGTTATGGCTCCAGTATCTATCCCAGAAGAAAAAAAAGGGCTCATTGTTCTATAAGATCTTTGCTTCAACTTTTCAAGATATGACACACGAAAGGTTTGTCAAGCTTCCACCTAAAAGTATCATCAATTTCAACCAATTGGTGAAGATATTCATTACAAACTACACCTACAACAAGTCCATTCAGAAAGAATCACACCACTTGTTCTCCATATTCCAAGAAAATGAGAAAACGATAAAAAACTACATAAAGAGATTTAAGAAGGAGAAATGGAGATTTCACAATGCCCTTATCCTATCACTATCAGGCTTTCAAGAAAGGACTAAGAAGGTACAATGGTTTATTTATAGAACTCACTAAAACCAACCCACTTTTGTTGGAAGTTCTTTATGAGGAGAAACAAAAAAAAATTCAATGCTGAAAGAGAAATGAAATCCACAAAAGTTACCACATATTCATTGTCAACCAAGCCTAATACAAGGAATAATATAGAAAGTAAACCTATTGTTAACATGCGTCCAAATCCACCCCATTTTAAGCCAATAATAAAACCCAGAGGAAGCCTAGGGACATATGGTAGAGCTTTATCACCTTTTAGAGGGCCACCATTACGGGTATCCCTTGTAGATGCAATTCAGATGAAGGAAAGAATGGAACAAGTGAGGTGGCCTCAGCTTATAAGAGCACTTTAAAAGGACCTTAACAAATATTTTGCGTTCCATAAATATACCAGTCACTAGACCAAAGATTATAGACATCTCAAGTGGGAGATTGAACAACTCTTGTCGGAAGGACATCTAGAAGATATAGTAGATGGAAACAAAAATAGACTCATAGATAAGAAAATACGAGAGATAATCCTAGAAGGAAGGTGATTCCTCTTAATCCTCTATAGAAAGAAGATAGAGAAGCCCAATGACCTCAAGGAAATATTCCTATAATTCATACCATACATGGTGGTCAAACTATGTTAAGAAATACACATAATTCTTCCAAAAGATATGCTAGAAAGGCAAGATACATACATCATCTAGTCTATACCTCGAAGCGTGAGGGAGTAGTATTTCCAATAACGTTTGAAGGAAGAGAAACTCTACCATCCCATGATTGACATCTTACCCTCTTAAGAATATCTTGGGTAATTTGGAATAACCAGGTCTATCTCAGATAACTATAAAATTAAGTGACTTTGATATACAATATAGGCTATAATCATCCATTAAAGGACAAGCACTAACTAAATTTGTTGCAAAATGGAAAGAATATGAATTGGTAACTAACCCCAACAGACCATCCAAGGAAGTTGTGTTAGTTTAAATGTCCACCCCAAACTTGTGGATTGTATATGTGGATGCAGTATGTAATTTAAAAGGCACGAGGGTGGGATAGCCATGTTAACTCCCATAGGAGGACTAATGGAACAATGTATCTGAATTGCTTTTCCCGACACTAACAATGTGGCTAAGTATGAAACACTCTTACTAGCACTCCACTAACTCCACTCTTTGGAAGCCAAGAAAGTATCACTTTATTATTCACATTTAATAGTCAATTAGGTTAATAATGCCTTTGAAGCAACAAAAAAACGGATGAAAAAAATACTTCGAAGAAACAAAAAAGGAAATATCAAATTTTCAAGCATTCAAAATCAAACAAATACCTTAGAAAGGAAATACATATGCCGAATCACTTGCTAATTTAGTAGCAATAGTAAGCACGAAAAAAAAACAAGTCATCCACGTGTCTTGCTTACCAATTCCAAGCATCCCTATGGATCTCATTACCTTTGTTCCTAATGATGAGCGAAAACCGGCATCGCCGATTCTTGCCAATACTTTGGTTTTAATATTTATAAAACTCTCGCAAGTGCACGAATCATTTCGAAGAAAATGATAAGTATACTCCCAAGGTCGATCTAAGGAAGGAATGTATGTGGTTTTTAATTTATTATTCAAACTTTTAAAAACGAAATTAAATCCTAAACATCCTGTCACGATAGTTTGGTTTTTGTGTTCCTAATCTAATGACATAAAATAAACATATATACAGATTAATTAAATATAATCTAATAACATAAAAATAAACATAGATACAAATTCAATAAATAATTATCTAAAAATAAACATATATACGGATTCAATAAATATTCATGCAAATTTTTATCATTTATATCAGCGGAGTATTTATGGATATAATAACTAAATTAATTATGCTTGCTCATATTATCTAGGTTATTAAAGATATAAATTGATATTTTATTGATTCTCTCTTTTTTATATAAATACCACCTTTGGTGGGGTTAGATATTCTTTGTTAACTAAACAAATCAATTAACACCTATGGGTGGGGTTGATAACTAATATGCTTAATTAAATTAATTCCTTTTTCTAAGAGATTGAAAATGAACCATTTAAATGCCACCTTTGGTGGGGTTAGACAATTTAAACATTATTCAAGGTGTCCAAATTAAACATAAGAATTTAATTATCCGAGTACTAACTTTCAAGTTTTAAAACCACTATTGAAAACATGTTGTCAATACATTTTCACATAATAATTCTTATAAAAACTTTTGAAATAGAGTTTCACTCTAACTACCGGGCGATTGTACCAACAAATAAAAGAGCACTACTCTAAATTAGACCGGATAACTAAACCTTAAAATCTAATTTTCAGTTTTAAGTTTGTAATGAAAAATAATATATTTCTCTCTAACATTCTTAATATAAAATCTTGAATAAAAACAAAATCAATTCATTTTAGAAATTTTCACCTATTTAATATTTCGCAAGCATAACAACGTTATTATTATATCATGTTTATAAACAGCTAGCAGAGTTAAATTTAATCATAGACAAATTAAATATAACATGTAAGAATAAAGCATAAAAATAACTGTAAAGAAAATAAAATCCTTACAGAACTTCGACGCTATTCCCGTTGCTAGAAAACCTCCAAGCGGAATTTGCACTCCCATTTATTGAATCAAAAACTAAATTATTACAAAAACATTACAAGTTCCTCTCAAAAAGAGAAGAACACTAAAACTAAGAGAATTGAACTAAAAACTAAGAAGGAAACTAAGAAAAACTTAGAAACTAAGAAAGAAACTAAGGAAAACTCAAAAACTAAGAAATGAGAGAAAGAAAGAAGAGAGAAGTGTGGTTTGAAGGTGTGTTTTGAAGTGAAGGGAAGAGGGGTATTTATAGGTGAGGATGGAGAGAAAAAGTAGAGAAAAAAATGTTAAAAAAATGTAAAAACGCGGATTATTGATTGCTGACGTCATTTGATGACGTCAGCATGACGGGGGGCGGCTGCATAGTACCGGGTATGAACAGTACCACGGCTGCACAGTACCGGGTATGAACAGTACCGCGGCTGCACAGTACCGGGGATGAACAGTGCGCGCGGATGAACAGTGCCGCGCGCTGCTGCTTGGGGCGGAGCTAGGCGCTGGGGCACGGCGGCCGGGCGGCGCGATTTTCGTCTTTTTGACATTTTTGACCTTTTCGACCCATTTTGTCCAATTTTTCCATGTTTGTTGACCTTTTCCCACTTATTTATTAATATATTTGTGATGTATTGCTTCAAGTATTCCTGTTTGAGTCTTTAAATTGCGTTTTTAAGCCAAAATACCTGAAAAACAATAAAAATACCTGTGATTCCGAAAAAGACAAATTTATATAAATATATGATAAAACATATAAATATATGTATTTTTAATCAATTAATGTGCATAAAATCATGGTTATTTTAGTGCTTTTTGAGCACTCATCACAACCCCCAACCAGCTTCTTGCTAGTCCCTTAGCAAGAGAAGCGATAAAAACTAAAAATTAAACTATCCTAAATCACTTTCGTGGATTGAAACGGTTGCATTTAGCCTATGCAACAAGCCGTTAAACCCCTAGGTTGCCCTAGTGGACGAGTTTGAGTCTCGTGAGGGTTTTCAGTAATGATACCCACAAACATTGAACTAAATGTAGAAATCAAAAGAAACAATAAAAACAATCAAATCAAAAACTAAAATTACAACAAAATCAAAAATTAATTTAAGGATAAAAGAAAACAACATATCACAAAAATGTCTCATACTTTTTAATCTCTTTTAAGATCATAATTAAAATCTCAAGCATAAGTTATTTTAATCTCTTTAAACAATCATGATTTTATTATAATAATTAGTCGAAAATCATTTTCATATTTCATATCAAAAATGTATCAATTTAATTTTACCCAATTTCAGTGTCATGAATCAGAATTCGCTTCGACTCTATTCCTCACAAGTCAATACTCTCAAAACACTGAATCCTATGAGTTCAAACACTCATACTAATTTATATGCGAAAGAGTTTATGTATAGAAATGAACTAATATGTTCGCATATGTATAAAGAATAAAGGCTCAAAGTGTTATTTTAACATTGATCTCATGAAAGGAATCGAATGTATAAATTATAAAGATATCATATATAAAAATTATTTTTATGCATAAATCAAACTCATTAAGAAAGAATTTCAAGATATATGCTTTTTACAAATGAAGAAATTGCAATGACTTTTTAGGGAATTACTTCCTATATCTTTCTTTTGAAATTAGCCTTTACTCACAACTTTGTAGGCAATGTGGGTCATAGTATGTAGATGATACTATATATATTTTTTTATCTCTCTATTTTTTTATTTTTTTTTATTTTATTTTTTTGTAGATATTTTTCAATATATGTATTTTTTTAGAGAGTCAACCCATGTACAGATTGCACATTTTTTTGGATTTTGGTGAGTGGTTAATTTTGTGGCTTTTCTGTTTGATCTTGGTTTAGGTAACCCCAGATATGTCTTTTTGTTTTTGTAGCAGTCATGCATAAATGAGATATAAGCATATACTATCAATTTCAACTCAAATCATTTAATCTTAAGCAAAAATAATAATCAAAAATATATGATACTCTATTAAGATGAGAAAAAAAATCATACATTCAATGCTAATACCTATAGAGATCATCTAAACTTCTTGAATAAATAAGAAATGTGTTTGGAGTAGAAAAAATATATATTTCACTCTGAATAAAAGAATTTAGGCTCAAATTATATCTCACAAGTGTAGTCTCCACTAAAAAAATTCATAAACACCGATTTTGGGTTTAATATAATTTCCACATTTTATCAAGAAATACTAGTTATGACAAAAACTAACTAATTATCAAAAATAATTACACAATATTTCATGATATGTTTTCAAAAAAATTAATCTAACAGTACCAAAGACTTAACTATTTACTTAAATTTGATTTAAAGAAATGATAAATTTTTGTGAGAATTTTTTTTTATTTTTTATTTTTATTATTTTTTTTATTAAGCATGGTAACTTTTCACCACCCCCAACCTAGAACTTACATTGTCCTCAATGTAACAACTGCAAATTAAAGATAAAGAGAAAAGAGGAGAAAGATTACCTATTTCTTGAGAATGTGTAAGTAGTAATGAAGAAATGCAGGTGCATCCATCATATTCATCATTAAAGTGTGTACAGACAGATCGCTGTGAACTTCTAACATCTCAACAAATATTTTAGTTTTAACAATTTTAAAATTATTCACATATAAGTAAACTAAAATAAACAATAAAATTAAGTAAATAAAACAAATAACAAAAAATTACCTAACATGATGGGTTGCCTCCCATCCAGCGCTTAGTTTAACGTCTTAGCAAGACGTATCTTTTTGGTGCTAAGGGTTACTCAGCCAAATGCAATCCATTTCAGCAATGTTGTTTGGTTCTTCTACATAAGGCTTGACACGATGGCCATTAACTTTGAACGTTTTTTGTGTCTTGGAGTCCAATAGTTCTACCACTCCATATTCAGATACCTGAACTATTTTGAATGGTCCATCCCATCTTGATCTCAGCTTTCCTGGAAACAATCTCAAACGAGAGTTAAATAAAAGAACTTTCATTCCAGGGTGAAAAGTTTTAGGAACTAGCCTCTTGTCATGATAGCGTTTAGTACGCTCTTTGTATAATTTGGCATTCTCATAAGCTTCATTCCTAATTTCTTCCAACTCATGAAGCTGGAGTAATCGTTTTTCACCTGCTTTATCTAAATCCATGTTTAGCTCTTTAATTGCCCAGTAAGCCTTGTATTCAAGTTCAACTGGAAGGTGGCACGCTTTCCCAAAGATTAACCGGTAAGGGCTCATCCCAATAGGTGTTTTGTAAGCGGTGCGGTATGCCCATAAGGCATCATTTAACTTAAATGCCCAATCCTTCCTTGAGGGACGCACAGTGCGTTCCAATATTCCCTTAATTTGCCTATTACTTACTTCCACTAAACCGGAAGTTTGAGGATGATATGGAGTAGCTACCTTATGTGTGATGTTGTACTTGTTTAGTACTCCATCAAAGAGTTTGTTACAAAAATGGCTACCTCCATCACTTATTATAGCTCTAGGCGTTCCGAACCTACTGAATATGAAATCTTTCAAGAATTTCACAACAACATTAGCATCATTGGTTTTGGTGGGGATAGCTTCTACCCACTTGGACACGTAATCCACAGCAACCAAAATGTATTGAAAACCATTAGATGGGGGAAAAGGACCCATAAAGTCAATCCCCCATACATCAAAGAGTTCAACAACTAAATTAGATGTCAAAGGCATTTCATCTCTTTTGCTTATGTTTCCTGTTCTTTGACATCTATCACATTGTGCACAAAACATATGAGCATCTTTAAAAAGAGTGGGCCAAAAGAATCCAGACTGTAATATCTTACGGGCTGTCTTTTCACCTCCAAAATGACCCCCACAATGAAGTTCATGACAAAAAGTCAGAATGCTCTTATGTTCTTCTTCAGGTACACATCTCCAGATGACTTGATCTTGACCAATCTTGTATAAATAAGGGTCATCCCAGAAATAGTCCTTAATAGTTTTAAAAAACCTTTTCTTGTCCTAATATGAAGTGTTAGGTCGCAAAACACCAGTGGCAAGATAGTTTACAATATCAGCATACCATGGGTTCGGACCTATGAAAAATAACTGTTCATCAGGAAAGGTTTCAACTATATCTTCATTACTCTCATCTTTAAGAGAATTGAAGTCAGAAATCAACCTAGACAAATGGTCAGCTACTAAGTTTTCACTGCCTTTCTTATCCTTGATTTCTAGGTCAAATTCTTGTAAGAGTAAGACCCATCTGATTAATCTTGGCTTGGCATTTGGTTTACTTAATAGGTATCTTAAAGTAGCATGATCAGAATGCACAATCACTTTAGATCCTACTAAATAAGACCGAAATTTGTCTAAAGAGAATACTATAGCCAAGAATTCCTTTTCAGTGGTGGTGTAATTCATCTGGGCATCATTGAGTGTTTTGCTAGCATAGTAGATGACATGTAAACGCTTATCCACTCTTTGTCCCAGGACTGCTCCTATTGCATAATCAGAAGCGTCACACATTATTTCAAAGGGTAAAGACCAGTTTGGTGCCATAATAACAGGGGTAGATGTTAGTTTATCTTTCAAGGTATTAAAGGAAGTAAGGCAGTCATTGTTGAAATCAAAATCAGCATCTTTGGATAGCAAGTTACATAAGGGACGACTTATTTTAGAGAAATCTTTAATAAATCGTCTGTAAAATCCTGCATGTCCCAAGAAGCTTCTTATCCCCTTCACAGATGTAGGGGAGGTAGTTTGGCTATCAATTCAACTTTTGCCTTATCAACTTCAATACCCTTGTTTGAAATTATATGTCCTAAAACTATCCCTTGTTGAACCATAAAATGACTTTTCTCCCAACTAAGGGTGAGATTACATTCAATGCATCTTTCTAAAACCAAAGTCAATTTATGTAAGCAATCATCAAATGAGTTCCCAAAGACAGAGAAATCGTCCATGAAAATCTCAATGAATTTTTCCACCATGTCCGAGAAAATAGATATCATGCATCTCTGGAAAGTGGCAGGGGCATTGCATAACCCAAATGGCATTCTGCGAAAAGCAAATGTCCCAAAAGGACATGTAAATGTGGTATTTTCCTGATCTTCTGGTGCTATGGGTACTTGATAATATCCAGACAGTCCATCCAAAAAACAGTAAAATTCGTGCCCAGCTAATCTTTCCAACATTTGATCAATGAATGGAAGAGGAAAGTGATCCTTTTTCGTATATAAATTTAGTTTCCTAAAATCTATACACATTCTCCATCCAGTGATTATTCTAGTGGGCACTAATTCACTTTTGTCATTCTTAACAACTGTTATCCTAGATTTCTTTGGTACCACATGCACTGGACTAACCCACTTACTATCCACAATAGGATAGATAATCCCTTCTTCTAATAATTTAAGAATTTCCTTTTTAACTACCTCTTGCATGTTTGGGTTTAGTCTTCTTTGGGCCTCTCGTATAAGTTTAGCACCATTCTCCAAGTTGATCTTGTGCATACACATTGTTGGACTAATGCCTCTTATATCCCCTATACTCCAACCTATAGATTTCTTAAACTGTTTAAGCACTTTGATGAGTTCCTTTTCTTGTGGTTTGGTCAAGGTTGAAGAAATTATCACTGGATAAGTTTCTCCTTCTCCCAAAAACACATATTTTAAGTGCTCAGGTAAGTCTTTGAGTTCAAGTTCAGGTGGATTGGCCTCTTTACTGGATGAAGAACTGGGTAGATTTAAAAGTGTACTAGATTTTGTCATCACTTCATTATTGTCTAGTTGTTCAAGGTACCCCTTAATTTCTTCATCTAAATCTTCTTCAACCTTTTCAAGTGTAAGAACGGTTTCCAGCTTGTCTTCTATTCTGGTTTGGAAAAAGGTGCTTTGGACAAGATTATCCAAAGGATCAACATCAAATATTTCATCGATGGCAGAGATAGAAGGAAAAGGTGAAGAATCAAAAACTTTAAAATGAATAGTCTCTCCTAAGATTGTCATTGTCAAATTTCCATCTTGGACATCAATAATAGTTTTAGTAGTTGCCATAAATGGTCTACCAAGCAATATTGTGTGCTCTCTGTCCAATGCTGGATTTTCTTGCATATCCAGAACCACAAAGTCAACAGGTATTATCAGTTTGTCTACCTGTACCAAAACATCCTCAACTATTCCCTCTGGATATTTAAGAGATCTATCTGCAAGTTGAAGGGACATAGTTGTGGGTTTTAAATCCCCTAGATTGAGTTGTAAGAATATAGAGTAGGGCATCAAATTTATACTAGCACCTAAATCAAGCATTGCTTTAGCAACCTTCTTATCCCCCATAGTTATGTTTATAATAAAACTTCCAGGGTCTTTCAACTTAGGGGGTAGTTTGTGCTGAAGTACAGCGCTAGAAATTTCTGATACTACTACTCGTTCATTCAGTTCATACCTCCTTTTCTTAGTGTTCAACTCTTTGAAAAACTTGGCATATGAGGGCACATTCATGATCACTTCTAATAATGGTAAATTGATATTTACTTTAGAGAGCATATTAAAAAGATCATTGAATTGCTTATCTTGTTTGGATTCTTTTAACCGGTGGGGAAAAGGTACTTGCATCTGGTGTGGTTCTGTTGTCTTTTGAATTTTGGGGGTGTCAGATGACCCCCCAATGAGTTTTTCAGAAGGCTTGTTAAGTTTAACACTTGTTTCTCCTTTTTGCGAGATTATAATATCGCCTTCTTTGTTACCTGAACTACAAGGTAGATTGTTAGAGATTTCAGGTAAACTGGTATTGACTACCTTACCACTTCGAAGGGTTCTTACATCCTTTGCTTGTTCTGGTTGACTGGGCAACTTTCCTGGTTCTTTCTTTTGCATTTGTTCAGCCAGTTGCCCAACTTTAGATTCAATCCTTTTAACCGAAGCCTCCATGGTGTTCAACCTTTGATTATTCATCAATTGGTTGTCACGACTAACTTGAATAAAAGCATTCAAGCTATCTTCTAAGGTTGGCTTAAAAGATTGGCTTGGTGGGTAAGGGTGGTTGTTATCCGACCTTAGTGTTGGATATTGGGCGTAGGCTGGGTGATTATAGGTGTTTGGATGATACCTTTGAAAAGATTGGACTTCCTCTATGGCATCGACACTAGAATCACAAGTATTTGAACAATTATGAGTACCATGCCCAATTGAACAACACACTTCACATACCTCTTGATTTGAAATTTGATGGGTAGTGAGGAGTTGCACTTGTTTAGTCAATTCAGCAAGTTGCAAGGTTATCTCATTATCAGAGCTAACTTCATTGACCTTTGCTTTCCTTCTACCACCTCTTTGTTGGGAATTAGAACCCAATAGCTCATAGAGATTATAGGTTTCCTCTGCGGTCTTTTCTCCTACAGCACCTCCAGCAGCATTATCAACCATGTATTGACTCTGTAGTGTCAATCCATCATAAAAGAATTGGTTTTGCAGCTGTAATGGAAAGCTATGATTTTGACATTGAATGAAAAGGAGTTTGAATCGTTCCCAAGCTTCATGAAAGGGTTCTTCATACATTTGAGAAAATGTTGCTATCTTTGTCCTTAGATCAACAGTCTTTTGATGGGAATAGAACCTACCCATAAAAATTTCATAGACTGCCTCCCAAGTTTTAAGAGAACCTGACTGTAGAGTAATGAACCATGACCAAGCTTTATCTTTGAGAGTGTAAGGAAAACACCTCATCCTAAGTTGATCTTCATTAATTGCATGTAGTGGAAAGGTTTGGACAATAGCATAGAATTCTCGAATGAAATGCAAAGGGTCTTCATTAGGGATACCGTAAAAGGAAGGCAACAAAGAATAATGAATCTTTTTCAATTCATAATTCCTTGCAGCCTCTTGTAATTGGATACCGGAAGTTACATTGCCAATGATTGGCATTGTATATTCTTTCATCTTTTTCCGCCTATCTTCAGCATCTCCCATGGTTGTTTGTAGTTGACAATGATCCTTCTCCTATTGTGTATCAACATTTTGCTTTTAAAAACAATAGTAGATATCTCTAAGAAATATTTATAACTTGATAAAACGTAAAAGCAAAAAGTGCAAGGAACCTAATTTTTTTTTAAATTTAAACGAATGGACAAAATGTTTGAAACAAACGAATTTTATTTCATCTAAATTTTTATTACACGCAAACTAAAACAAAGGAAAATACAATAATGGGTGACCTCCCATACAAGACTAAAATTTATCGTCTTCTAGTAAGACGTTGCTTGGAGATTGCAGAATGAAAAACTCAATGTCTCCTCTTCATTGAATTCATTTAAGTTTCAAATTAGTCTTTGCCTTTTTGCAAATGTTCAACTAACTGTTCAACTTGAACTTCCACCTTTTTGATAGAAGCTTCCACAGAGTCCAACCGTTGATTGGTTTTAGATTGGTTATCCCTACAAACTTGAATAAAAGAATTCAAGTTGTCCTCCAGGGTTGGTTTATTGGGAATGCTTCTTGGAATAGGTGGGTGGAATTGCTGGCCTGCCTGGTTTGAGCTTTGAGTGAAAGGAGGGTTGTTTTGCCTCCAAGAGAAATTTGGATGACTTCTCCACCCAGGATTATAGGTATTTGAATTGGGATCAAACCTTGGTCTCTGTTGATATGCTCCCAACACATTGATCTGTTCAGGTCCAGTTGTTTCTCCTTGATATGGACAGGCTTCAGTACCATGTCCCATGTTGCTATACAAACCATATTGTTCATTATTTGTGTTGGTTTGTGTAGCGAGAAGGGCAACTTGCTTAGTCAGTTGAACAAGTTGTTGTTGAACTTCATTACTGGAGTCGATTTCATGAACTCCAGCTTTTCTCACTCGGGAGCTTTTCTGTTGGGAATTAGCACCCAACATCTCAAAGAGGTTATACGTCTCTGAGGCAGTCTTTTCTCCTATTGCTCCTCCTGCAGCGTTGTCGACAATGAACTGACATTGTTGTGTAAGTCCATCGTAAAAGAATTGGTTCTGCAACTGCAGGGGAAAGCTATGATGGGGACATTGAGTGAGAAACATTTTGAACCTATCCCAAGCTTCATGGAATGGTTCTCCATCCATCTGAGAGAAAGTAGCAATCTTTCCTCTCAACTCTGATGTTTTTTGGTGGGAATAGAATTTTCCCATGAATTTATTGTAAATATTACCCCATGTCATCAGAGAACCTGGGGGAAGTGACATCAACCAAGCTTTGGCCTTATCCTTTAATGTGTAGGGAAAACATCTCATCCTAAGTTGATCCTCGTTTAGAATACCGAGGGGGAATGTTTGGACCGTAGCATAGAAATCTCTCATAAAGGAAAGAGAATCTTCATTAGGTAACCCATAAAAGGAAGGAAGCATAGAAAAATGAATATTTTTAAGGTCATAATTCCGAGCAGCCTCTCCCAACTGGATAGCGGCAGTTGCCGTGCCAATCACCGGTCTTGCAAACTCCTTCATCGTGGTTTCCCTAATATGTTGGTTTTCCTCCATTTCTTTTGGTTCTAGTAAATGATTAAGACTTGGTTCTATGTTTGGCTCAAAAACAGGTTGATGGGTAGAATCCAGTTTTGTTGACACTTGTTTAAATTTATGAAAATTATTTACATATGGTGTAAGGGGGTTTCCTAAGGATCTCCTACCACGCATAGACTATTATAAACGTAAATTTAAAACTCCTGTCAACAAAATAAAAAATTTAGAGAAAATTTACATGTTATTTAATACAAAGCACTAAACAAAACTAGTTAAAAAAATTATATTTTTTTATTTTTTTATTTTTTTATTTTTTATTTTTTTATTTTTTTTTTATTTTTTTTTGTAACATAATTAGTATTAACCAAGAGTGCTCCCAGGAAAGAATGGTGGTGCAAACGGCTCCTTAAATACCATTCTCCTAGCCAGAGCAACGTTCCCAGGAAAGACTAGTGGCACAAAGGCTTCCAAGAACTAGTCTCCTAGACAGAACTCCCTTAGATTTTTACTTTTCATGTTATTTAGTTAATTAGGTATAAATTCAAGTAATGTTTTTTTTTATGAACGGTAATTTTATTTTACTATTCAAGCTATATTATTTCTTATTAACTTAAAATTTTTGAAATTTTGAAATTTTTTATTTTTTTTATTTTTTTATTTATTTTATTTATTTTATTTTTTTTATTTTTTTATCTTTTTTTTTTAATTTTTATTTTTTTTATGAACGGTAATTTTATTTTACTATTCATGCTATCTTATTTCTTATTAACTTAAATTTTTTTGAAAATTTAAATATATTTTTTTTATTAACGGTAATTTTATTTTACTATTCTCACTATCTTATTTAACTTAAAATTTATTTTGAAAATTAAAATTTTTTTTTTACTATTCATGAACGGTAATTTTATTTTACTATTCACGCTCTATTATTTAACTTAAAATTTATTTTGAAATTTTAATTTTTTTTTTACTATTCATGAACGGTAAAATATTTTTACTTCAAATTTCTAATTTCTAAATTATTTTACAATTTAAATTTTTTTTTTATTTCTTATGAATTTTGAAATTTGATTATTGCTAAAATATCACAATTATTTACAGCACAAAAATGTTTTTAAAATTTTGATAAATAATTTAAAAACGCTATTCCTTTCCCGGCAACGGCGCCAAAAACTTGATGAGCGAAAACCGGCATCGCTGATTCTTGCCAATACTTTGGTTTTAATATTTATAAAACTCTCGCAAGTGCACGAATCATTTCGAAGAAAATGATAAGTATACTCCCAAGGTCGATCTAAGGAAGGAATGTATGTGGTTTTTAATTTATTATTCAAACTTTTAAAAACGAAATTAAATCCTAAACATCCTGTCACGATAGTTTGGTTTTTGTGTTCCTAATCTAATGACATAAAATAAACATATATACAGATTAATTAAATATAATCTAATAACATAAAAATAAACATAGATACAAATTCAATAAATAATTATCTAAAAATAAACATATATACGGATTCAATAAATATTCATGCAAATTTTTATCATTTATATCAGCGGAGTATTTATGGATATAATAACTAAATTAATTATGCTTGCTCATATTATCTAGGTTATTAAAGATATAAATTGATATTTTATTGATTCTCTCTTTTTTATATAAATACCACCTTTGGTGGGGTTAGATATTCTTTGTTAACTAAACAAATCAATTAACACCTATGGGTGGGGTTGATAACTAATATGCTTAATTAAATTAATTCCTTTTTCTAAGAGATTGAAAATGAACCATTTAAATGCCACCTTTGGTGGGGTTAGACAATTTAAACATTATTCAAGGTGTCCAAATTAAACATAAGAATTTAATTATCCGAGTACTAACTTTCAAGTTTTAAAACCACTATTGAAAACATGTTGTCAATACATTTTCACATAATAATTCTTATAAAAACTTTTGAAATAGAGTTTCACTCTAACTACCGGGCGATTGTACCAACAAATAAAAGAGCACTACTCTAAATTAGACCGGATAACTAAACCTTAAAATCTAATTTTCAGTTTTAAGTTTGTAATGAAAAATAATATATTTCTCTCTAACATTCTTAATATAAAATCTTGAATAAAAACAAAATCAATTCATTTTAGAAATTTTCACCTATTTAATATTTCGCAAGCATAACAACGTTATTATTATATCATGTTTATAAACAGCTAGCAGAGTTAAATTTAATCATAGACAAATTAAATATAACATGTAAGAATAAAGCATAAAAATAACTGTAAAGAAAATAAAATCCTTACAGAACTTCGACGCTATTCCCGTTGCTAGAAAACCTCCAAGCGGAATTTGCACTCCCATTTATTGAATCAAAAACTAAATTATTACAAAAACATTACAAGTTCCTCTCAAAAAGAGAAGAACACTAAAACTAAGAGAATTGAACTAAAAACTAAGAAGGAAACTAAGAAAAACTTAGAAACTAAGAAAGAAACTAAGGAAAACTCAAAAACTAAGAAATGAGAGAAAGAAAGAAGAGAGAAGTGTGGTTTGAAGGTGTGTTTTGAAGTGAAGGGAAGAGGGGTATTTATAGGTGAGGATGGAGAGAAAAAGTAGAGAAAAAAATGTTAAAAAAATGTAAAAACGCGGATTATTGATTGCTGACGTCATTTGATGACGTCAGCATGACGGGGGGCGGCTGCATAGTACCGGGTATGAACAGTACCGCGGCTGCACAGTACCGGGGATGAACAGTGCGCGTGGATGAACAGTGCCGCGCGCTGCTGCTTGGGGCGGAGCTGGGTGCTGGGGCGCGGCGGCGCGATTTTCGTCTTTTTGACATTTTTGACCTTTTCGACCCATTTTGTCCAATTTTTCCATGTTTGTTGACCTTTTCCCACTTATTTATTAATATATTTGTGATGTATTGCTTCAAGTATTCCTGTTTGAGTCTTTAAATTGCGTTTTTAAGCCAAAATACCTGAAAAACAATAAAAATACCCGTGATTCCGAAAAAGACAAATTTATATAAATATATGATAAAACATATAAATATATGTATTTTTAATCAATTAATGTGCATAAAATCATGGTTATTTTAGTGCTTTTTGAGCACTCATCACCTAAACATACAAGTGTTACCACTATTACATCATGGATGACTCCATACTTAGAATACCTTATTTAAGGAATCCTTCCCACAAATAAAGAAGAAACATGAAATATCATAGTAAAGTTCCAAAACTACATAATTCATCAAGGTATTCTTTATTGGAATGTTTTTGGAGAATAATGGCCCAAGTGCCTTCCTACACAAGAAACTTAACTTATAATGAGAGAATTACATAAAGGTCACTATGGTGCATATTCGAGGGGAGAACACTCACATAAAGGATTCTACAATAAGGCTATTATTGACCTAATTTACAAAAAAGAGTGCATTAATCATGCTTGAAGGTGCCATAGATGCCAAAGACATGCCAATATATTGTATATGCCTGCACATAAAATGAAGGTTATTGTTAGTCCATGACCCTTTTCAAAAATATGGATTAGAGACATAGTAGGTCCTCTTTTTATCGCCCCATTCAGAAGAAATTTCTCATTGTAGCCACCGACTACTTATTTAAATGGATTGAGGTAGAACCATTGACACAAATACATGAAAACAACATACATAAGTTCATTTGGTGAAACATCATATGTAGGCTTGAGTTTCCATGAGAATTAGTAGTTGATAGTGGATGAAATTTTACCTTTAAGAGTGTGACATCATTTTTTCAAAAACTTAACATTAACTTTCACATTCCATCCCATATAGACCCCAGGCCAATGGTTAAATGGAGTGCTCAAATAAAACTTTGATTAACATTTTAAGAAAATAGTTAGAAACAGTCAAGGGTATATGGGTTGATGAATTATATGGTGTTCTATGGGCCACTAGAACACCCCAAGAGAAGCAACAGGAGAAAGCCTCTTCTCTTTGGTATATGGAACCAGAGTTGTCATCCCCTCAGAAATATAAGAACCTACATTGTGTTTAGTTATTTCCCAAAATGACATTAGTGACATCTATAGGGAGGATTTATTTCTAGTAGAATAAAAAAGAAAGAGTGCTTTGATAAGGATAGAGGCACAAAAATGAACCATTCAACTCTCTTACAACAAAGCAACAAGATTCAAAAGTTTCGATATAAGAGATTGGGTTTTATGCAAAGCTCTAAGGAATAAGATAGAAATTACTTTTGGAAAGTTTGTAACCCGATAGTCGTACGTTTTACAGTTATTTTGTCTAATTTATTAATTATAATTGTTATTTTTTTAATTTTTTTAATTAATTTTAAGTTCTTAAATTAATACTTACTGTTATTTTTTAAGTAATATGTTTTTAAACAAAATTAAAGAATTTTAAGTAAAAATGTGCTCATTAGGTTGGGCAGAGTTAGGACTGGGAGTTTGACGATGGAACATGCAGAAGCCATTTTTGGCTTCTATTGTGGTTTTGCGTAGGATAAAAATTAGAGAGCATTGATGAGACACTTTTAATTTCTTTTTGTTGTTCTTCATCTAATATTCCTTAAAAGCTTTAATATTTTCGTATTGTCATTTTAATTTTTGTTATGAAGTAATTTAATTGTTCTAGGGTTGCAATGTAACTTTTATTATGAAGCTTGGATTAATTATTTTTGAATGATTTATGATATATTACATCTATTTATTCTATTTGTGCTTAATGCTTTTGATTGTTGGAAGATTAATCAATTGATATGTGACACTTAAATAAACTTGGAAGAGACATTTTTGTGTGTGCTCATGGATAGAATAACATGTGTATATAAAGGATAGGAATATACCTTTATTGTACATGTAACTATTGAAGAACTTTGAACTTAATGAATCTTGGTGAATTTAATTCTCATAGGAATATAGAGAATTATTTTAGCGAGATGTGTTTATATGGAGCTCGGAAGAGATATATGGATAAATTAGGAGTTCTTGGTTGACAAATTAAATTCAAGAATATAAATCAAGAGAAAATAACATGATTCAAGAAGATTAATGTGGTGAAATTGCAATCCTAAAATTTTCTTATTTATTGTTATAAAAAATCAGTTTAGTTAAACTTTATCAACCTTTTGATTGTTTGGATAAAATTAGATTGAAACAATTTTAGTACTTGACGAAAAATAGTAACAAATCTTCGTGGAAACGATATTTTACTTATCACTTATTACTTGTGACCGTGTATACTTGCATGTTTTCATGTTCTCTTAAAGAGACAACATAACCACATGTGAAGAATCGTACATAATTTTAGACATCACTCTTGGGGGTTCATAAAAGATGGAAAAATGAGAAGATCTAAGCTGGAATAACAATCTACTAAATAAATATTATTTCTAGCAGATCCATATATATCGACATATGAATTTAAAGATATTTACATCAAATGCAATTTGTCTTACAAATAAAATAATGCATTCAAAACTTCATCAGGATGAAAATCATCAAGTTATATATTTATGACGAACTCATTTTATTACGTGATTACAATTATACATTTATTCCTTGGGACCACTCAAGAAACTCTATCTCGAAATAACTCCTCTTCCAACGGTCAACTTCTTGAGGTAAAAAGTTTTGTTCCACCTTTCTTCACCAAGTTTACATCTCAAAGCTTCCACCTCCTTTTATTGCTCATCACACTAATATTTTAGGTTTTTATTTTCATAAAGAATGGTGCCATATTCTTCTTTAATCAGATGAACTTTATCTTGAAGATTCTGGAGCTCCTAAAAAGCTTCTTTATAAGTGGCATGCTAAACATCTACATTTCTTTCAACATCGCGGCCCACTTCATACAATTGTTGAGCAAATTTCTTGAATTAATGAACCAAAAAAATCAAGAATTCAAGCCAAATACATCAAAAGGAACATACAAAATATATTTACTTCAAATAGACAATGCTCAGCCATGTGCCAAACAGATCCTTCCTTTTTCATAGCACGAGATATGGCTAATCGATCTGTGGAGTACCAAAATGATGATATAAGTCATATAGAGTAACAATATTACCAAATATACCATTTTCATATAGTATTGGGAGATTTTTATCACGACATACAACACAAGGGACATCATCTACAATAGTTGAAGGGACACGACGCATACATCATTTAGATTTTTTTGGGTACATCACAAGGTGAAGTTTCACTCGAAATCCTAATAACTTCATGAGATTATAGCACATCTTAAATAGGGAAAGTACCTCATCCATTAGTATAGGGTAATCCATGTTGTCCCTCACAAAAGCATATTCAACTTCACTTAGGGGATTGACCATAACAAATGTCATATCATGTTTAGAATCCACCTCATGCCTGTTGGAAGTCTGCACCCCATCCTATGAAAAAGAAACATTTCCTTTACACACGGGCTCATGTGGAACCATATCAATTGTCTCTACGAAGAAGTTATTCACAAGATCATCAATATGTATGTTCTTAAATTCCATAACTGAGGTGTACACAAGGTGCTTAGTGTTAAAATGCACGTCTTGAGACTGAAAATATTGGATGAAATGATAAAAACACAATTAAGCTAGATTGGATATTTGTAATTAAAAAAAATATTCCCAATAACTTCATATTTATAAGCTTCAAACCACATTGAATGTAAAAAAGAAAAAAAAAACATTCAATGTCTATTGGAAATTTACATCTGAATACAATATGGTAATTTATGGTTAATGGAAATATTCATGGGTCTTGGTCAATTTTTCATGGTATACATCAATTGGGTTGGGTCTCACGAGGTCTTTAGGAATTTAAGGTCTAACTGGTGGAGTGCCTTGGGGTCTAAGGTTACTGGGCACACTTTTAAGACCTTGTACATAGCTTATGAATATGGGAAATGTCTTGGAATTCACAGTCTAGAACCATAAATTGGTCATTACAAAATATGCTCCCTCATGATAGCCATAGGTACAATCCTCCCTAATTCAAGCCACCAACTCGTTTAATGAGAAATTTTGTTCCTCAACCTATTTTAGCCAGCCTTGCTTGTTCTTTGGGTAATCTTGCATGTTCTTTAGATTTTTTAGCCAGATTATCCCTTTCGAGAGCAAAGGTTGATGCAACCTTTAATTTTTGGGTACGATGTACCAGATCGTTACCCAAGTCAATGATTTTTGCCTCCTATACTCCGACCATCTTCTCATGTGCTTCCAGTATATGATCTTTCTCTTCGAGTGCTCCATGTAATTGAGCAGCAAGTGCTTTTGCCTCATGAGCATAGGTTGGATATGCATTATTTGCAATCTCATACTCTTTCAAAAAAAAATGGCCCATAAGTACGTGGTCCTTATTAAACACAAGGTAATAAATTTTACACGATATTTTATATTCAAAGGCAAAATCCATCTCTCCATGGGTGAGACCGTACTCTTTCATGGCTGCTTGAATTCGAGCCTATTCTCTTTCAACCCAAAGTTGTGATATACATCCAACAATACCTTGGGTTTCACAAATATCCACTCTTCAAAGATTATGATCGGGGTACTCTTAATTTGTATGTTCTTTAATTTCACATCATCCACACGACATGTTTATGGATGCAGCATGAGATAGATTCATTTTTCACTTCACGGGGAGAATCCAATTTCCTTTTCTTATGAGGTGAGGTTTTCATAGAAGGTTCTACCACCTCAACTTCTTTTTCCTCATAAATTGGTTTGAATAGAGTACCTTGAGAATAACTGTGGCCACCACCCCATAAGATGGTTGCTCATGTTGCTAAAAAATAATCTATTTTGATTAGTTCATCCAACTTGAGACTTAATGCAAGGTCATCAATTTCAATAGTTGTAAAGTACATCCTTGCATTATAAAAAAATATATGGTCAGAACTAAAAAGAGGTGTAAAATATAAAATAAAGTATCCCATGCAAAACCTGAAGGTAGAATGCAATAGTCTATTTGCATCCCAAAATCCATGTAGCAAGGTTTAGTAAGGATGTCTTTATAGGTCACATGACAAGTATTTTGTAACTTAAGATGATAGACTTTTTCACAACCATTGTGATTAAGACGGAGTAGCATTTCTTAATCTTGTGGTTGTGTTATGTCAAAGTTGTGATTCCAAGTAGAATGCACAAGAACCACGGGTTCCTTGTCCCATATGTCATCCCAAACATAAAAATACTTATCCTTCCACTTTGGTTGGCTGTCAAGAAACTTGAGAATAAGACCCTAGAGGGTAATGACCGAGATATATGATCTATCTTTCGCCACCTATCTCCTTTTTATATAATATATAGCTCGTAATTCACACTCTTTAAGCTCAAAACCTTATTCTCTACTAACTACGACTAGACTTAAAAGTTGTACTTATGGATTACATAGGGTACAATGTCTTCGACCCTTGAGTTGGACCTAGGTGGAACACTATTAGGATGCCAACGAGGATGCTTAGCCAAAAACAAGCAAATTTAAAATAAGAGTTATCAAAAATTCATGAAGATAACAGGTTAATAATGGTATGAAAAACTAGAAATGGGATTGATTTTCTTCACACACAGACTGGTTTTCCTTTGTCATAGCCTGAAATTATCTGAAGGAAATTGCAAGTGCTTGTTGAAACAATTGAATGAATGGGAAGAATGAAGCTAAAGCCCTTAATATAATAGGTAAGGAATTGGGATATCTTAGTAGAAGTTGAAAGGTTAAAAAGAATTTGAAAGGTTTAATCCAAGAAATTAAAAACAGTTTCTACACCCTCAAGGAATGGACACACGTGGTTTCACGAATAATTCTTTCATCTTGCTTTAATCATCTTATTTTTTCCTTACAATTTATTTTTTTGTTTTTTAATTTTTATACTTTAAAAGCCTTACATTTAACATTTTTGAAATTTAATTTAAAGTTATTATTAAATTTTAGATTAAATGTGTAAAAATTAAAAAACAAGTATACCAATTTATAAGATAAAAAGACCATAATGTAATTTTTTTTTAAAATAAAGATATTACATAACAAAAAAAAAATGATAGGGCATCACAATATAAAATCTTAAAAATATATAAGAATGATTTATATATTTTAGCGAAAAATAATTTATTCTACAAATGCGTGTGTTGTTAATAAAATATTGTTGACAATAGTTGTTACAATTGCTTGAAGTTTTCCAAAGTTAAAATTAATATAAAATTATTGAAAAAAAAACTTTATACTATTTAAATAGATAGGTTTACTTGAAGTTTTCCAAAGTTAAAATTAATATAAAATTATAGACAAAAAAACAACTTTAGACTATTTAAATAGATAGGTTGTCGGGGTATTAATTAAATTGTATTAAAATATAAAATATGTTAAATTTATATTATATATGTGATATTAAGTGATATATAGATTTTTAATTTTTTTTAATAATAAAAATAATATCTTAAAAATATTGAACGAAATTTAATTAGATATCGTTTAAAGTAAACAAGTTTAAATAATCGAATTTTAATTAGATGATATTGAAATGAAATGTTATAATATATTTTTTAATAATAAAAATGTATGAGTTGAATATAATAAATATTATTTTTATAATTTAAAATTAATTTTTTTTTGAAGAAAAAACAATTGTGAGCTCTTCACAATTCTTTAACTTTTATTTTTTTCGTTGGTTTCATTTTTGTGAGCTCGGTGAAGTTATGTGAAAGGCCACATAACCCATACAGCCAAACATTCTTATAGATGCATTTTAACGGTGGATTTATATATCTGCTATTCTTTGTACCGTTGATTCACTTTTTTTTTTTTTTATCAATTTCGATGATGGGAATGTTTTAGGTATTATTGGATCACGAATTAATAATAGTTTTAAAATTTATATTATCCGTATTCATTATATATTATATTTATTTAATAAATTTAATTTTTAGGTAATTTGAGGTACAAATTTTAGAGTTTAGTAGTAATGATATCAAAAATTATCTGTATCCGTACCGATGACATTCCTAATTCTAACCAAATGTGTGGGTCCTCCCAAACAACACAAACATAAAAGTTTTACTCGATCATCACGTTCATATCCAAAGATTTCAAGTAAAAAAAATTAGGTGTTTTGTTTTTATTATTTTGTAATATTTTAGTTTTATAATTTAAAAAATATATTTTAATTTTAAAAATTCAAAATTATAAAAATCATATACATTATTTTTAAAATTAAGATTAATATTTTTTTAATTATAAGATTAAAATATTTTATTTAAAAACTACATTAATAAATATATATATTTTTATCTAAATTTACACCACCATTCGCGCTTTCCATAAAAAATTAACCCAAAACTACCGACCAAAACAAAAAGGTTTCGAATTTTATATCCAATAATAATACTTGAAAACGAAAAAAAAAATAAAAAAGAAAAAAAACAAGACCAGAAGAACGCTCGAAACAAAAAGTTCATCCAAATTAAAAAAGATCATGGCGAAACTTGTGATTCTAGGCTCTTCGAGCTGGAACGAAAAGTCTAAAAGACCCAAAAGGAATAAAAGAAAAAAGAAAAAAGAAAAAAAAAGATAATCATCTGACTTGGGTTTTGGTTTTCTAAGTTCTAACCCACGTTAAAGGGCAATGTTTGATTTGATACAATATCGCTCTTCGATTTTAAAACTCAAAAAATAAAATAAAATAAAATTTGATTTTTTTGCAAAAAGGAAATAAAAATGATTCAAGGTGGATTTAGACCGAAGGCGGACTACTGTTTGTTTTATGTTTCTAAAATTTTTGCCTTTTTTATTTTTTGTTGCTTTTATTATTCAGATTGTTATTGTCGTTCTTTCTTTCGTATTATCAATTTCCTATTAAATTCCTCTTTGGCATTCATTCATTTATTATATTCAATTGTTGTTTGTTGTTATTATTATTATTCTTCTTCGGTGATGATAATTCTACACCTCTATTTTTTTCTTCTCTTTCTTGACTATTACGGTGTTTTTAGTTAAAGTGGAAGAGAGGAAAAAGCAACAATCAGATTCGTCTTTATTTGTTTGTTTTGGAGAACCCTATTTTTCTTCCTCTGTGAGATTTGTTAATTCTAGGGTTTGAAGTCGCTATCTGCTTGGATCGTGATCGTCTTCTTCAATGGAGTGCGGTTCAGATGGAGAAAATCAGAACAACAATGCTGAATATAACAATAACAACAATAGTAGTGGTGGTAAGGTTAATAATTCCAATGAAGGACAGAGCAAACCCAAGCGCCAGATGAAAACCCCCTTCCAGCTTGAAACCCTCGAGAAAGCGTATGCCTGTAAGTTCTGTTCTTAATCGACTTTGTTTTTCTTTTTGGTGTTAAATTTTACTTTATTTGTGAAAATTTTGTTTTGGTATGTGCGTTTGTTTGTGTTAGATTTTGGAAGTTAAAATTTTCTTCAATTTTTGGAATTTTGATCAGCGGAGACGTACCCATCGGAGGCCATGAGGGCAGAGCTATCGGAGAAATTGGGGCTTTCTGATCGGCAATTGCAGATGTGGTTTTGTCACAGAAGGTTGAAGGACAAAAAGGATGGGGGACCCGCCAAAAAACAACGGAAAAGTGTAGCAGCTTTGCCGGAATCTCCTATTGATGACTTGAGGGTAGGGGCTGAACATGGTAGCGATTATGGCTCGGGTTCAGGGTCGGGTTCAAGCGCATTTGATCATGCCGAGTTGAGGAATATGGTACCTAGGCCGAGAAGTGTGGGAGATGACATGCCCCCTGGGAGGAGGCAATATGAGTCACGGCAGTCTATAATGGAGCTTAGAGCTATTGCTTGTGTGGAGGCACAGTTAGGAGAGCCATTGAGGGAAGATGGGCCGGTTCTTGGCATAGAGTTTGATTTGTTACCACCCGATGCTTTTGGTGCACCTTTAGGTATAACATATGTGCTGTGTTATGCAGCTTGATGTCTGCTCTTCTGAATACTCGTAGATGTTTATTAGTCTCACAGTCTCACTTTTAATATTTTTTGAGATTTGAGAATGGGATTTAAGTGCAATCCTATTCCACAAGTGTTTCTCATTAGTAGACAATTGAAAGGTTTCAATGACTTAAATCAACATAATTTACTAATGCTGATTAAACCAAAGAGCGTGCTTTACTTAGTGAAATGGGTTTTCTTTCACATGTTTCAACTTGTGGCTTGTTTTGTTCCATGGTATTATGCTGATTCTTACAAGTTTCTGAATGTGCTAGATTAAATTTTGCATCACTTTGCATTCTACATTGTATGCGCAGCCAATCTTTTATGGGGATTGGGAATCTTTGTTCTTATTTGTAGGGCAAACTTTCCTCAAGGAAACATGTCTGTTCTTCATTACATCTGGAATTCATGCATTATCATTAGGCATGTAAACTTATCCTGTCCACTCAAAGGCCAAACGACCTGACCGTATCTGACTTGGCTCGAAGCCGATTAAGCTCAAAAAAATTTGGTTCAGCTCTACTTGAATAATTTAAGGGCTGGGTTAGGGCCAAACATTTCTACTATGAGTCCTGCAAGTTAAGTTTAAATTTTATAAAATTTAGTACCTTTAATAATATTGCATCATGAACTCGTACATTGGCTTAATTAAGTCTAAAGTTCCAAAAATTCAGGGTTGAACCTACCTGAATGACTTTAAGGCCGGGTTTGGGCTTCCATTTGATTTGAAAAATCCAATGTGGCCTAGCCCGAAAATATTTGTGGCATTAAAAAGTCTGGCCCAAACTTGAAGTTTCGGCCTTGGGCTAACCGGAAATTTATGTCCTTAATTATCTTAAACTTCACTTTTGAGTCATGTATACATAAAGTTGCCTATTTCTAACTTTTTTGATATTGCTTGTATTGGTGCAGTTGCAGAACAGCAGAAGCGGTCTGGGCATCCTTTTGAGGGAAAATCATATGAGCGAAATGATGCAAAGTCAAACAAAGTTGGCTCCTTGTTCTTAATCTTATGATTCTGTTTTCTGTAAAATGCATTTACATGCACGATAAAAAAAATAATATCTGTAGTTTCTACAGAGAAGCCTGATGAATTTCTACATTTACCCACATTTTTATTTTATATTGCTACCCATCCCTTTGATGCTATTTTATAAACATGGTTTTTTGCTATACAGATTTGCTTTGAACTCCTTAACAGTAAGCAAATTTATTGTGATTTTTTTAATCATAGTTGTACAGCTTACTTAAACTTTCCTGCCATAAAACAGTTTCTTCTTCTTAAAGAAATTCCTTCCCTTCAACAAGGAGTCCCTTTACGAAGGAGAATTTATGTGTCTACATTTAGACTATTGATTTTTGGTTTGTGTCATATATTTATCTAGCAGATCAATAAGTTTCTACCTTAAGACTAATATTGGCCATTTTAGGTTTCTGCTAGGGGTATCCATGAATACCCATTTCTTCAGGACCAGCCTGGTGCACGTGCCAATGCATATGGGCAAGTTGGTCAATCTCACAGTCATAGTCTGGCGATTGATGATCCAATGGCCAGAACATCCCCATTTGCAGTACGAAATGAGCAGTTGCCAAGAGTTCAGGGTGCCCAAGGTCATGTTTCTCGTGTTCGCCTTGCGTCGCAACAAGACAAAAAAGGAGTTTCCATGCCATCAACTTCCGTGGAGGATGACTATGTGCAAAGGGACTCTTTTGCAAATATTAAATCAAACCCTCAGTTGAATGATCACCCAATTGTTGCACCAGAAACTCCGTATGTGTTGTCTGATGGGCAGATCTTTCCCGATGATGCTATATTGAGGATGGAGAGGAAACGCAAGGTATATAAAATCAGATGAAAAACTTATTGATGGAATTTGTTATGCTACTTGCTAGTATTTCTTATGTTTTCTTATCTTTCTAAGGATAGTTATGTACTTGTTCTATGCTTTGTAGAATGAAGAAGCTAGAATTGCGAAAGAAGTTGAAGCTAATGAGATTCGGATCCGAAAAGAGCTTGAGAAACAAGATATTCTTAGAAGGAAGGTGCTAACATATTGTTGTTGAACCTTTGTTCTCTGAATTTGAGTTGTTTTATATTGCTTTAAATGTTAATAATAAACCCTTTCTGTATGCTAATATTTGAACTTTTGGTTTTAGCATGAGGAAAGACTGAGGAAAGAAATGGAAAAGCAAGATCGTGAAAGACGTAAAGAAGAAGAGAGATTGATGCGAGAAAAGCAAAGAGAGGAAGAAAGATCAAGGCGTGAACAAAGGCGTGAAATGGAACGGAGAGAAAAGTTTCTGCAGAAAGAGTATATAAGAGTAAGTTTGGGTCTCACTAATTTATCCATCCATAATGTTTGACTTTCATTATTAATCAGTTATTTTACAACTTTCTTTTCTCTGATTCCACTTACTCTGTTTATCTTGAAGGCTGAGAAAAGGAGGCAAAAAGAAGAGCTTCGCAAGGAGAAAGAAGCAGAGAGACGAAAAGCTGCAATTGAGAAGGCTACTGCACGCAAAATAGCCAGAGAATCAATGGAGCTTATTGAGGATGAACAATTGGAATTGATGGAGGTGGCTGCTACACGCAAGGGATTATCCTCAATAATCTGTATTGATCACGACACTCTTCAATCCCTTGAGCAATTCAAAGGTTGGGATCGCTTTGCATGTTGTTTTAAGAAATTTAAATTTACTTTTGTATGAAGTTGATGCACATCACTTCTATGAAAGTTTAAATGCTACTATATTATGGACAACATATCCTGCTCATTGAAAGAAACTTAAAATATGATGGCAACAAGGACACTAAATAAGTGAAATACTTGACAATGAGATCCCAACATATATCCTAGTTGGAGGACATCTCAGATTCATCATCTTATTCTCTAGTGACATCTCCTATTATTCATCAGAAACTATTTTGTTCTGCTCATCTGTATTACTCTAAGACAAAATTGTGTTTATCCAAAGAACTTATACCCCTCTCAGATCTACCAATTGGTTATCTATTAAAATGATTGGAGGGCTGTCATAGTTAATCCCCAAATTACCTTGTAGAAGTCAACAATTTGTAAAATATAGATGATTTGATATCCCCCAATGGGAAGAAAACTTAGACTGTGTTCTCCTCATTTGTAGTAAATGATTAGCATTTTATTACCCACGAACAAAAGAACTAGAGAAATTTTTGTGGGGAGCTAATGTTTTCTATAAGAAATATTGACGAATATAGGTTTACATGGAAACATCCCCGAAGCACCAAGAATTTAAAGCCTTTTATCTGACTAAGAAGAGGAAAGGAACACGTGATTAAGCATATATAGTGATTAAATTCTAAATTATGATTGTCCTTTCATTTCCATAAGGGTATAATTTTTGTAATGGTGATTCCTCAGTTTTTGTAGTTGCTGTTGTAATTGGGAAGTTCTGATGCATTTTACTTTTAGATTTTATGGGTACATTCCCACCCAAGTCAGTGACTTTGAAAAGACCATTTGCAATCCAGCCATGGATTGGTTCAGAAGAAAATATTGGCAACCTTCTCATGGTATGCACTTTGTCTTCGCATTCTTTCACCTAGTTTTCCAAATTTTTTCCTACTTTTTTCCTTTTATGTTCTAATGAAAAGAAAAGCTTATATTTGAAGAGGAGTTTTCTTACAATTCTCCGTCCTTAAATAATATTCCTCACTGTGTCCTAAGGGATTTTTCTTGGCTTGTTTTTGCATTTCTTTCCATGATTTTAATCATACAGTAGTTGTTTCACATAATGTTTTTTGTAGTTTCTGTTTACCAATCTAGAGAATATTGCCCTCAAATATGACGTTTTCTTGTCAGGTCTGGCGATTTTTGATTACTTTTGCTGATGTTCTTGAGTTATGGCCATTTACTCTGGATGAGTTCATTCAGGCCTTTCATGACTATGTGAGTTGCTTCTTCTTTGGTTTCATTCTGTACTCTAATTGCTTTTCTTCTCCCTGCATTATTAATATTTAATGCATCATTGATATAGGATTCAAGGTTGTTAGGGGAGATTCATGTCTCTCTTTTGAAGTTTATTATAAAAGATATAGAGGATGTTGCCAGAACACCTTCTGCTGGATTAGGAATGAATCAAAATGCAGTGGCTAATCCTGGAGGGGGCCATCCAGAAATTGTTGAAGGGGTAACATCTTCCTTTTACAATTAAAGCTTCATGAATCCTTGTTACACATTATCTTTAAATTGTTGCATAACCTTTTGTTGATATTTGGATTCTCTTTTAGGCATATGCTTGGGGATTTGACATTTGTAACTGGCAAAGGCACTTAAATCCGTTAACATGGCCTGAAATATTCCGGCAGTTGGGTCTTTCTGCAGGATTTGGACCAAAGTTGAAGAAAAGGAATATAACATATTCGCGTTTGCCTGAAAATGATGAGGTGCTTCCTTTTATCATATTTGTCTGCATTTTATAAGATTAAATCCATTTTTTTTATAGTATAAATCAATGTTTTAAAAGGCATGGTCTAGCAAGCCTTGAGGCGGTGTGAGGCTAAGCCTCAAAATAAAACAAAACTAATATTTATCTTATAAATAAACAATAAAAAGACAAATTATCACAAAATAACATCATAATAGTCCTGATAATCTCACATATTTCATAATATGGCAATCCAACAACCACTAATTCATCTAAAACATGATAAAGTTAAGTAAACATCATCTCGACCTCCACCTGGGGGAATTGCAAGTTCACCTCTACCTCTACATCCACCTCTCTTTGTAGCTTTTGTCATTTTCAAGTTCTACAAATAGTTAACAGAAATCAGCACCTATTTCAATAAAAAAAGAAAAATAATTCACAAATTTAAGTAAGAATCAGCTATAAAATCAAATTTAATCACTATGAAAGTAAATCAATAAAATAAGCAGCCTAAAGCTTTTTTTTTGCATTAGATTCTATGTCAAATATAAAAGCAGTTCCAAGAAAATGTTAACTCATTAGTTATAAAATTCACATGCGTGATAAAAATTTCAAAATAAAAGGCATGCTATTACAACCAAATAATGCAACAACTTAATATAATTAATATAAAAAAAATGAACAAAACACTTCGTAGAAAAAAATTGGCTGCAAGCCAGCAACTTAGCAAGCAAAATAAGAAAAAAACAAGAAAGAAGAAAAAACAAAGAAGAAAGAAGAGAATAAAAAAGAAATAAGAAATAGCAAGAAAAAAGAAAAAAATAATAGAAATATCAGAAAAGAAGAACATACTTGCTTGTGTTTTTTGTATATTGCTTGTTGGAAGAACAAGAGATTGTTTTGCAAGGAAAGAACAAGGAACCCAAGCAGAGGAAGAAAAGGGGCTTCTATAGTAGTTCCACTGTAAAAACCCTAGTTTTTTCCATTTTTGTCTAATCTTCTTAAATTGACCCCTGTTTTTCACCTTCTATTTTAGTTCTCTGGTGGAAATTGTAATGGACATTATCAAAGAGTCTGAGTGGAGCCTTAATTTTGCATTTAAGCCCACCAAATTTCTTTTCCTGTTATGAAATAGAATATGCCTCAATAGCCTCAATGCTATAACCTTGGTGCATGAAAAAAGGTGTAAGCCTCAATTACAATAGGCGACGTATACTTCAGCCCATAATAAGCTAGCCTCAAGGCTGCCCAGCTGGAAAAAAAGCCCTGAGGCAAGCCTCAAAACTTTGAAACCATGGTATAAAGTAAATTCAAGCATACAATAACGAGAACTCAAGTAAATTGGTGACTCTGAGGAGTCTACTTATGTATCTGTAAGTAAAGTTCAAAATATGATTGCATAGTTGAATTATCCTACTAACTTTGATTCCAAATATGCTGACATGATTTTTACCAACCGGTGATTTGGTGAATAATTTATTACTGCAATGGATTAAACTAGGAGCTTAACAGAATGAAATAGATGGAATGACATTTTTTTGTGTTAAATGTTAATGTTTAGTTGGTTTATTAAGGCATTCGGTTACTATAAAGGTGTACCTTTGGGGTATAATGTTTCGGCATAATGATAAACTTTTATGCTTTCCCCTACCTTCATTTATACAACTAAATGACAAGCAATTATTTTTGTTATGGCAGGGTAAAGGTTGTGTAGATGCGATTTCGACTCTGCGCAATGGCTCAGCAGCAGAAAATGCTTTTTCAGTAATGCAGGAGAAAGGATTATTGGCTCCACGAAGATCTAGACATCGGTTGACTCCTGGAACTGTAAAGTTTGCAGCATTTCATGTTCTTTCACTTGAGGGAAGCAAAGGGCTGACTGTGTTAGAACTCGCTGACAAGATTCAGGTGAGATCCCACAAACTTTTTTATTTATGTAAAGTGGAACTCTTTCATTACTCAAAGTTGGCTTTATAACTTCTACTCGATTTTTATGGTTTTTGCTATTTTATTGAATTTCCCCCCTTGCTAGAAATCTGGACTTAGGGATTTGACAACAAGCAAGACCCCAGAGGCTTCAATTTCTGTTGCCTTGACCAGGGATACTAAGCTTTTTGAAAGAATAGCCCCCTCAACATATCGAGTAAGAACTGCATACAGGAAAGATCCTGCTGATGCTGAGGTCATTCTTGCTGAAGCAAGAAAGAAAATTCAAATATTTGAAAATGGATTTTTAGCTACCGAGGATGCTGATGATGTTGAAAGAGACGAAGATTCTGAGTGTGACGATGTTGATGAGGACCCTGAAGTTGAAGATTTAGCTACACCATCTACTCTACAGAGAGCATCTGATAGTTATGATGAAGTAAATACTTGCTTGAGAACTGGAAAGGAAAATTTATTTAATGATCTTGCACTTACGCGGCAAAATGACTCTACTAAAGATTCTTCACCCATACCTTTTAATGATTTGAGGGATGAGAACATTCCACTTGCTACCAATGAGCAACTCGTTGCTGGTGAGGACACAAGTATTGCTGGTGATGATGCAAGTACTACTAACCTTGATGAAGAAAATATAGAGATTGATGAGAGCAAGTCGGGTGAGTCTTGGATTCAAGGTCTTACTGAAGGTGAGTATTCTGATCTCAGTGTAGAGGAGCGTCTCAGTGCCCTTGTTGCCTTAGTTGGTGTTGCTAATGAAGGAAACTCTATACGTGTTGTTCTTGAGGTAAACATTTATTCTGAAATTTGTAATGTACCTGGCAAGTTTACATCTTTTCTTGTCATTCTATTATTATTTATTCTATCACTGTATTTACTTCACATTTTCAATAGGATCGTCTAGAAGCTGCTAATGCTCTAAAGAAGCAAATGTGGGCAGAAGCACTGCTTGATAAAAGTCGCCTCAAAGAAGACAATATTTCTAAACTAGATTTCCCATCTTCAGCTGGAATCAAAGCTGAAACTAACCTTGTTGGATTGACTGCAGAGGGAAGTCAAAGTCCGTTACCTGGTCTTGATAAAAGAATTGAAGCATCCCCTAGCACTGCAGACAATGATAAATCAGTTCATGGCTCGTACAATGTTCTAACTGACCTTAACAGTTTGCCTGCGGAGAAAACTTTATTAGCTTCAGATTTTCCCACAGGTCCAGATAACAATTTGGCTCAGCAAATTGCATCTGCAACTAAAAGATCACGCTCACAATTGAAGTCTTATATTGCCCATAGAGCGGAAGAGATGTATGTGTACAGATCCCTACCTCTTGGTCAAGATCGCAGACGTAATCGATACTGGCAGTTTGTTGCATCAACCTCCAGCAATGATCCTGGTTCTGGCAGGATTTTTGTTGAGTTACGTGATGGTAAATGGAGGCTTATTGACACTGAGGAGGTAACTAGTTTCTCATTTTGATCTCTTTCTGTATTGTGTAGATTTGATATCACTTGCTTCACCACTTGATGGGCATCTCATCCCCAATAACCTAGATTAGATTTCTCCTCGATTAAACTTACATTTCATCTATCTGTGACTTCCTTTTTTGGTAAAATTTATTCTTTTCTTGATTACTAAAATAAAACTCTTGTTTTGGAGGATCCACTACATTAAGTTCTATTTGGTTAGATCAGGATTTGCATCAGGCAAGTTACTGCTTCTGCATGGGAAGTTGATGTTTTCCAATATTCGAGTAAATTGTGTATTATATAACCATGGTATGGTATTAATCCACTAAATATGATTGCACAATTCGGTGTTGAATGGGTCACTTTATGGTCATGTGTGGTTGACAATAATATGAATGGTGATGAGAAAGAATTCTATTATAATTTTTTTTTTGTTTTGACTTGTTAGTATGAAATGTAATGAAATGCATTCGAGGACTGACATGAATGCTTATTCCTTTAATCTTCTAACACTCCTCGGGAATACTTTGGAATGTTTTGTTTTCTTCACTTGCTTGTGTTTTCATATATTTTTCTCATTTTTCCTCATTTTGAATGTTATAAATTTTATTTTCAATTTTACCCTTATATTGATTCACTTTTTAAAATTTACCCTTATATTGATTCACTTTTTATACGAACATAGTAATAGTAATATTGTTTCTATTAAATTCAATTCTTATTACAAATGACATTCCCAATAGGTTTCCATTATGGAATCAAATACTACCTATGAAATTTTCCTTGCTTGTGTTTTCATATATTTTTCTCGTTTTTCCTCATTTTGAATGTTATAAATTTTATTTTCAATTTTACCGTTATATTGATTCACTTTTTAAAATTTACCCTTATATTGATTCACTTTTTATACAAACATAGTAATAGTAATATTGTTTCTATTAAATTCAATTCTTATTACAAATGCCATTCCCAATAGGTTTCCATTATGGAATCAAACAATACATATGAAATTTTCCATCCGAGGTTGAAAGTTTATATTATCAGAGAACCTTAGTTCTGGTTTTGTGGCCCTGAATATCTTCACAGAAGTTAATTGATTCCCTTTGCACAATCCTTCTGTTGATAATGGATAACCTTGAGAGCTTCTTGAGCCAGACTCCATTGTTTGATAATTGTATATGTTTGTTTTTCAGCAATTTTTGCTCTGACGGTCTGTTAATTTCTGTCTATCTAGGCCTTTGATGCTCTATTGATGTCTATGGATGTACGTGGGATTAGGGAATCCCATTTACGGCTAATGTTGCAAAAGATAGAAGCATCCTTTAAGGAAAATGTTCGGAGGAATAAGCAGTGTCTGAGCATTGTAGGCAGAGGTGATGTCGTTGACCAAAAAGATGTTAAAATGAATTGTTTCCCTGATTGCACTACCGAATCTGACAGTCCTAGCAGTTCTGTTTGTGGTTCAAATTCTGATTCTATAGAAACATCATCTTCTTTTAGAATAGAGTTTGGAAAAAATGAAACTGAAAAGAAAGCTGCCTTGAGAAGATATCAGGATTTTCAAAGGTGGATGTGGAAAGAATGCTTTAATTCATCAAAATGTTTTGCCATGAAATGTGGGAAAAAGCGTTCCACACAGCTACTTGATATTTGTGATATCTGTCTTGGTGGATCTTATTACTCTGAAGACTCTCATTGTTCCTGCTATCGCACTTTTAGTACTACTGATGATGATTTTCAGTTTTCACAACGTGCAATTCAATGCAAAGAGAAAAGGAAGTTAGATTCTAGGGAGATCCATGCTTGGGATACTTCTCTTCCACTTGGAAGAAGACTGCTTAAGGCTTTGCTAGCTCTAATTGAGGTGACATACCGATATTTTCTATCAAGCTCTAATCTTTCTAGTGTTGGCTGTTAGTAGGATTTGATTATACATTATTCACATGTTTTGGACAGGTATCTGTTCCACCCGAAGCTCTTCAGTCTTTCTGGACACAAGATTGTAGAGGAACGTGGGGTATGAAGTTGAATGTGTCATCATCCGTTGAGGAACTTCTAAAGGTTTTTTTTTTCCTATTTTTGTCTTCTGTAGTTTTTATGGGATTCCTTATAAATTTCCTAGAGATCATTATTTGAATCTATATGTGTTTTATTGGGAGAATATTCAAGCTTCTGCATTAATGGTCCTTTAAAATAAGGCCTAGACTAGAGTGATGGAGTTCGTGCACTGATTTATTTTATAGATATTACTTTGTGTTAACCCTCATACTAATTGTGCTTAGGCTTGTGTCATATATGCCAGATTATGATGCCAACTCATTGACAATAGCAGTTTCTTTCACATACCCTAGCTTCTACTGCTTTGGTTCTTGCATTATGCTATCATGCATTTCAAATTGCTGTCATGGAAACAATCTTATTCTAGAGTTTTGAGCTTTTCTTGATAACATACAGTTGCTAATCTTAGTGCGTGTTGGTTCAAGTTTATTTTATCTTCACTTACAATTCGTTTTAGCAACTGTATGTTATAATTCCAGCTTGCGGTCATTATTGTCAAATTTGTATGATCACAGTATAGGATACATTTTGCACAATAAGTTGCTAAACTAGATCAACTATGTTGCAGATACTAACTCTGTTTGAGAGTGTGGTAAAGAGAGCTTTTCTTGCATCGAACTTCACTACAACGGGGGAGTTGTTGGGTACTTGCAATCAGTCGGGACCTGCTTCACATGATTACTCAGACCCAAGATCAGTTGCTGTTCTTCCATGGGTACCACATACCATAGCAGCTGTGGCTCTGAGGCTATTTGAATTTGATGCTTCCATTATATATATACCGCATGAGAAACCTGGGCCTGCTGATGAGGGGAAGGATGACAGGCTATATACAGTGAGTTTCCTCCTCGTCTCTCACTCTCTCACACACGCATGCACACACATACAAACTCTTATACACACATGTGCATGTTTGCACACAAAGGAAAACATTCTTGTAAGTCCGTAAATCAATAGGTCTTGCTCCTGTTGCTGAATGCATCTAGGCTTGTTTCTCTGGTTTAGCTTTCCTTGCATGTAGCACCTGTTGTTTCCCATCATCGTGGGCCATAAGTTAACACCATACTTCTGCTTTTGCTAATTACCTGACTAATAAACTTTGTAATCTGTTAATGTTTTTGAATAACTGATTTATTTTTAACCTCTTTGCAGAAGCTTTCTACAAAATTCACTACCATGAGGAATGATAAGGAGATAGAGCTAACACAAATAGAACAGGATGAACCCATAAAAGAAGAGAACTTTGCTCACCAAAAAATTGTACACAATGGTCAGAGACGAGGACAAGGGGGTCGTGACCAAGGACGTGGCAAAAGGTGGCAAAAGAAAGGCAATGACTCCAAATCTGGCAGTGTCCGAAGAAATGCCGGAGGCAATGGGAGGACAAATGAAGGATTGAGACAGCTGGGACAAAGGACACTTGGACAAGGAAGTGGACGGGGCCGCCGTACAGTTAGAAAGAGGAGAGCAGAGAACAGGACTGTTGAGGAGACCCTGATGCACCGAATGCCTGAAATTCACTGCAGTCCTGAAAGTGCTGGGGAATCACCAAGAAATTTGGACGATGAATGGGATGATGAGAAAATCAGTGTGATCCATATGGAGGATGATAATGAAAATTTTTTAGAAGCAGAGGAATCCGATGACAATGCCCAAGCAGAGGGGGAGTACGAACAAGGAAACTGGGCGGTTGAATTCAATGGTGTTTCGGAAAGGTGGAATGGAAATCGAATTGAAGTTAGTGATGAGGAGGATGTCAATGCTTCAGATGATGGTGATAATGGTATTGAGGGGGAAGAACGAGATGGTGATTCTGTGGGAGAAGACATGGAAATGAGTGCTGGTTCAGTTGAAATGATAAACATGGTCAGAAACGGTGATGAAAGTTCTAGTTCAGAGTCCGCAGTTTCTGAAGATTACAGTGATTAAGATGTGATCATCAATTGATTGCTGGGGCATTAGTATTTTACGAATGTATGTTGTAAATGACTTATTGCTGTGCAGTTTCGCTAAATCTCATATAGGGGCCTACAAATCGACACCCCCCTTATTGTGTTACTTATGTTAAAATCTTTTAGTTAATGATTCAATGGTAGATAGTGGGGCTCGAAGTACTCAAATAGATTTCAAATTCTCGTTCATAAATGAAAAAAAAAACGCATTCTAATCATGTAATAGGTATGTTCATCAAACGTTAACTTGCAGCACTTCTCAAAGAAAATAAGGTTGCGATTATATGGTGTCATTCGCTTCTCACGCAGAAATGCTAAGTAATGACCTATATGGGCTAGTCTAGTTGGCCCAATAGTTCAGCTGGCAGAAGAAGTTTGTTGATTTAGTATTTATTTTCTGCACGTAGATATTAGATGGTATTTTTATCATGTAAAGATATGCAATCATGGATGGGAAGTTTTAATAGGGTGAGAAATTATACTCTATAGTCAACGGATATGTTAGGTTTTTATATATTAGAGAAAATATTCGAAAGTAACGAACATTTGATTTCGAAAGGAGTTGTTGGTAGGACACACATTAGTAATTTAAGTTGTGTGAATTTTGTAACAAATATTTATGGTTGGATTATACCATTAGTTATTAAAATTTATCATATTTAATATTTTGACTTTTAACTATTTTCAAAAAATATTATGTACATTATTTTTTTTAAATTTAATAATTTTAATCAAAATTTAAAGATAATAGACTAAATAATATAAAAAATATGTTTTTAACACATTTTGATTGTTATAGTATAATTTAGTCTAATTTTTAAATTTAGACTAAGATTGTTAAATTTAAAAGATAATGAATGTAATATTACATTAAAAAAAAGTTAAAGGGATCATCAAATTGTTAATTTAAGGATCAATAGTTAAACTTTTTTTTTATTATAGATGTGAGAAGTAAGTATGGCACGTATGAAAATAAATGAGTTTACACACTAGAAAATTTATATGGATATATAATTCAACTTTTACACTGAATACATACATAGAAAATTTTAAAAATTTGAAAAACAATATGAATATTTATACATCTCGAATTGTCATTATTTTTTATAAGAAATAATAGAGCATTTTAGGGCTTCATTATTTTAATGTCATAAGCTATTTTTGGTACATTCTTTTATACATATTTTTTAAGTGATATATTATTGATATCTTCGTTTTAAAAAAAAAGAGAGTATTAATTTGATGTAATTTTTACATGTAACTACGTGTTTTTTTAATGAAGCGTATTTCTGAAATATTTGCCCTTTTCAACCCATGACTATTAATAACTATTTTTCTCTCCATTTTAGTTGCATTAAATACACACTATATAGTTTCTTCAATTTTTCATAATCTTTAATATTATACAAATTATTAATCATTGTGAAAACAAAACGATCACACTTTTAATTTCTTCAATATACAGTTTATGTTTAACCTGTTTAATTTTATAATTTTTTTTAAAAAGCTGTTTAAACAGTTTAAAAAATAAAAATTTCATATATTTAAAATTACTACATATAATTTATGCTTAAATTCTTTAAAAAATATAGAAATTACATATTGAAATACAAAACAGAATCAAAACATAAATGTTTAAACACCCATTTAACTAGATTCTCTTGCAAGCATGATTAAGTGTTTGAGGTTGGAGTAGTGACAAAAATGTCCTCCTAATCTCACGTGTATCGGCACACGTGAAAAATCACTAATTAAAATACAAATTACATTAATTTGATAACGAGGATATCATTAAATACAAAAATAGAATCATAGTACTACTAAGTTAATGAATTCACATAATAACTTTATAAAATGACTACAGGGAGTCTGCAATAAAAAAAGAAAAATAATTTGTATATTGTGCATAGTTTTGCAATATCTTATGAATAAAATGTACTTCTTACAACGTTTTGTTATATATTGCTCCTTAGTGAGCAAATTAGAAAAGTCTCACATTGGTTAGGAATGAAGATGGGTGTTGGATTTGGGGCTATAAATAAAGCCCTCCTTCACCATTTGTATACATTCCAAAATTTGTAAATCTTCCTCTCTTTTGTAAGGGTAATTGATTAGCTCAATTTTGCCTAATTAGTTGTAATTTTGGAGTTCATCCAATTGGAGATAGTGGAAGTGATCAACGACGCCTGAGGACCTAGGTAACATTTATACCGAACCTCGTTAAATTTCTGGTGTTATTATTTTTTTGCTTTAATATTTCTGTTTCAATATCTGTTTTAGTTTATTTTAGCATTATATTTCCAATAGCATTATTTTTTCGGGTTAGTTTGAGTTCTATTCATTTAAATCATAAGTGAATAATTACTACTTAGAATAGGGAAAATATACTCGATTTTCCCAACAATTGGTATCAGAGCCGAAGGTTTTCTACCTAGGCATTTGTTTGTATTCCGTTTGTTTGCTATTGGAATATAGTTGCTAGTTGTTGTAATTTGAAGAAATGGCAGAAGAAAAATCTCTTTCAAACAAAGGTCAGTCATCCACGTCAAGCAGAACTATGGTGATGAATGCAAGGTTCGAGGTGGAGAAGTTTGATGGAACTGGTCATTTTGGCATGTGGCAAGGCGAAGTTCTAGATGCTCTGTTTCAACAAGGTCTAGACATCGCCATTGAAGAAGAGAAACCAAATGGAGCAGATGAAGTAGAGTGGAAAAATATCAACCGATTGGCATGTGGTACAATCCGTTCGTGTCTCTCAAGAGAACAAAAGTACACGTTCATGAAAGAGACATCCGCAAGTAAGTTGTGGAAGACGTTGGAGAACAAGTTCATGAAGAAAAGTGGACAAAATCGGCTCTATTTGAAGAAGAAGTTGTTCCGGTTTGAATACCTTCCGGGTACTACAATAAACAACCACATTACTGCTTTAATCAATTAGTAGCAGATTTGTTAAATATGGATGAAACTTTTAAAGATGAAGATTTAGCCTTGATGTTGTTAGCTTCCTTTCCTGATGAGTTTGATCATCTTATTACGAGCTTACTCATTGGGAAGGATAAAATGTCTTTTGAGGAAGTTTGTACTGCTTTGTATAGTTATGAAATTAGAAAGAAAGATAAAAGAGAAAGCAGGAATGAAGCAGCAGAGGCTTTGTCTGTAAGAGGACGTTCGCAAACACAACATAAAGAAAGGAGAGGTAGATCTCTATCAAAAGGAAGACTTGGTAAAGATGAATGTGCCTTTTGTCATGAGAAAGGCCATTGGAAGAAAAATTGTCCGAAGCTGCAAAAGAAAGGAAAAGCTGTGCAATCTGATGCATGTGTAGCTGAAAGCAATTCAAATTCATATTTTTCATTGGTTGGTTCGTCAGCGACATCTCATCCTGGTGATTGGATTTTTGATTCAGCATGTACTTTCCATATGTCTCCTAACAAGGAATGGTTCTTTAACTTTGAAGAACTAGACGGTGGAGTTGTTTTCATGGGTAATGATTATCCATGCAAAGTTTTAGGAATCGGTACAATTCGTTTGAAGAATCAAGATGGTTCAACCAGAGTCTTGACAGATGTTCATTATGTTCCAGATATGAAGAAGAATCTCATTGCTGTGGGAGTCTTAGAATCAAAAGGCTTCACTGTGACCATACAAAATGGGGCATTGAAGGTTACTTCTGGAGCACTTGTGGCGATGAAAGGTGTTCGGAAGAATAACTTGTACTACTACCTTGGTAGTACGGTTATTGGGACAACATCAACAGCAGTTTCAGATGAAGAAAGAGATTTAGAAACTATCAAGTTGTGGCATATGCGTTTGGGACATGCTGGTGAAAAAGCTTTACAGATTCTAGTAAAGCAAGACCTGTTAAAAGGTGCGAGAACCGGCAAGTTGGAATTCTGTGAGCATTGTGTATTGGGGAAGCAAAAAAGAGTAAGCTTTGACACTACTCTTCATAATACAAAGGGCATTTTGGATTACATCCATACTGATGTATGAGGGCCAACAAGAACTCCATCCATGAGTGGCAAACATTATTATGTCATTTTCGTTGATGACTTCTCCAGAAGAGTTTGGGTGTATCTCATGAAGAAAAAGGATGAAGTGTTGGGGATTTTTCTCAAGTGGAAGAAGATGATCGAGACTCAGACTGGTAAAAAGATCAAGCGTCTGAGGTCTGATAATGGCACTGAGTACACAAACGATCCATTTATGAAAGTTTGTGAAGAAGAAGGGATAGTGAGACACTTCACTATTTGAAAAACACCACAACAAAACGGAGTTGCAGAACGTATGAACCAGACTTTGCTGGAGAAGGTTCGGTGTATGTTGTCAAATGCTGGTTTAGGCAAGCAGTATTAGGCTGAGGCTGTGACATATGCATGTTATCTCGTCAACCGTCTACCATCGTATGCTCTTGAAGGAAAAATGCCTATGGAGGTATGGTCTGGAAAACCTGCTAGAGATTACGGTTTCTTACATGTGTTTGGTTCAATTGCATACTACCATGTAACAAAATCAAAGTTAGACCCAAGAGCCAAGAAAGCCATTTTTTTGGGGATCCCTTCTGGTTCTAAGGGATATCGACTATGGTGCCTTGAAACGAAAAAGATAATCTTTAGAAGAGATGTTACCTTTGATGAATCTGCATTGTTGAGAAAGGTAACTAAGAAGATTGATGGCACTTTAGAGCAGGTGGAGAAAACTCCGAAACAAGTGGAGTTTGAAAGCAAAATTGTTAATCCAGTTAGTGAAGATAAGACAGAAGCTGATCCTCCATTGACAGAAGATGAATCAGATGAAGAGGTTTTAACCCAAGAACCTCCACAGCAACAAGAAGAAACTGCAGTTGATAGGCCATGACGACAAAATGTCAAGGTACCTGCTCGATACAAGGATTTTGAAGACCTACCTGCTCAGTTTAAGAATACGGTGGCCTGTGCACTTTCAGTTGTGCATGATGAAGTTCCTTCCATATATAAAGAAGCAATCAGAAGCCCTGAAGTTGAAAGATGGAAGGAAGCCATGGATGAAGAACTTCTGTCCCTTTAGAAGAATAAAACATGGAAGTTGACCCAACTACCTAAGGGCAAGAAGGCAATTGGATGCAAATGGGTATATGCAAAGAAAGATGGATTTCCTAACAAAGATGATATTCACTACAAGGCAAGGTTGGTGGCTAAGGGCTATGCTCAGAAGGAGGGAATCGATTATAATGAGGTATTTTCTCCAGTTGTAAAACATTCTTCCATTAGAATTTTGTTGGCCTTGGTAGCACAGTTCGATTTGGAACTAGTTCAACTTGATGTGAAAACCGCGTTTCTACATGGTGACTTAGAAGAGGAAATCTATATGTCTCAACAAGAAGGGTTTATTGTTGCTGGTAAAGAGAATTGGGTTTGTAAGCTGAACAAATCATTGTATGGATTGAAGAAATCTCCAAGGCAGTGGTACAAACGATTTGATCAGTTTATGTTGCAACAGAAGTACACCAGAAGCACACATGATCATTGTGTGTATTTTCGCAAGCTGCAAAATGAGTCTTTCGTCTATCTCCTATTGTACGTCGATGATATGTTGATTGCATCGAAGAGCCAAGCATAAATTGAAAATTTGAAGGCTCAACTAAGTCTGGAGTTCGAGATGAAAGATTTGGGAGAAGCCAAGAAGATTCAGGTATGGAGATAAGTAGAGACATGAATAATGGGAAGCTTAGTTTGACCCAGAGTCAATATTTGAAGCGGATAGTACAACGTTTTGGTATGAATGAACAGACAAAACCTGTAAGTACTCCGCTAGTTCCTCAATTCAAGCTTAGTGCTCAATTATCTCCTAAGAATGATGCAGAACGAGAATATATGGCAAAGGTACCATATGCAAATGCAGTTGGTAGCTTGATGTATGCAATGGTGTGTACAAGACCTGACATTTCACATGCGGTTGGTGTTGTAAGCAGGTATATGCATGATCCTGGTAAAGGACATTGGTTGGCTGTGAAATGGATTCTATGGTATATTATAAATACTGTAGATGTTGGTTTAGTATTTCAGCAGGATAATACCATTGGTCAATGTGCAGTCGGATATTGTGATTCTGACTATGCAGGAGATTTAGATAAGCGTCGGTCAACTACTGGTTATGTGTTTACTCTTGCTAGAGCACCAGTTAGTTGGAAGTCTACCTTGCAGTCCACAGTTGCTTTGTCTACTACAGAGGCAAAGTATATGGCAGTTACATAGGCTGTGAAGGAAGCTATTTGGTTACGAGGTTTGCTTGAACACTTGGGAGTTGGTCAAAAACATATTAAGGTGTTTTGTGATAGTCAGAGTGCTATTCATTTAGCAAAGAACCAAGTCTACCATGCACGTACAAAGCACATTGACGTTCATTATCATTTCATGCGAGAGATCATTGAAGAAGGTGGAGTACTAGTTCAGAAGATTAGTACGACAGAGAATCCCGCAGATATGATGACCAAGGTGGTAACATCAATCAAGTTCAAACATTGTCTGGACTTGATTAACATCCTACAAATCTGAATTGGCATTGGCGTCGTTGATCTAGTAATTGAAGAAATCATTTTAAACCACTAAGTCGCTAAGGTGGAGATTTGTTATATATTTCTCCTTAGTGAGCAAATTAGAAAAGTCCCACATTGGTTAGGAATGAAGATGAGTGTTAGATTTGGGGCTATAAATTTCACCATTTGTATACATCCCAAAATTTGTAAATCTTCCTCTCTTTTGTAAGGGTAATTGATTAGCTCAATTTTGTCCAATTAGTTGTAATTTTGGAGTTCATCCAATTGGAGATAGTGGAAGTGGTCAACGACGCCCGAGTACCTAGGTAACATTTATACCGAACCTCGTTAAATTTCTGGTGTTATTATTTTTCTACTTTAATATTTCTGTTTCAATATCTGTTTTAGTTTATTTTAGCATTATATTTCCAATAACATTATTTTGTCGGGTTAGTTTGAGTTCTATTCATTTAAATCATAAGTGAATAGTTACTACTTAGAATAGGGAAAATATACCCGATTTTCCCAACACGTTTTAATAGCTAAATGAACTTGCGTAATTTTTCCTTCAAAGAAGCTAATGAACTTGTAGAGCTACGTGCTTTACTTTTGAAATTTATCACGGTCTTGAGATATATCCCATTTAAAACTCAGAATTTGTAATTTTGTTCTTTGTAAAAAGTTGATCTCTAATACCGTTCATATCACATTAGTTTTGAAAGTTGCTTCAAGTTTAACCCAATTATGATCATCTTTGGAGAGATTGCAATGTTATATATTAATCTTTTGAAATTATATCCTTTTATTTTTAAAAAAATGATTACATGCTAATATGCTCTTGTAAGGCCATGCGGCACAAACAAATGTGACTCAAGAAAGGACGAAGGGGTCACAATGGTGTCAATTAAAACTCAGTATCCTTAAACAAAATTTCCCTAGATAGGAAGTACTCAAAATAAAATTCCAATGCAGAAATGTGACTCAATGTTGAGTCTAACAGTTATAATAAAATGTTAAATCCAAACCTAGATTGTTATTGTAACATAATTGAAAGTACTAAGGTATAAACATAAATGCACAAAAATAAAAACACTAGATTTTATGAGATTTGGTAAGAAATGTTGCTTATGTTTCTAAATATTGTTGACCACTCTCACTGTCTTAAAAAAAGGAATTGTACTTTTTTCAACCATTTGGGCTATTTTTGAATTACACAAAAATTGGCGTTCTTAACAAAGAGATCTAAACAAATATTTAGACTCAAAATTTATTGAAAGTGCTATGTAAGGAAATTGCTTGGTGTGTTATATATTAAAAGGGTTGGTTAAGTTTATATCAAAAATTGAGGTATTTGTACTAATACATAGCCAATGTGAGACAGACGCTATGAGTCAAATTTCAACAAATCTCCGCTTTAGTAATATTCGATTACATAAATCTTTTCATTCCATGTATCTTCTAATGAAGGTGTTCAAACTTGTAAGGTAATGATTAAATTGTCACCATCTTACTCAACATATATGTGACATTCTCTATAATACAAATTTTCTTAATCAATACCTTTTTTTTTCATAAATAACACAAGGTGGTACCTAACTATATGAGCTTTATATGTGAATGAAAAACTTTATTTATTTATTTATTTGCTAAGTGAATAAAACTATTGCTATCACATTAGATATTAATGTTCTAGTGCCCAACTACAATGTCTTCAAGAAACCCTTGTAATCAAATAGCCTCATTTACGAGTGTCCACAGTTTTTTTCTTAAATTTAAATTGTTTAATCAGATTGGACCGATTGTAAGTAAAACAACCAAACTAGATAGTTTATAAAGGTCTGGTCCGACCATTTAGCTATTTTAATCAATCATGTGTCTTTTTTAACAAATTTGTAATTAATATATTAGTCTTTACAAGTTTAAATGCATATGTCACATTACCAGGGCAATATTACAAAGTTTGGACATTTGATGTGTAATGGATTGGCTTCTAATTCTCCTATTTTTGTTATGTTTTTTGTTTTTGTTTTTTCTTTCTTTCTTTCTTTCTTTCTTTCTTTTTCTGTTATTGTTAGATGGATTTTCAATAATAAATATAAAACATCACATGTGGTACAAGGGGATTAATTCACCTCTATCAAAGGGAGGTTCAAGGTTGGAATCTTGTTATGGATAATATTTATGAAATATTTTTTAGTAAAATTGAAGATAGTCTAGAACAGTCTGATCCAACTAAAAATATTGTTATATATTTTTAATTGGATCAGATATAAAACATACAATCCAGTTTGGTCTAATGTATTCAATTTTATGGAGACCCTTAGCTTCATTCATAGCTTATGCCAATGCTATATACTTTTCCATAGTAGACAAAGAAATCATAGATTCCAAGGTGGCCTCTTAATTGATTAGTGCTTTAGCAAGAGTGGATATGTAACTAGTAAACAATAGACACCTACTTAAATCACCAGTGTAGTCAGAATTAACATATCCAACCACAAAATATTTAATATATGCCACATAATGAATTTCATAGCATTCCAATGTTTGTTGCATGGATCATGCTTAAACTAGCTCATAACTCTAACTACTTGTGAAATATCATGCCTTATACACACTATAACATAAATCAAGCTACCAACTACATTTGAATGCAGAACTTACAACATATACTCTCATTCCACATCATTCATAAGAGACATAGATGCACTGAGCTCGAAATAAGGAGTAGGTGGGGTACTAACATGTTTTGAGTTTTCAATCTTGCCAAAACATTGTAGCATCTTCTTCAAATATCGACTATGAGTCAGACCAACCTTACTCTTAACTCTATATCTATTTATCTCTGTGATAGAAATCTTCTTAATTAAGTTTTCCAAAAGATTTCTTCTCAAATTATTGATTCAACTTAATATTCAATTTTTCAATCTCAACTTTTTTCTTTGAGGCAATCAACATACAAGAGAATATATATGCAAGAACCATCTTATAGCTTGTGAAAATATACACAATGACCAAATTTTCTTCTTTTGTACTTTTTCTCTATCATCAACTGATCAAATCCATTATATCACTAAACTAGCGATTACTTCAATCCATATATTGACTCTTTTGGTTTGCAAGCCAATTCTCTTTATAAAAAATCTTGAATCCATTGGCTAAGTTAAATTATTTTTCTCTTCCAAATCAATATGTTATAATGCAGTTCTTACATATGAATAAACTACTTAATATTCAATATGTGATACAAAAGCCAATAAATTTACAATGGAAGAATGTTTCTGTAAGGTTTATGAGTGTTGACGATATTCGTGAACAAATTTTTTAAATCTAATTTAGTTTCTATGTGAGTCTTTTAAGAACACTTTTCAAGTCGAAGAAACTATTAAGCTCTAAACAACACATCTCAAGTATATCTCTATTCTTATGCACGTTAGATTTCATATTAGATATATGAATATTTTTTATTTAGGTTACTTGATCGATTGAGATATGTCTGGATCGATTGAGGTGAGTAGATCGATCGAGAATCGATCTACCTTGTTTAAAAAGTCCTTGATTTAATTTTTAATTGAGGTAGATTAACCGAGGTTTAATATCTGATCGATCGAGTACTATATCGATCTATCTATCTAGGGATTTATTTTTATTACCTTAGATCGATCGAGGATTGATTAGATTTATCGACCTTTTTAGCTTGATTGGTCGAACTCAACATAGATCAATCAAGCGGCCAAGGTCTCAACTTTAACCTAATTATTTACTCAAGAAAATCATTATAATTACCATTTTGTCCCTATTATTTATTTCTCTATGAATTGTTTAATGGATAATATTGTAATTAGACTCTAAGCTAGTAGTAGGGCTTCTATATGAATTGTTTAATGGATAATATTGTAATAGAACTTTAACCTAGTAGTAGGTATTCAATTATTCCTATATAAAGAACCTAATGCTCAATATTTTAATTAGTTATAAGGGCATCATTATTTTCATCTTAAGTTCTTTCTTTCAAATTACTTTGCAAACAAAAAAAAATCATATTTCTTTAGGCTTTTTTCTTTAATTGATATGTCAAATATTGGTGGTTGTGTTTGATTGATTAATAAATTTTATTAGTTTATGATATTTTGATTAAATTCCATAGCTTCTTATTTATTTTAATATTGAATTATTGGATCAAATAATTATGTGTGTAATATCATAATTATTTGTTTTAATTATTTATCTTTAAAGAAACTATCTATATTAAACTTATGCTTAATCTACTTGTTCTAGAGTAGCTAGATGATTTAATATTAACTGGTATACTCTTTAATCTTCTAGTTAGAGTTATTCATCATTAAATTTACTTTAGGACACACTTTTCACTTGTTTTATTATGCTAACTTTTTAGGTGCGAGCTAAACAGGTTCAATAACTCGTGTGACTCGAGTTTATCAAAACATAGATCTAGATCCGAACACCTTTCTTGTGAAGGCTGTAAAGGAAAGCAACAATTTGTAAGTATATTACTTGGGGGAATTATCTTGGAAGGTATTTTAAGTTCTAGCATTATAATTAAATCTTATTTTCATAGTGGATAGTTAGGTGGTCTGATGGATCGATGGTTTTTCTCTTAAGTCATTGGTGTGACCTGGGTTGCTTTCACCTAAAATATCATGTATAAATATTTATTTATTTTTGCTCTATCTTATTTACATGAGATTGTTTGTCTGACTGTTTACGAAATTTTAATTTGGAATGTTTTTATTAATTATCTATTAATCCCTTTAGCTAATTAGATTCATAACTTAAAAAGTTTCAATTTCATAGCTATATAAATTTATTCATTATAGGCATTACTTCTTTCTAAGTATAGCCTTTCACAACTTGTCTTACCTTGAAGCAGACATTACTCAAAAAATAAATACTATTTACACTCAATTGTCTTATTGCCTTTTATAAGTTGTATCGTCTCCCAAATTTCATTCTTATGAAGGGATTGCATCTCTTCATTCATTATCTACAATTGTAAGTGCATAGATCACCACATTGACGAGTTGAGATGGTATGTGAGTCTCTTGTCTATTCATATCAATTGTAATGGATCTTTGTTTTTGTGAAGTTTCTTAGGTTATAACCTCTTATTTTGTGTGCTTCTTTGCCACTATAGTATCTTCAGTTGACTCAATGAGACCAATGACTCAACTATAAGCTTCTCAAGCTCCAGCTATTGTGAAGTACTCTCAACATATTTTGGAGTACAAATGGTCTTATTCATATCTTGAGAATCTTTATGTGTTACTATTTGAACATGGAAGACTAATCAAAAGTAACATCCCTATTGAAATTGTTTTCTCGATGTGGACACCAAAGATAATACTCCTTCACATCAGAGCTAATTCCCATGAACAAAGAATTTTAAGATCTTGAATCCAACATAAATTCCTTTACTTGATAATATGTAGTGGATGAAAAGACATGAAATGAATCATAATTAGTAACAGGTTTCCTAAACCAAACCTCATTAAGAGTCCTTCCCATAATTACATTGGAAGATAAATCGTTAATTACATGACATGCATGTGATAATTCGTCAATCCATAATTGGTTTCCCAACCTAGCATTGGACAACATACACCAAACCATCTCCAGTAAATTTTGGCTCACGCCTCTACCATCCTTTCAGTTTTGATGTATTTTCTATCTTGGAAGTGACGAATAATACCATCATTCTTATAGAATTCGAAAAATGGGTCATTTTATATTCAGTGCCATTGTTTGACCTGATTCGCTTGACCTTTCTACATGTATGTGTCTCTATTATCTTTTTGGAAAGCTCACACCATCCTTAGTCTTTATGATTTACACCTAGGGGTGGAAATTTCTAACGTCATCTAATAACATGACATAATAATGACCTGATCATAAAATGGCCCAAATCATTTATTTTATTCGTTAAATGTGTCAAACATAACATGACATGATAACTCGAATTAACTCATTAAATTAATATTTAATATTATTTTAATCATTAAACTCACAAGAGCACTAATATGACATGATGCTGATCTGATGAATTTAATGTCATTTTTTTTTACTAAAGTAACATACATTTCTTGACTTTTTGAGCTGATGAAATGATACGTAACCCAAAAACAACCTAAAAATGACTTGATATGACCCGCTAATTAAGTAGGTTCACACGATTGATCCGATTTTCACCCCTATATGAGTACAAGTTCTTCTAATAAATTTTTTAGAACTCTATCTTGCATACTTATGAAATATACTAAAGCCTTTAAAGTTCAATGCTCTGATATTCTTCTTCAAACTCGATACATACCAAACATCTATCAAGATACTAGTTAAGCCATCATAATTGCTGATGCATAGAAACTTGATATTTAAATTTTGTATTTTATAAAAAAACTCGCAAGTGCACGAGTTACTTGCAATAAGTGATAAATATACTCCTAAGGTCGATTTAAAGATAAACTATGTTGTTTTAAATAATTCTTTAAATTACTTAAACATAAATACGAAAATAAAACCTAAACATTCTATCACAATATTTGGTTTTTGAAAATAGTAGTCTAATGACAAAATAATTAAATACCTAAAGATATGTTCGATTCAAACAAATCAAGGTAGATATGTAATAAATAGTTAGTTAACCATGCTTGCTTAGAATTAATTAGGTAAATAAAAATATAAATTCAGATTATTAATTTTTCCTTTTATGTATGAAAATTTCTTTTGATAAGGGTGAGTTTCTTTGTTAATCAAATAAATTAATATCTTTTGTAGGAGATCATTAACTAGTAAATTAAATTATTCTTTATTTTTAAGAAAATTCAAACCATTTAAATCAATATTTTGACGAACTCATCAGTTTAAACTCATGTTCAAGGTGTCTAAATTAGATCTAAATAGCGTTTCTAAAACCTAATTAACATATTTTAAATCTATTATGAAAAATATGTTGTCAATACATTAATCAATAAATTTTTTTGTAACGAATCTTGAATAAAGAAATAACCTCAATTTATTTATAAAAATATTCACCTAAATTAATCTACACAAACATGACAACAAAACTAAATTCCCATAGTCAAAATCAACTAGACATGCTCATATTAAATTTCATGGTTAGTGGATTAAAAATAACATTCAAATATAAAATTAGAAAATACAAAGATTAATCTGTATATAAAATATATAAATACAAATCAGATCAATAATATCAATTGGCGTATCCTACTTCGTAATTATCATCTTGCTCGTCACTGTATTATTGAATATATAGATATCTATTGTATTTTCCTTGATAAGGAAAATCTCCTAAAGATTTTCCTTGTTATGAATCTAACCTATTATGTATAAAAAAAGTAAAACTAAAAACTAAAAATATAAAATAGCTCTAATAGCTATTGTTAAATTCTATAAACTAAACAATATATTACATATTAACCTAGAGGCTAAAACAATGTATTTATAAGAAAGTATGTGGGTACAAAGGGGTTTGAGTGATCTAAATAGAGGTGCGTAGCGACTTAAGCTTTTCATTGCTACAACACATGTTTTGTTCAGCTTTATCAAAGTCATCCTGAACATGTCACACTGTGGCACTGATGAAACAAGACAGGCAATGTCGATCTTGCATATAGTTTTGTTTTATATTTGTAAAACTTTCGCAAATTCACAAATCATTTATAGAAAATGACAAGTATACTCCCAAGGTCGATCTAAGAAAGAAATATATGTGATTTTTATTTTATTATTCAAAATCTTAAAAACAAAATTAAATCCTAAACATCCAATCATGATATTTTGGTTTTTGTGTTTGCTAATCTAATAACATAAAAATAATCATAGATATGGATTCAATAAACAATTATGCAAATTTTTATCATTTATAATAATTAAGTATTTATGGATATAATAATTAAGTTAATTATGCTTGCTCATATTATTTAGGTTATTAAAGATATAAATCGATAGTTATTGATTCTCCTTTTTTTTTTTTTATATAAATACCACCTTTGGTGGGATTAGATATTCTTTGTTAATTAAGCAAATCAATTAACACCTATAAATGAGGTTGATAATTAATTTGATTAATTAAATTAATTTTTTTTCTAAGATTGAAAATGAACCATTTAAATGCTACATTTGGTGGGGTTAGACATTTTAAACTTTATTCAAGGTATCCAAATTAAACCTAAGAATTTAATTATCTAAGTACTAACTTTCAAGTTTTAAAATCATTACTGAAAATATATTGTCAATACATTTTTGAATAATAGTTCTTATAAAAGTTTTTGAAATAGAGCTTCACTTTAACTACCGGACGATTATACCAACAAATAAAAGAGCACTACTCTAAATTAGATCGGATAATTAAACCTTAAAATATAATTTTTAGATTAAGTTTGTAATGAAAAATAATATATTTCTCTCTAAGATTCTTAATATAAAATCTTGAATAAAAACAAAATCAATTTATTTTATGGAAATGTTTTACCTATTTAATATTTTGGGAGCATAACAACGTTATTATTATATCATATTTACAAACAGCCACCCATGTTAAATTCAATTATAGACAAATTAAACATAACATATAAGAATAAAAAATAAAAAAATAATTGTAAAGAATTCATTTTAAAATTATACCTTAAAATAATCCTTACAGAACTTTGATGCTAATTATGTTGTTGGAAAATCTCCAAACGGATTTTCATTTCTGTTTATTAAATCAAAAACTAAAAATCTATAAAAGCATAGCTATTTTTTCCCAAAAAGCGAAGAATTGTAAAATTAAAATCTAAAAAAAAGAAAAATACTTTATAGAGAGAGAAAGAGTTGAGAGAATTTTTTCTTAAGGTGTGTTTTTTACTATGGGGGAGAGGGGATTTTTATAAACGAGGAAAAGGCTAAAAAAGTGGAAAAAATCTTAAAAAATGATATATGCATATTGGACAGGCTGGCATGCTTGTAAGGTAATAGCGCGTGCAGCTGGGCGGGATTCGATGTGTGAATGGGTGTTGACATGTGTAGAATTTTGGCTTGATGTGCACGTGGCTACATGCAGAATTGCGGCATGAATGTGCATGGCTACAGGCGTTCTTTCAATGTGATTGGCTGCGGTTGTAGGTGTTCTTTCAACTTGATTGGGTGTGGCTACGTGTGTTATTTTGGCATGATGGACACGGCTTGGTAGTGTTTTCCTTTTTTCCATTTTTCCATTTTTCCATTTTATTTTTTTTTTTTTACTTTTCCTCATTTTTCTCTCAACATACTTGTGATGTATTTCCTCCAGTATTATTTTTCAAGTTTTTAAATTATTTTTGAAGCGAAAATACCTAAAATAACAATTAAAATACCCGTGATTTCGAAAAGAAAAATCTATATAAAAATATGATAAAATCATACAAATATAAATCTTTTTAATAAATTAAAGTATATTAAATCATGATAATTTTTGTACTTTTTAAGCACTCATCACAACATCCAACTAGCTTCTTGCTAGTCTCTTAGCAAAAGAAGTGATAAAAACTAAAAATTAAACTATCCTAAATCACTTCCGTGGATTGACACGGTTGCATTTAGTATATGCAATAAGCCTTTAAACCCCTAGGTTGCCCCAGTTGACGAGTTTAAGTTTCGTGAGGGTTTTCAGTAATGATACCCACAAATATTAAACTAAATGTAAAAATTAAAAGAAATAACAAAAATAAAAACTCAAATACAAAAATTGCAACAAAATCAAAAATTAACTTAAGAATAAAATAAAAGAAAAAAATGAAACATAACACAAAAATATCTCATACTTTTTAATCTCCTTTGATATCATAATTAAAAGCTAAAGCATAAGTTATTTTCATCTTCTTAAATAGTCATGATTTATTATAATAATTAATTAAAAATCATTTTTCATATTTTATATAAAAAATGTATCAATTTAATATCACCTAAATTTAGTGTTAAGAACCCAAATTCGCTTCGACTCTATTACTCACAAGTCAATACTCTCAAAAACACTAGATCTTATGGGTTTAAACACTCATACTAATTTATATGTGAAAGAGTTGATGTATAGAAATGAACTAATATATTTGCATATGTATAAAGAAGAAAGATTCAAAGTGTTATTTTAACGTTGATCTCATGAAAGAAATCGAATGTATAAATTATAAAGATATCATATATAAAAATTATTTTTATGCATCAATCAAACTCATTAAACAAAAATTTCAAGATATATGACTTTTAGAATTGTAGGAAAAATAAATGCAATGACTTCTATGGATTTACTTCCTATAACTTTCTTTTGCAATTAACCTTTATTCACAACTTTGTAGGCTATGTGGGTCATAGTATGTAGATTATAATATATATTTTTTATGTTTTTATTTTTTAAGAGATTTTGCAATATATATATTTTTAGAGTGTGAACCCATGTACAGATTGTACATTTTGTAGGATTTTTATGAGCGATTAATGTTTTGGATTTTTTGTTTGATTTTGGTTTAGGTAACCCCAAATATGTCTTTTTTTTTATTAGAAGTCATGCATGAATGAGATAAAGGCATATACTATCAATTTTTACTTAAATCATTTAATCTAAGCAAATAAAAATAAAAAATATATGACACTCTATTAAGATTAGAAAAAAATTCATACATTCAATTCTAATACTAATAGAGATCATCTAAAAATTTGAAGAAATAAGAAATGTGTTTGGAGTAGAAAAAATATATTTCAATCAGAATAAAGAAAATTAGGCTTAAATTATATCTCACAAGGGTAGTATTCACTATTTGATTCTTAAACACTAAAGCGTTTGGGTTCATTATAATTTTCACACTTTATCATAAAATACTACTTATGACAAAAACTTACTAATTATCATATACACCATGATATGTTTTCAAAAATTAATCTAACAATGCAAAATACTTAACTATTTACTTCAATTTGATTTAAAGAAATGATAAATTTTTGTAAGAAATGTTTTTTAAAAACTAATCCTAAAATTCCAAAAATTACTAAACCACACAAAGAAAATAAAAGCAAACACAATAAAATCAAACTGTGAATATAATTTTTTTTAAATTGTTAAATTTTTTGAAACTAAGTATGGTAACTTTTCACCCCCACTAACCTAGAACTTATATTGTCCTCAATGTAACAATTGTAAATTAAAGATAAAGAGAAAAGAGAAGAAACGAAAATTATATTGTCCTCAATGTAACAATTATTAAAGCCTATATAGATAGATCATTGTGAACTTCTAACATCTCAACAAATATTTTTAGTTTTAACAATTCTAAAATTATTCACATTCAATTAAAAGAAAATAAACAAAAGAAAATTATCTAAAATAATGGGTTGCCTCCCATCCAGCGCTTAGTTTAATGTTATAGCAAGACGTAACTTGGGGATTTCATTTTAAGTAAACTCAATGTCTCACATCACTGAGTCAATAAAACCTACATGTAGAATAAGGTTGTCTACTTATACTTTTCCAATCATGCCCTATGATTTTTTAAATTGTACTAAGGCATCAAAACACAGTTGTACCTAGATTTAACAAAGAAACTACCTTCTTTTGCAACAAATTGTGATTAAAAATTTTGAAATTTTGGAGATAGCTTCAAAAAATATTTTTTTTATCTTTTATTATATTTTATTATAATCTCTAAGTCAAATAACAAAATTAGTATTAACCAAGAGTGCTCCCCGAAAAGAATGGTGATGCAAAACTTCCTTCAAAACCATCCTCCTAGACAAAGCAACGTTCTTACAAAAAACTAGTGAAACAAATGCTTCCAAGAATTAATCTTCTAGACAAAACTCTTTTAGATATTTTCTTTTCATGTTATTAAAATCTAAGTTAATTAAGTTAAGTTAAAATCTAAGTTAATAAATAAATTAAAATTAAAAATTAAAAGAGAATAAAAACTAAAAATAAAAAATGTAAAAATTAAATGAAAATTAAGACTTGAAAAAATTATTAAATAAATAAATTAAAATTAAAATTAAAAGAAAATTAAAAAAATAATTTTTTTAAAAATAATTTTTTTAACACAACATAAATAAAAAAATCACAATTATTTACAACACAAAATGTTTTCAAAATTTTGATAAATAATTTAAAAATGATATTCCCTCCTTTGCAATAGTGCCAAAAATTTGATGAGCAAGACCAACATCGGGTTAGCAATACCGATCTAGCAAATAGTTTTGTTTTATATTTGTAAAACTCTCGTAAGTGCACAAATCATTTTATAAAAAAGACATGTATACTTCCAAGGTCAATCTAAGGAAGAAATATATGTGATTTTTAATTTATTATTTAAAATCTTAAAAACGAAATTAAATCCTAAACATTCTATCACAATATTTTGCTTTTTGTGTTTCCTAATCTAATAACATAAATATGGATTCAATAAATAATTATGCAAATTCTTTATCATTTATAACAATTTAGTATTTATGGATATAATAATTATGTTAATTATGCTTGCTCACATTATTTAGGTTATTAAATATATAAATTGATATTTATAGATTATCCCTTTTTTATATGAATACCACCTTTGGTGGGGTTAGATATTCTTTGTTAATTAAACAAATCAATTAACACCTATAAGTGGGGTGAATAATTAATTTGGTTAATTAAATTAATTCATTTTTTCTAAAAGATTGAAAATGAACCATTTAAATGACACATTTGATGGGATTAGACATTTTAAACTTTATTCAAGGTGTCCAAATTAAACCTAAGAATTTAATTATCTGAGTACTAACTTTCAAGTTTTAATACCATTACTGAAAATATGTTGTCAATACATTTTCGAATAATAGTTCTTATAAAAACTTTTGAAATAGACCTTTACTATAATTACATAGGGATTGTACCAATTAATAAAAGAGCACTACTCTAAATCAGACCGGATAATTAAACCTTAAAATCTAATTTTTAGATTTAAGTTTATAATGAAAATAATATATTTCTCTCTAACATCTTTAATATAAAATCTTGAATAAAAACAAAATCAATATATTTCGCAAGCATAACAACATTATTATTATATCATATTTATAAATAGTCAGACATGTTAAGTTCAATCACAAACCAATTAAACATAACATATAAGAATAAAAAATAAAAAATAATGGTAAAGAATTCATTTTAAAATTATACCTCAAAAGATTCCTTACAGAACTTTGATTCTAATTTTGTTACTAGAAAACCTCCAAATAGATTTTCATTTCTATTTATTGAATCAAAAACTAAAAGTCTATAAAAGTATAGATAGTTCTTCTCAAAAAGAGAATAACTTTGAAATTAAAAACTAAAAGAAAGAATTAAGATTTCTAGAGAGAGAAAGATAAAGAGATAAAGAGTTGAGAAAATTATTTTTTAAGGTGTGTTTTTTACAATGGGGAAAAATGGCTTTTTATAGGTGAAGAAAAAGGTTAAAAATGTGAAAAAGTATCTTAAAAGATGATGATATATGCATATTGGGAAGGTTTGCATGCATATAGGGTGCGTATATTTTCGGCATGATGTGCATAGAATTGCGATATGAATGGGCGTGACTATATGCCATCTTTCGGTGTGATTGGACACGACTTCCAACATTCTTTAGATGTGATATGCATGGCTACACACAAACTACTAGCGTGATGAGTGCACGACTTGGCAATTTTGTCCATTTTTTCTTTTTTTTCACTTTTCCTCATTTTTTCTCAACATATTTATGATGTATTGCCTCTAGTATTATTCTTCGAGTCTTTAAATTATTTTTGAAGCAAAAATATCTAAAATAATAATAAAAATACTCGTGGTTCCGAAAAGAAAAATTTACATAAAAATATAATAAAATCATATAAATATAAATCTTTTTAATCAATTAAAATACATTAAATCATGGTAATTTTTGTGCTTTTTAAGAACTCATCAGACACCACTTAATCCATGCTATAGAACATGATAATCAGTATGTCTAGTAAATTCCTAATAAATAGAGTGTGTTGCGGCACACTTCACTTTTCCTTAATTTGTGCCTTGTAAACCTTACAAATTGGTTGGTCCTTCGTGTAAGGCTTACATGCCATATTCTTTTATCCTCATAGGATACAGATTGAATGCTTCAAGTATTGTTTTTCATGTATTGAAAAGTTAATACATTTTGAACCTATAAACACCTTAAATACAACATAATATACTTGTATTTGTGAACATATAGATTTGCATAAATTATCACATAAGCATGATATAATTAAACCTATTTACTTCATTTAAGTACAAAACAATCATGAAATATTAGTGCTTAGCAACCCTCAACTAGTTACTTGCTAGCCTCTAGCAAGTAAAGCGATATAAAATCTAAAAACAAAAATAAACAAACTAAACTAAACTAACCTAAATCATTTCTGTAAATTAACACGATTGGATTTAGCATACACAACAAGCTTTTAAACTATTAGGTCGTCCTAGTGGATGGGTTTAAGTCTTGTAAAGCTTTCAAAGATGATACTCACAAATATCCTACAAATAAATAAAAACTTCTCATGCAAGAGACATTAACCCGGATTATAGAGAAATACTCATAAGCATGATTCCCAATATATACATATAGATGGAGCACATGTGATGAGTGCTTAAAAGCCCTAATATCACCATGATTTAATATTATTTAATTGATTAAATTGATTTATATATGTATTAATTTATCATATTTTTATATAAATTTGTCTATTTGGAATCATTGTTATTTTATATTATTTTTCAGGTATTTTAGTTCAAAAATAACTTAAAGATTCGAAGAAAAATACTTGAGGCAATACATCACAAATATATTAAGAAAGAAATGAGAAAAAGTAAAAAAAATAAAAAAATTAGACATTCCTGTCTAGACCAACGCGCACACCCATTCTTGTCGAGTCCCACGCGTACCAGTGCACATAACAGCTCTCACACATCCAATATACGTCGACACATGCCCGTATGTGGTCAACGCATGCCTAGCACACGTCTGCACATGGTTGGCCACGCCCAGCCAATGCATACAATCAACACATGCCCAACACACGAGCGACACATGCCTTGCCAAATTCTAAGCACGTGCGCCCCTACGTCAACCGCCCATCTACCGAGATTCTCGTGCGCCAACCTGTCCAAATGCATCCAAATTCAAATTTTGAAATATTTTTCCCCCTTTTTTGGCATTTTTCTCACCTATAAAAGGGCCCTTTTTCCACATTTCAAAACACACAATTTTCTAAGAACTTTCTCTATCTAGATTTCTCTCTCAAGAAAGTTTTCATGTTTTTTAGTTTTTATTTTTAAAGTTCATCTCTTTTTGAGAGGAACTAGTTATATTTATTTTATAAATTTTTAGTTTTTGATTCAATAAGCAGATATGCAAATCCGTTTGGAAGTTTTCCAACAACATAATTAACATCAAACTATTATACGAATTCTTTTAAATATTGTTTTAATGGATTCTTTATAGTTATATTTTTTTATGTTTTATTCTTACATATTATATTTAATTTTTCTGTGATTAAATTTAACATGACTGACTATTTGTAAATATGATATAATTATAACGTTGTTATGCTTGCGAAATATTAAATAGGTATGACATTTTCATAAAATAAATTGATTTTGTTTTAATTCTAGATTTTATATTAAGGATGTTAGAGAGAAATAAAATATTTTTCATTACAAACTTAAATATGAAAATTAGATTTTAAGGTTTAATTATCTGGTTTAATTTAGAGTAGTGCTATTTTATTTATTGGTACAATCGCCCGGTAGTTAGAGTAAAACTCTATTTCAAAAGTTTTTTTATAAGAATTATTATTCGAAAATGTATTAACTACATATTTTTAGTAATGATTTTAAAACTTGAAAGTTAGTACTTGAACAATTAAATTCTTAGGTTTAATTTAGACACCCTAAATAAAATCTGATTATTTGACTATGCCTAAACCTGTGATTAGGTGATTTGTTATTTTATTAGAAATAAAGCTAAAATTTAAAATTGAATTAATTAATAGGCACTGCTTAAGGAAATTAGTTAGTTAATATTAAACAAAAGAATTTGGCCCTGCCTGAGGTCACTTTCATACAAAAAAATTTAACAAATATCAATTTATATATTTAATAACCTAAATAATATGAGCAAGTATAATTAACTTAATTATTATATCATTAAATACTCTACTGTTATGAATAATAAAATTTGCATTATTGATTATTGAATCTATATCTATATCTATGTTTATGTTTATTTTTATGTTATTAGATTAGTAAACAAACAAACCAAAATATCATGACATGATGTTTAGGATTTAATTTTATTTATAATATTTTGAGTAATAAATTAAAACCCATATATATTCATTCCTAAGATCGACCTTGAGAGTATACTTATCATTTGCTATAAAATGATTCGTACACTTAGATTTTCACTTAACCTAATTTATTAACTTAATTAACTTTGACTTTAACTTAATTTAATTTATTAATTTAATAAACTTAGATTTTCACTAACTTAATGTATTAACTTAATTAATTTAGATTTTAACTTAATTTAATTTATTAACTTAATTAACTTAACTAAATTTCTTAACTTAATTAACTTAGATTTTAATAGCATGAAAAGTAAAGATCTAAGGGAGTTCTATCTAGGGGACTAGTTCTTCGAAGCCTTTATGCTACTAGTCTTTCCTCGGAACATTGCTCTATCTAAGAGGATGGTTTTTAAGGAGGCTTTGCCCCACCATTCTTTCCTGAGAGCACTCTTGGTTAATACTGATTATGTTATTTAACTTAGAAATTATAATAAAATAAAATAAAAATAAAAAAATTGTTGAAGCTATCTCTAAATTTTAAATATCTTTAAATTACAATCTGTAATAAAATGAGGTAGTTGGTTTGTTAGATCTAGGTACAAATGTGTTTCGATGTCGTAGCTATTTGACTTGCACCTATAAGTGAGTTATCTAAACCCACAATCATGTCCCTAGTTTTAAGTAAATAATTTTTTTGAAAATCCATAAGGGCATGACTGAAAAAAGTATAGGTAGACAACCTTGTCCTACTTGTACGGTTTATTGACTCAATGATTTGGGGATATTGAGTTTACTTCAAATGAAATCCCCCAAGTTATGTCTTGTTAAGATGTTAAACTAAGCGCTGGATGGGAGACAACCCATCATTTTAGGTAATTTTCTTTTATTTCTTTTAGTGTAATTTCATGTGGATAATTTTATAATTGTTAAAACTAAAAATATTTGTTGAGATATTAGAAGTTCAAAACAATCTGCGTGTGTGAAAATTAATGATAAACATGATGGATGCATCTTCATTTCTCCATCACTACTTACACATTCTCAGGAAATAGGTCATTTTTCTACTCTTTTCTCTTTATCTTAATTGCAACATTTTTAACAATTTTAAAAATTTTATGTTCACATTTTCATTTTTATTGTGTTTGATTTTATTTTCTGTGTGGTTTAGTAATTTTTAGAATTTTAGGATTAGTTCAAAAAAAATTCTTACAAAAATTTATCATTTCTTTAAATTAAATATAAGTAAATAGTTAAGCCTTTTGCATTAGTAGATTAATTTTTGAAAACATATCATGGAGTATATAGTAATTAGTTAGTTTTTTTCATGACTTATATTTCTTGATAAGGTGTGAAAATTATATTAAAACCAAAATCAGTGTTTAGGAATCAAATAGTGGAGACTACCCTTTTGAGATATAATTTAAGCCCATTATCCTTTATTCTAAGTGATAAATATGATTTTTTTCTATTCTAAACAATTTTCTTATTTTTTCAACACTATTAGATGATCTTTATAGGATTTAGGATTGAATGTTTAGATTTTGTTTTACATTTTAATGAAGTGTTATATATTTATTTTTTATTTGCTTAGATTAAATTATTTAAGTAAAAATTAATTGTATGTGCTTTTCTTAATTCATGCATGACTTCTATTAAAAAAGAAATATATCTAGGGTTACCTATACAAATACAAATAGAAAAGCTAAATATTAATCACTCAACTTACCATATAAAAAAATGTACAATCTGTACATGGGTCAACTCTCTAAAAAAATGTATTCTCTTTTAAAAAAATAGAAAGAAAAAAAGAAAAAAAAGGAAAGAAAAATGAATAGTATAATTTATATACTATGACTCAAAAAGCCTAAACAGTTGTGAGAAATGGTTTAGTACAAAAGAAAATATAGGAAGTAATTCCCTAAGAAGTCATTGTATTTTCCTACATTTTCTAAAAGGCATATTACTTGATCTTTTTATTTGATGAATTTGATTAATGCATAAAGTAATGTATAATATTTTATAAATCCTTACATTTGATTCATTTCATGAGATCAACATTAAAATAACATTTTGAGCCTTTCATCTTTATACATATGTTAACATATTAGTTCAATTCTATACATTAACTGGTTTGCATATGAATTAGTATGAGTATTTAAACCCATATGATTCAGTGTTTTAGAGAGTATTGACTTGTGAGGAATAAAGTAAAAGTGAATTTGGATTCCTCACACTAAGTTTGAGTGAAATTAAATTGATACATTTTTTATATGAAATATGAAAATGATTTTCAACTAATTATTATAATAAATCATGAATGTTTAGAAAGTTGAAATAATCTATGCTTAAGATTTTAATTATGAAATTTAAAAGAGATTATAAGTATGATATATTTTTTCTATTTCATTTCTTTATTTTATTTTAGTATTTTTACTTTATAATAAATTTTAGTTAACTTCTTATTTTGTTTTGTTTTGTTTTGTTTTCATTTTTGTTAATATTTATGGGTATCATTACTGAAAACACTCACTAGACTTAAACTCGTCCACTAGGGCAACCTAGGGGTTTAAAGTCTTGTTACATATGCTAAATATAACCGTGTTAATCCACAAAAGTGACTTAGGATAGTTTAATTTTTACTTTTTATTGCTTCTCTTGCTAAAAGACTAGTAAAAAGCTGGTTCAGGGTTGTGATGAGTGCTTTAAAATTCCTAAAATTAACATTATTTAATGTACTTTAATTGATTAAATGAATTTATATTTGTATGATTGTATCATATTTTTATATAAATTTTTCTTTTCAGAATCATATGTATTTTTTTTTATTGTTTTTAAGGTATTTTAGTTCAAAAAAAACATAAAGATTTGAAGAAAAATACTGGAGACTATAATATATTAAGAAAATAAATGAATAAAAATAGAAAAATAGAAAAATTGGATAAAATGGGTCAACAATGTCAAAAAGTTAGAAATCGCACGTGCAATTGTCAATTAGCGTGCGACCACGCGTAGCCTCATATTCTTGTCAAGACCAGCGCACGTGCCAGTGTGATAACTTGCATAATTTTACATAATTTATTAATTCTCAACTTTAACTTTAGTCTAATTTTATTTAATTTAGACTTCATTGTTGTTATTTAAATTTTATTGTAGATTTGAAGATAATGAAGATCCAAAGTTGTTAGACACCATGCGTAGCCGCTCATTCCTACAGAGTCCCACGCGTACCGACGCCCATAGTAGCCCATCTGAGCCGAGTCCTACCTATAGCAGTGTGTGCAGTAGCCCATCCACACCGAGTCCGACATGCGGTAACACTCACACGCCCAACATACATCGGCACACAACCGTACATGGTCGGCACATGTCAAACATACGACAGCACGTGCTTAACAAACGCTGCACCGACTTCTACACGGGCCAACACACACCTACTTCATGTCGAGTGCTCGCCTACACACTCCTCGATGTATCCCGCATGCACCCACGCGTGCCCGTCGCTTGCCTACTGTGACAACCGTTCATTTGTCGAGATTCTCGTACCCCAAACGAGCGCCAACCTGTCAAACCAAGTCCAAATTCAAATTTTGAAATATCCTCTCATTTTGGCATTTTCCTTACCTATAAAAGGATCATTTTCCCCATTCCAAAACATACAATTTTTTGAACACTTTCTCTTCCTAAAAAGTTTTCATTTTTTTTTAGTTTTTATTTTTAAAGTTTTTCTCTTTTTGAGAGAAACTAGTTATGTTTTTTTATAAATTTTTAGTTTTTGATTAATAAGTAGATATACAAATATGTTTGAAGGTTTTTCACCAATAGAATTAACATCAAACTATTGTAAGGATTCTTTTAAGGTATTATTTTAATATTTTTTTTTACAATTATCTTTATTTTTTATTTTTTATTTTTTATTCTTATATGTTATATTTAATTTTTGTGTGATTAAATTGAACATGACTAGCTATTTGTAAATATGATATAATTATAACGTTGTTATGCTTGCGAAATATTAAATAACGCAAAACATTTGTATAAAATAAGTTGATTTTGTTTTTATTCGAGATTTTATATTAAAAATGTTAGAGAGAAATACATTATTTTTCATTACAAACTTAAATATGAAAATTAGATTTTAAGGTTTACTTATCTGGTCTGATTTAGAGTAGTACTTTTTATTTGTTGGTACAATTGCCTAGTAGTTAGAGTGAAACTCTATTTCAAAAGTTTTTTTACAAGAATTATTATTCGAAAATGCATTGGCGATATATTTTTAATAATGGTTTTAAAACTTGAAATTTAGTACCTTGACAATTAAATTCTTAAGTTTAATTTGGACACCTTGAATAAAGTCTAATTATTTGACTCTGCCTAAAGCTATGATTAGATGGTATGCTATTTTCTTAGAAATAAAGCTGAAATTTAATATTGAATTAAATAATAGGCCTTACTTAAGGATATTAGTTAGTTAATATTAAAAAAAGGAATTTGGGTCTCACCTAAGGGCACTTTCATACCAAAAAGAGAAAATTAACAAATATCAATTTATATATTAATAACCTAAATAATATGAATGATAAGATTTATATTATTGTTTATTGAATCTATATCTATGTTTATGTTTATTTTTATGTTATTAGATCAGGAAAAAAACAAACCAAAATATCGTAACATAATGTTTAAGATTTAATTTCATTTTTAAGATTTTTAATAATAAATTAAAAATCACATATATTTATTTCTTAGATCGACCTTGTGAGTATACTTATCATTTGCTATAAAATGATTTTTGCACTTGCGAGAGTCTTATAAATAATAAAACCAGAAAGGGTATTTCATAAGATTGGTATTTATAATGTCGGTCTTGCGATTCATTTGTCAACATGCCTATACAAGCTTGCTTTTACAAGGATCCCATAACATGTCTCACCCACAATATGAAGTTATTACTTTATTCAATTATCCATTTAAATTAAGGAATTCATATCTTTCCTCTATATTATTTTCAAGACATTGAAATCTTTTTTCACTCTTAAATGAGTTTTTCACCAAAGTGGCAACTGTTTCCCAAAGGTCATAAAACTTGAAAATTATAGTAGTACTCTTTTATTTGTTGGTAAAATCGTCTGGTAGTTATAGAGAAACTCTATTGAATTTTTTTTGTAAGAACTATTATTTTCAGTAATGGTTTTAAAACTTGAAAATTAGTACTTGAATAATTAAATTCTTAGGTTTAATTTGGACACCTTGAATGAAATTTAAAATGTCTAACCCCACCAAAGGTGGCATTTAAATGGTTCATTTTCAATCTCTTAGAAAAAAGGAATTAATTTAATTAACCAAATTAATTATCGACCCCAGTCATAGGTGTTAATTAATTTGTTTAATTAACAAAGAATAAGTAGCCCCACCAAAAGTGGTATTTATATAAAAAAGAGAATCAATAAATATCTTTAATAACCTAAATAATACGAGAAAATATAATTAACTTAATTATTATATCTATAAATACTCTACTCTTATAAATGATAAAAAAATTACATTATTGTTTATTAAATCTATATATATGTTCATTTTTTATGTCATTAATTTGGAAACCATATATATTCCTTCGTGCACTTGCGAGAGTTTTACAAATATAAAACCAAAGTATTTACAAGATCAACATTTTCGATTTTGTTTCAAGTTTTTCGTGCCATTGTCGGGGAAGGATTAACATTTTTTAAATTATTTTTCAAAATTTTAAAAGTTTTTTGTGTTGTAAATAATTATGATTTATTTATTTATTTTGAGTTCATAAAAAATTAATTTTTTTAAATTTAATAAAACTTATTTAAATAATGAGCTCTAAAAAAAATAAGTAATAAAATTAATTAATTATATTTTTACTTAAATTAATTTATTAACCTAATTAACTTAAATTTTTACTTAACATAGATTTTCACTTAATTTATTAACTAAATTAACTTAGATTTTCACTACTTAACTTAATTAAATTAGATTTTCACTTAACTTAATTAACTTAGATTTTAATAGTATGAAAAGTAAAGATCTCTGAGAATTCTGTCTAAGAGACTAGTTCTTGGAAGCCTTTGTGCTACTACTCTTTTTTTGGAACGTTGCTCTATCTAGGAAAATGTTTTTTAAGGAGACTTTACCCTACCATTCGTTCCTGAGAGTACTGATTATGTTATTTAACTTAGGGATTATAATAAAATATAAAAAAATTATGAAATTATCTCCAAAATTTCAAAGTTTTTAATCAAAATCAATGATAAAAGGAGGTAGTTTCTTTCTTAGATCTAGGTACAACTGTGTTTTGGTGCCTTAGTTATTTGACTTGCACCTAGAAGTAGGTTATCTAAAACCTACAATCATATCCATAGTTTTAAGAAAATAAAATTTTGAAAATCCATAGGACATGACTTAAAAAGTATAGGTATACAAACTTGTCCTACCCGTAGGTTTGTTTAACTTAATGATATGGAGATATTAAGTCTACTTAAAATCAAATCTCTTAAGTTACGTCTTAATAAGACTTTAAACTAAGTACTGGATGGGAGACAACCCATCATTTTAGGTAATTTTTCTTTATTTATTTATTTAATTTCTTTTGTTTGTTTTAGTTTAATTGCATGTGAATAATTTTAGAATTGTTAAAACTAAAAATATTTGTTGAGATATTAGAAGTTTACAGCGATCTGCCTGTGTGAACTTTAATGATGCATATAATGGATGCACTTTCATTTTTCCATCACTACTGGCACATTCTCAAGAAATAGGTAGTTTTCTTATCTTTTCTTTATCTTTAATTTACAATTTTTAGATTAAAGACAATGTAAATTCTAGGTTAGGGGTGGTGAAAAGTTACCATGCTTAATTTCAAAAACATTAACAATTTCAAAATTTTTTTGTTCACATTTCATTTTTATTGTGTTTGATTTTATTTTCTTTGTGTGGTTTAATAATTTTTAGAATTTTAGAATTAGTTTTTAAAAAAGTTTTCTCAAAAACATTTATCATTCTTTAAATCAAATTTATGTAAATAGTTAAGTCTTTTACACTGTAAGATTAATTTTTGAAAATATATCATGGAGTATATGGTAATTAGTTAGTTTTTGTTATAAATAGTATTTCAAGATAAAGTGTGAAAATTATAATGAACCCAAATTCTTTAGTGTATAGGAATCAAATAGTGGAGACTGTCCTTGTGAAATATATTTTTCTACTCCAAACTCATTTTTTATTTCTGCAAAGTTTTAGATGATCTCTATAGGTATTAGCATTGAATGTTCGAATTTTTTTTCTCATCTTAATAGTGTTGTATATTGTTTTTTGTTTTTCATTTGCTTAGATTAAATTATTTAAGTAAAAATTGAGAGTATATGCTTTTATCTCATTCATGCATGACTTCTGCAAAAAGAAAAGACATATATGAGGTTACCTAAACCAAAATCAAAAAGAAAAGCCACAAAATTAACCACTCATTAAAATCTTAAAAAAATGTACAATTTATACATGTGTTCACTCTCTAAAAAAATATATATTGAAAAATCTCTTGAAAAATAGAGAGATAAATAATATATAGTGTAATCTATGTATTATGACCCATATAGCCTACAAAGTTATGAGTAAAGGCTAATTACAAAAGAAAGTTATAGGAAGTAAATCTATAGAAGTCGTTGCATTTATTTTTATATATGATATATTTATAATATATACATTCGATTCCTTTCATGAGATCAACTTTAAAATAACACTTTGAGTCTTTCTTCTTTATACATATGCGCACATATTTGTTTATTACTATACATCAACTCTTTCGCATATAAATTAATATGAGTGTTTGAACCCATAAGATTTAGTGTTTTTGAGAGTAATGACTTGTGAGGAATAGAATCGAAGCGAATACGGATTCTTGACACCGAATTTGGGTGAAATTAAATTGATACATTTTTTATATGAAATATGAAAATGATTTTCAACTAATTATTATAATAAATCATGACAGTTTAAGAAGATGAAAATAACTTATTCTTTAGATTTTCATTATGATCTTAAAAGAGATTTAAAAGTATCAGACATTTTTGTGTTCTATTTCATTTCATTTTGTTTTTATTTTATTTTATTCTTAAGTTAATTTTTGATTTTATTTTTCATGTTGTTGTAATTTTAGTTTTTGAGTTGTTTTTTTATTTGTTTATTTTTGTTATTTCTTTTAATTTTGACATTTAGTTCAATATTTGTGAGTATCATTACTAAAAACCTAACGATACTTAAACTCGTCCACTAGGACAACTTAGGGGTTTAAAGGCTTGTTGCATACGCTAAATGCAATCGTGTGAATCCACATAAGTGATTTAGGATGATTTAATTTTTAGTTTTTATCGCTTCTATTGCTAAGGGATTAACAAGAAGTAGGTTAGGGGTTTTGGTGAGTGCTTAAAAAATACTAAAATTACCATGATTTAATGTACTTTAATTGATTAAAAATATTTATATTTATATGATTTTATTATATTTTTATATAAATTTTTCTTTTCGAAATCACGAGTATTTTTAGGTATTTTTTGTTCAAAAATAATTTAAAGACTCAAAGAATAATACTAAAGGTAATAATACATCACAAGTATGTTGAGAAAAAAAATGAGAAAAAGTAAAAAAAATGGAAAAAATGGAAACATGGACAAAATTGCCCAACCGTGCGCACATCACGCTGAAATTCTGTGCGCATCACACCGGAAATGCAATTGATGTGGAGTATTGTATTTTGTGTCCATATCGAAAACACAATTTCAATAAGGATGTTACAATGAATAAATTTATCTAGCTGTGAAACTGAAAAATTTGAAGTTACGAATCTAATTAGCTAAATGAGTGAATAGATAATTAATATAAATTTGCCAAATTAAAATTTCACAAACGGCTAGACAAACAATCTCATGTAAATAAGATAAAACAAAAAATAAATAAATATTTATACATGATATTTTAGGTGAAAGCAACCTAGGTCACATTAATGACTTAAGAGAAAAACCATGAGACCACCTAACTATCTACTATCGAAATAAAGTTTAATGATAAGGCCAGGACTTAAAATACCCTCCAAGATAATACCCCCAAGTAATATACTTATAAATTGCTACTTTCTTTTACAATATTTAAGAAAAATATGTTCAAATCTAGACTTATGTTTTGATAAACTCGAGTCACACGAGTTATCAAACCCGTTTAACTGGTACCTGAAAAGTTAGCATAATAACACAAGTGAAAGGTATGTCCTAAAGTAGATTTAATAATAAATAACTCTAACTAGAAGATTAAAGAATATACCAATTAATATTAAATCATCTAGCTATCCTAGAACAAGTAGATTAAGCACAAGTTCAATAAAGATAGCTTCTTTAAAGATAAATAATTATGATATTACACATATAATTCAAGATTAAAATAAAGAAGAAGCTATATGAAATTTAATCAAAATATCTTAAACTAATAAGGCTTATTAATCAATCAAACACAAACATCAATGTTTGACAGATTAATTAAAGAAAAAAACCTAAAGAAATATGATTTTTTTTATTTGCAAAAACATTTGAAAGAAAGAACTTCAGATGAAAATATTGAGCATTGGTCTCTTTATATAGGAATAATTGAAGACCTATTACTAGGTTAAAGTTCAATTACAATATTGTCCATTAAAAAATTCATATTGAAGCCCTACTACTTGGTTAGAGTCAAATTACAATGTTGTCCATTAAATAATTCATAAAGTAATAAATAATAGGGAAAAATGGTAATTATAATGATTTTCTCTAGTAAATAATTATGTTAAAGTTAAGACTTTAGCCGCTTGATTGATCTAGGTTGAGTTTGATTAATCAAGTAAAAAATGTCGATCGATCTAACCAATCCTCAATCAATCTATAGTATTAAATTAAAAATAAATCCCTAGATAGATATATCGATTCTCGATACTTGATCGATCGGATATTAAACCTTGGTTAATATACCTCAATTAAAAATTAAATCAAAGACTTTTTAAACAAGGTAGATCGATTCTCTATTGATCTACTCACCTCGTTCGATCTATACATATCTCAATTGATCGAGTAACCTAAGTACAAAATATTCATATATATCTAATATGAAATCAAATGTGCATAAGTACAGAGATATATTTTAGATGTGTTTGTTTATAGCTCAATAGTTTCTTGAACTTGAAAAATGTTATTAAAAGACTCACATAGAAACTAAATTACATTTAAATATTTTATTCATAAATATCAACAACACTCATAAACCTTACAAAAACATTCTTCCATTATAAATTTATTGGCTTTGGTATCACATATTGAATATTAAGCAGTTTAGTCTGATGTAAAAACTACATTCTAACATATTGATTTGGAAGAGAATATCAATTTAACTTAGCCAAATGGATTCAAGGTTTTTGGTAAAGAGAATTAGGCTTGCAAAATTCACATAACTTAAATAACTAATGTGTGTCCTACCAACAAGTCCTTTCAAAATCATATGTTTATTACTTTCGAATATTTTCTCTAATAAATAAAATCTTAACATATTGTTGACTATACAGTATAATTTCTCACCTTTTTAAAACTTCCTCCCTATGATTTCATATAAAAACATGATAAAAATATCATCTAATATCTACGTGCAGAAAATAAATCCTAAATCAACAAACTTCTGCTAGCTGAACTATTGGGCCAACTAGACTAGCTCATATAGGTCATTAGTTAGCATTTCTGCGTGAGAAGCGAATGAAACCATATAATCGCAACCTTATTTTCATTGAGAAGTGATAAGAGTCAAATTATTGCATTTTTGTTATGATTTAAATGTTGATATTTGTGTGAAAATTGCATTTATTTGATTATTTAATCCACAAATGTCATTTCACGGGTATTTCGTGTTTAAAGTGAAATTTCAGGTAAAATCATGATTTTGGAGAAGTTTGGGATAAAGTTCAATGATCGGGATTGAGTGAAAATAAAAAGAAAATAAGAAGTGCTGCAAGTTAACGTTTGATGAATATACCTATTACATGATTAGAATGCATTTTTTTTCATTTATGAACGAGAATTTGAAATCTATTTGAGTACTTCGAGCCCCTTTATCTACCATTGAATCATTAACTAAAAGATTTTAACATAAGTAACACGATAAGGGGCTGTCGATTTGTAGGCCCCTATATGAGATTTAGCGAAACTTCACAACAATAAGTCATTTACAACATACATTCGTAAAATACTAATGCCCCAGCAATCAATTGATGATCACATCTTAATCATGGTAATCTTCAGAAACTGTGGACTATGAGCTAGAACTTTCATCACCGTTTCTGAGCATGTTTATCATTTCAACTGAACCGAAACTCATTTCCATGCCTTCTCCCACAGAATCACAATCTCGTTCTTCCCCCTCAATACCATTATCACCATCATCAGAAGCATTGACACCCTCCTCATCACTAACTTCCATTGGATTTCCATTCCACCTTTCCGAAACACCATTGAATTTTGAAGAAATCCATGGCCTAACTCCCTCCAAAAGAGCTCTCTTGGAGAGATTTAAGCCATGGATTTCTTCATGGTATCAAAGCCAGGTGACTCGGTCGGTACCCGACCGGTTGTAGGGGATGGACCCTACACCGATATGAGGGAGAGACGTACAAATATTATTTTTAAAGCGGTATTTGTCCCACCTAATTTTACCAGATTACTCTAAACACAATTTTGAAAATTTTGGTAAAAATAGAGTAGAAGAAAAGTTCAACACGCGCCCCCACACGCCACCTGAAGGAAAGGAAACATTTTTCACATGCTCCACGCGCCGTCACGCGCCATCTTGAAGTTGAAGACAATGACGTGTCATTCGGCTCGGCTGTTTCGGTTCGGCTCGACTGTTTCGGTTCGGCGCGGCTCAGCTCGGTTCGAGGGCATAGCTGGCCCGCACCTCGGTTCGGCCTGATCTTGGTTTTCTTGGTTTTTCATAGTTTTTTTCATTTTTGGCCGATTCGGTCCATTTTAAAAGTCTGAACCTGGTTTTTTTTGTTTTGGATTTCTAAAACCGATTTGGTCCAGTTTTTCAAGTTTTTAAACCAATTTTTTATCCGGTTTTGTCTATTTAAAAAAAAGGAAAAAAAAGAGTTCACTTCTTGAATTTATTATTATTATTATTTAAAAAAAATTCAGTTCTAAAATTATTACACCATTTTCTAGTTTGTTTACCATAATATCATGACAGAAGGTATAATTTCATTACCTATGGAGCAATCAACTCCAATTGTTGTACAATCTGTTCAGTCTGAAGGTGTTTTTAAACAATGAAATTGTTCTTACTGAGACTAATTATGATGTTTGGTCTCAAATAATATAAATGCATATTGTAAAGAGAGAAAAACTCTCTTATATTCATGAAAAAAATTTGCAACCAGAAAAAACATCAAACAATTATAACAAGTGGTATATAGAAAATCAAAAAGTATGGATACTTATGTCAATGAGTCCAGAAATCATGAAGCGATATTTATGCATACCTACTGCTCTTGAAATTTGGGGTGTTTTGGCAAAAGTATTCTATGATGGAAGTGACGAATTATAGGTATTTGTCTTAAACCAAAAAACCTTTACTTTCAGACAAAATGGAAAATCACTTTCAGAGTATTATAGAGAGTTGACTGAAATTTTCCAAGAGCAAGACCATCGTGATAAGGTGGTCATGAAAGACCCTTATGATCTAATATCATATCAAGAGTCTGTTGAAAGACTAAGGATACATATTTTCCTTGCTGGATTAGATGATGAATTTGAGTAGGTTCGTGGAGAAATTTTACGAAAAGAAACTATCCCAAATTTAGAAGGTTGTTATTCCTTGATTCGACGGGAGGTAGTACGTCGAATCTCATTGAAGGAAAAATCTGGAGATGTTGACGCTTCCGCCATGATATCTAAAAATCGTTCTTTTTCCAATCAGCAAGAACGGAGGGTAACTGATAAATCATCATTTAAATGTACCACTTGTGGGATATCTTGACTGGTGGGATCACAACCGTGACTCTCGGAAGAAAAATCCATGTCAAATGTCTACTACCACCATTGCTAAAACAACAAAGGATCATGTTGCAAACTCCTTAGCAAATGTTGGTAAGATGCTTAAAGTTTTTTCTCCTATTTTTAATAATACATGGATAATTGATTTAGGTGAAACTGATCATATGACATTTGATTCTAGACAAATCTCAAAACCATCCTCACACAAAACTGTTTGCACTGCCAATGGTAATACAACCCCAGTCATTGGGAAAAGATCTTTGTCTCTCACTAGTAATTTGAATTTAGACTCAGTACTAGTTGTTTCCTCTTTAGAGTATAACCTTATATCTATTTCTCAAATAACCGCTGCTTTATCTTGTTTTTTTTTTATTTTTTGGCCTGACTTTTGTGTGTTCAAGGACATTCAAACAAAGCAAACGATTGGTCGTGGTGTTAGGTAAGGAAACCTGTATTATTTGGACTTGGATTCAATAAATCATGCATTGGTAGCAACTGGATCTAAAAAGGATGAATCAAATATATGGCTATGGTATAGGAGATTGGGTCATGCTTCTTTTGGATATTTAAAGAAATTATTTCCAAGTTTATTTTTGAGCTTAGATCTTTCTACTTTAAAGTGTGATGTCTGTGAACTAGCAAAAAGTCATCGTTCCTCATTTCCTGTAACCTTAAATAAAAGTCCATTTCTATTTATGGTTGTACATTCTGATGTATGGGGTCCTTCCAAAGTCTCTACTTTGGGAGGATCACGTTGGTTTGTTACATTTATTGATGATTTTAGTAGAATATCTTGGGTCTGTTTAATGAAATCTAAAAGTGAGGTAAACGTATTATTTAGAAAATTTCATAAAATGGTTCGTACTCAATATAAAACACAAATTCAAGTTCTAAGAAGTGATAATGGAGGAGAATATAAAAGTTTTGAGCTCCAAGAATATCTTAAATTAGAAAGGATTATTCATCAAACTACTTGTATTGATACACCTCAACAAAATGGAGTTGTAGAAAGAAAAAATCGACACTTGTTGGAAGTTGTCTGTGCCTCATTAATCGAAGCTAATATGTCATTATCTTATTGGGGAGAAGCAATTACTTCTGCTGCATATTTGATCAATCGGGTACCTTCCAGTCCCATAAACTTCCAAATACCACTACAAGCCATCACTGAAGTAATTGTTGAACCAAGTGTTCCCAATTTACCTCCTCATGTCTTTGGTTGTGTGGCATTTGTACACCTACATAAACAATAATGTAGCAAGTTGGATCCACGAGCAATACGTTGTGTTTTTATGGGATATGTCATGCAACAAAAAGTGTATCGTTGTTATCATCCTCCTACAAAACAAATGATTACCACCATAGATGTTATTTTTCATGAAGATACAATGTATTTCTCTTCTACACCTGAATTTCAGCGGGATTACAACCATGCTGAAATTTAGACCTTTACATATAAATTGTTTCCTTATGAAGAAAGACAAATTATATGCGAGGAAAATACAAATCACTTGAATTCATATGGTAATAACTCTCAATATAGAAAAGACTCAAGAGAAATGGAATCAAGTCCTCATCAACTTCAAGATCATCAAGCAAGTTCCTTACTACCACTAAGTGAGTACGAGTTTCCTTCTCCATAAGCTACTGATATACCTAACCAATTGTTTGTAGAGGATGTTCCAACTATTGAACCAGCTAGAAAAATACTCACATCACGTCCTAACAGAGGTATTCCTAAAGCCATGTATGAACCTGAGATTTCTAATAAAGTCAAATATCCCATGAGTAACTATATGTCTAAACATCGTTTGTCAAAATCAAATGTATCATTTGTGAATCAATTATCTGTTGTATCTATTCCTAACAGTGTGCAGGAAGCTTTAGCTGACCAAAAATGGAAAGATGCTATGAATGAAGAACTAAGATCCTTAGAAATAAATAGAACTTGGGAACTTGTCGATCGTCCACCAACAAAGAAAATTGTTGGATGTCGATGGATTTTTTCAGTAAAGTATCAAGCAGATGGTATGATTGAATGCTATAAAGCAAGATTGGTGGCAAAAGGATACACTCAAACATATGGGATCGACTATACAAAAAAATTTGCACCTGTAGCCAAAATTAACACTGTTCGGGTCTTGGTATCTCTAGCTGCAAATTTAGATTGGCCATTATATCAGTTTGATGTAAAAAATGCCTTTCTATATGGATATTTAATTGAAGAAGTCTACATGTATTTACCACAAGGAATTAAGAAATCCAAAATCCATTGTGAAAAGGTGTGCAAATTAAAAAAAATTACTGTATGGATTGAAACAATCCCCAAGAGTATGGTTCGGCAGGTTCACAAGGTCAATGAAGGCATTTGGCTACAAGCAAAGCAATTCAGACCATACTTTATTTATAAAAAAAAGGTATGGTAAGATCACTGCACTTATTGTATATGTTGATGATATGATAGTAACAGGAAATGATCTTGAAGAAAGGAAAGTGCTACAAACTTATTTGTCCAAAGAATTTGAAATGAAAGACCTTGGTTCCTTAAAATATTTTCTTGGGATTGAGGTTTCTCGATCAACAGAAGGAATCTTCTTATCTCAAAGAAAGTATGCCTTAGATTTATTAACAGAAACTGGTATGTCGGTATGTCAACCAGCTAATACACCAGTAGAGGAATGATTAAAGTTATGTATCAAGGTTGATCAAGTTCCAACAAATAAAGAAAGATACCAAAGGCTTGTTGGAAGGTTGATGTATTTGGCACACACAAGACCAAATTTTGCCTATGCTTTAAGTATTGTCAGCCAAATTATGCATAATCCTGGAGAACAACATATGAATGCAATTAATCATATTTTGAGGTATTTAAAGTCTACTCCTGGAAAAGGAGTATTGTTCACTAAAAACTCAGAGTTTTTTAGAATTGAAGTATATACTGATGCTGAATGGGTTGGATCAATAAATGATAGATGATCTACATCAGGCTACTTCACTTTTGTAGGGGGAAACCTTGTAACATGGAGAAGTAAGAAACAAGATGTTGTTGCTCGTTCAAGCGCAGAGGTTGAATATAGAGGCATGACACTTGGGCTTTGTGAGGCATTGTGGTTACAATCTCTCTTAAAAGATTTGGGATATCCTACTAAAGAATCAATTAAATTATTTTGTGACAATAAAGCAGCATGTGATATTGCTCATAATCCAGTTCAACACGATCGTACAAAACATGTTAAAGTTAACAGATTCTTTATTAAGGAAAAATTAGAAGAAAAATCATTGGAATTACCAAAAATTAAGTCAGAAGATCAATTGGCTCACATCCTCACTAAAACAGTCTCATATCGAGTATTCACAGAAGTTTCAGTCAAGTTTGGCATGAAATACATCTATGCACCAACTTAAGGAGGAGTGTTGAATTAAGCAAATACTGCAACTCATTCAACAAATACTGCACCGATGCCAAACGCCTACAAATATACATGGCGTCTACCAAAAAGTTGTAAACCATGTAATTCAATCATGGTGGTTGTTGAAATAGTAATTGATATTTGTCTATATAAACAATGTCCATACCTGATACAAATTAAGAAAAAATATACTAAGGAAAACATTTATTTCTTCTTCTGATTATTTCTTCAAATATTGATTTCTTCATGGTATCAGAGCCAGGTGACTCGGTCGGTATCCGGCCAGTTGTAGGGGTCGGAAATCGATGTGAGAGGGACTGTTGAAGTCCCACATCGAATAAGCGCTAGGTTTCCGACCAGGGATATGGAGCGCCTCCCCCTCACATCGGCGTAGGGTCCATCCCCTACAACCAACCGGGTACCGACCGAGTCACCTGGCTTTGATACCATGAAGAAATTCATGGCCTAACTCCCTCCAAAAGAGCTCTCAAAGAGGAAGGTTTGCCATAGATTTATAAGTGTAGCGGAAACCTAGCGCTCAGTCGATGTGGGACTTCAACACTCTCCCTCACATCGATTTCCGACCGGGGATATGGAGTGCCTCCCCCTCACACCGGCGTAGGTCCATCCCCTACAATCGGCCGGGTACCGACCGAGTCACCTGGCTCTGATACCATGAAGAAATCAATATTTGAAGAAATAATCAGAAGAAGAAATAAACGTTTTTCTCAGTATATTTTTGCTTAATTTGTTTCGGTTATGTACATTGTTTATATAAAAAAATATCAATTACTATTTCAACAACTAACATGATTGAATTACATGGTTTACAACTGCTTGGTAGGCGCAGTGTATATTGGTAGGCGTTTGGCGTCGGTGCAGTATTTGTTGAATAAGTTGCAGTATTTGTTGAATTCAACAAATTCAACCGCCCAATTTCGTTGTTCCTACTACCCCTCTACTTGGGCATTGTAATCGGATTCCTCTGCTTCTAAAAAATTTTCATTATCATCCTCCATATGGATCACAATGATTTTCTCATCATCCCATTCATCGTCCAAATTTCTTGGTGATTCCCCAGAACTTTCAGGACTGCAGTGAATTTCAGGCATTCGGTGCATCAGGGTCTCCTCAACAGTCCTGTTCTCTGCTCTCCTCTTTCTAACTGTACGGCGGCCCCGTCCACTTCCTTGTCCAAGTGTCCTTTGTCCCAGCTGTCTCAATCCTTCATTTGTCCTCCCATTGCCTCCGGCATTTCTTCGGACACTGCCAGATTTGGAGTCATTGCCTTTCTTTTGCCACCTTTTGCCACGTCCTTGGTCACGACCCCCTTGTCCTCGTCTCTGACCATTGTGTACAATTTTTTGGTGAGCAAAGTTCTCTTCTTTTATGGGTTCATCCTGTTCTATTTGTGTTAGCTCTATCTCCTTATCATTCCTCATGGTAGTGAATTTTGTAGAAAGCTTCTGCAAAGGAAGAGGTTAAAAATAAATCAGTTATTCAAAAACATTAACAGATTACAAAGTTTATTAGTCAGGTAATTAGCAAAAGCAGAAGTATGGTGTTAACTTATGGCCCACGATGATGGGAAACAACAGGTGCTACATGCAAGGAAAGCTAAACGAGAGAAACAAGCCTAGATGCATTCAGCAACAGGAGCAAGACCTATTGATTTACGGACTTACAAGAATGTTTTCCTTTGTGTGCAAACATGCACATGTGTGTATAAGAGTTTGTATGTGTGTGCATGCGTGTGTGAGAGAGATTGAGAGACGAGGAGGAAACTCACTGTATATAGCCTGTCATCCTTCCCCTCATCAGCAGGCCCAGGTTTCTCGTGCGGTATATATATAATGGAAGCATCAAGTTCAAATAGCCTCAGAGCCACAGCTGCTATGGTATGTGGTACCCATGGAAGAACAGCAACTGATCTTGGGTCTGAGTAATCATGTGAAGAAGTCCCGACTGATTGCAAGTACCCAACAAATCCCCCGTTGTAGTGAAGTTCGATGCAAGAAAAGCTCTCTTTACCACACTCTCAAACAGAGTTAGTATCTGCAACATAGTTGGTCTAGTTTAGCAACTTATTGTGCAAAATGCATCCTATACTGTGATCATACAAATTTGACAATAATGACCGCAAGCTGGAATGATAACATACAGTTGCTAAAACGAATTGCAAGTGAAGATAAAATAAACTTGAACCAACACGGACTAAGATTAGCAATTATGTTTGAAAAGCTTCAAAATCTAGAATAAGATTGTTTCCATGACAGCAATTTGAAATGCATGAAAGCATAATGCAAGAACCAAAGCAGTAGAAACTGCAATTGTCAATGAGTTGGCATCATAATCTGGCATATATGACACAAGCCTAAGCACAATTAGTATGAGGGTTAACACAAAGTAATATCTATAAAATAAATCAGTGTACAAACTCCATCACTCTAGTCTAGGCCTTATTTTAAAGGACCATTAATGCAGAAGCTTGAATATTCTCCCAATAAAACACATAGAGATTCAAATAATGATCTCTAGGAAATTTATAAGGAATCCCATAAAAACTACAGAAGACAAAAATAGGAAAAAACACCTTTAGAAGTTCCTCAACGGATGATGACACATTCAACTTCATACACCACGTTCCTCTACAATCTTGTGTCCAGAAAGACTGAAGAGCTTCGGGTGGAACAGATACCTGTCCAAAACATGTGAATAATGTATAATCAAATCCTACTAACAGCCACCACTAGAAAGATTAGAGCTTGATAGAAAATATCGGTATGTCACCTCAATTAGAGCTAGCAAAGCCTTAAGCAGTCTTCTTCCAAGTGGAAGAGAAGTATCCCAAGCATGGATCTCCCTAGAATCTAACTTTCTTTTCTCTTTGCATTGAATTGCACGTTGTGAAAAACTTCAGAAAATCATCATCAGTAGTACTAAAAGTGCGATGGCAGGAACAATGAGAGTCTTCAGAGTAATAAATATCACGAATATCAAGTAGCTGTGTGGAACGCTTTTTCCCACATTTCATGGCAAAATATTTTGATGAATCAAAGGCCTAGATAGACAAAGAAATTAACAGACCGTCAGAGCAAAAATTGCTGAAAAACAACCATATACAATTATCAAATAATGGAGTCTGGCTCAAGAAGCTCTCAAGGTTATCCATTATCAACAGAAGGATTGTGCATAGGCAATCAATCAACTTCTGTGGAGATATTCAGGGCCACAAAACCAGAACTAAGGTTTTCTGATAATATAAACTTTCAACCTCGGATGGAAAATTTCGTAGGTTGTGTTTGATTCCATAATGGAAACCTATTGTGCATGACAATTGTAATAAAAATTGAATTTAATAAAAACAATATTACTGTTACCATATTTGTATTAAAAGTGAATCAATATAAAGGTAATTTTAAAAAGTGGATCAATATAAGGTTAAAATTGAAAATAAAATTTATAACATTCAAAATGAGGAAAAATATATGAAAACACAAACAAGTGAAGAAAACAAAACATTCTAAAGTATTCGCGAGGAGTGTTAGAAGATTAGAGGAATAAGCATTCATGTCAGTCCTCGAATAAATTTCATTACATTTCATACTAACAAATTCAAAACAAAAAAAATTATAATAGACTTCTTTCTCATTACCATTTATATTATTGTCAACCACACATGATCATAAAGTGACCCATTAAACACTGAATTGCCCAATCATATTTAGTGGATTAATACCATACTATGGTTATATAACACACAATTTACTCGAATAGAAGATTGTTGAGCTTGTGGATTTTGATGGTGATTGGGATGAGGAGCATAGATTGTTGGGTGTTAAAGTAAACCACAGCGCTGGGGCTAGCAATACTGAGGATCAGGCCTGGTGGTCTCGGTTTGAGGTTTATTTGGATGGCCTGGAACAATATTCTTCCTATTATAGCTAATCTTTTAAAAAAGGAAATTATTGGTGCTACTTGGTATACCCTATGCAATGGGCCTTATGACGATGTAGCTTATTGTTTGTGGCTTTGTGGCATGGCTAAAAGGGTGTGGAAATAGTCCTCTTTTTAGCCAAGGATTTATGAGTTAGTTTGTGGCAAGTTTGCCAAGATTTTCAATACAATGTGAAATTCTACACTGGGGATGAGATGAATCACTTTTGCTATCTAATGTTAGGCGAAACACGAATGAGGTTTTACATGGCAAAAGGGAGAGGAATGTGGAGGAGTTGTTAGACTGGTATAATTTATTGGTGCCTGGCTTCTTTATGGCAAACAAGAAATAGGTGGTGGTGGCTAGGATTGAGGCTGTTAAGATGGGTTGGACAAGGCCGTGTGATGGCACTATCAAGTCAAACACAGATGCTTCAATTTGTTGTAACAAGATGAGGTTGGTATGTGTGTTTAGGGATGGAAATGGATGTGCTCTCTTTACTGGTATGGAATGTAAAATTGGTTGTCTATCTATGGTGGCTACTAAATTGCATGCCATTAGTTTTTCTTTGCAGTTGGCTAATGATGTGGAGTCTAATTCCTTTGTTGCTGTGGGGATGCTCAACCAAGTAGGGGAATGATGGGCAGTGGAAGGAGTGTTGGTGAAGGAGTCTCAATTTTGGCTGGAAAAGTGTAGTGTCTTTTAGGCATAAGGAGGCTAACAAAGTAGCACATTGTGTGGGAAGGCATGTATGGGTTAGGGATGTACCCATCATTGTGTGGGATTTGATTTCTTTGGATGTAATTAATTGTTTTGTGTCATCCTTTTTGTTTGACAATGAAAATTTTCTCTTCATCAAAAGAAAAAGAAAAAAAAGGGAAAGAAAGAGTAACATATTTATAAAATATTATGCATCCATTCAAAGGAATATAATTCTGTGATAAATTAGAATATTTTTAAAAGTTATGCTTCTTTATAAAGGATAATAATGTTTTAACATAAATCATAGTATTTAATTTCTAAAACTTTTCTATTTAATATGTTTTTATATCGAACGATAATAAAATATTGCAACTTTTAATCCAAACATTATAATTATCTTTTATTTTTTTTCTTTTTTCTCTTGAAAAATGTTGCAACACCATCAACAAATGTAGAATAATTTGAATGACTATTTCCAAAAAAAAATATTTTCTTAAAGGAAAAGATAATATTTTTGAGAAATTTCTTAAATAAAAACAAAATTTTCTTTTATTCTCCAAATAAAAAATAGAAAAAAGAAAGTTTTTGGCTTGGTCTACTTGAAAGTTGAAAAGTAAGCGTTTTCGGTTTACGTTGTTGTCAATGACACTTGCTTTTATGTCAATCCCTTGACAACTACTTCCAACTCCCTTGCATGGCGATGTCAATGCCACTGATGGAGCCCCAGCTTGATTCCACCAAAAGTTTAACAACTTCTAGAAATCTCTGTTTATATACACTGATATGTTATTTTATATTGATAAAATTTAAGGTTATGATATGATAAATTTTTAAAAAAACAAAAATATTGAATAATTAATTAATTTGATTAATAAATATATGCTTTAAAAATAATAAATAACTGTTCCAATAATTATTCATTATTTTATATAGATAGTCTTGTGTCCATAAAATAAAATAAAATGGATCCAACAAGAACTAAAAAAAAAAATGCCATATTAAGAGAAAAGTATCCATTCATCAGTATTTTGAATTAGGATACAGGTGGTGTTTTAATGAAAGAACACAAAAATCTTATAAATTTTAAGTCCTATAATTTAAAAAAAAAAAAAAAAAAGACAAAACACAAAGGTCAAGCATTGACCGTTGATCACTTCTTGTGAGGGCAATTTTGGATTTAAAAAAATCTACAATATCAACTTTTCAAGGGTAATTTCAGAATAAAAATATTTGTAAGTTGGAATAACTTTTTTATTGAATTTTATATAATGAAAGTCTTAAGAGATGTAAGCCAATAATGGAGCCGTCATAAATGTTCTAAAATTGCACCCATTCAATTAATCTTCATTTCCATGCACAAGTCCCAAGGTCGATGAGATCTTGGACAAGCGAAAGGAGTTCCTGTGAGACTTCAAACCTGTGCTATTTTTTAAAAAACTATTAACTTATTTAGATGACTTAAAAGTAATAAAACTTTTATATTTTTTTTTTCAAAAATTACCAAACTATAACGGACCTTTACCATTTAAATTAAGCCTAAACTATCCATTAATTGCTTAATTTATAAAATAGAATTATTAGTAGTGTTATTATTACAAAATGCCACAAATATTCGATTTATTTTTTAAATAAAACCAACGATATGAGATCTATTTATTCGTAAGCTTTTGAAAACGGCATCATCTTATTTGTTGAATGATAGGAAAGACAATAAAATGAGAACTATATAGTGGATAATAGTAAATATTTCTAAGGTTGGATATGTTTATGATTATATAATATTATTTTAATTAAATTATTAGAATATTATAAAATACCTTTGATTTTTTTCTTGATAATATTTATGATATAGATATGTATATTTATGTCGTTTAATTTTGACAAAAATGAGATATTATTGATGTTTTTATAAATTTGTGTAGTTTATTTTTTATAGTTTTTTAATGATAATTTGAAACTGATATTAATAAAATCATGATAAAATAAATTGTCTCTAATAACTCTAATAATTATAATTCCTATGAAATGTTGAGAGGAATGTTCTCTTTCAATAAAAGAAATCTTACTAGATTATGAGGTCATGAAATGGAAGGGGACTATAGAGATGAGCATGATAATGAATGGAGTGTTTATCATTAAATCCATTTATTTATGAAACTAGTTACATATGTCACACAAGATTAAGCACTCGACTTGTTGGTCCATTGAGTCAACACGACACAGTCGTTAAATATTTAGCACAACACGACCTAAAATTGAATTATATATAAATTAATACTAAATATATAAATATATATGTATGTTATTAAATGTGGACATAATTGAGTAGATAGAATTAATATTGATACATGGGAGATAGAGAGTTAGACTTCTACTAATAACATTTTTTTCAAAATAATGGGTTAAATGCGCCATGGGATGTACTGACCTATTAGGAATGGCCCAAGCATGGCATGGTAAAGCCCACTGCCAAAAGTAGAGATACGACAGATCCTATGTACGGGCCACATGTCGACATAGCCTACTAGCAAATGAGCCATTGGTAGACATGACATGTCTTTGATACCTCTAAGCATAGAGCCATTAGTCCAAACATAAGTGCTATGAAAAAATAATAAACAATGACACATCAAAAAGGATACGATGATATGCAAGAATTAAATAACGGATTATGGTAACAAATTCATCTTCAATAAGAATGAGAGTGATTTCTCAAGTAGCATGGTTATACATAATGTTTATGAAATCTTTAGAAACCTTTCACAATGATTTATAACAATTTACAAATTATTGTGTTAATCCACAATTTTTTATTCATAGAGAAACAATAGAAACATATCAAGCAATATACTCATAGCACTTAAATATTATATTTAAAGAGCCTCAAAGTACATTCCATGGTACCAATTTTACTTTAATCAAGATAGCATATACTATGACTCCTTAAAAAAATCATTTTTGATATAACTATTGCTGGATAGGATAATCGTAGTACACATGGACCCATTTGATTGGTCCATGTCAACTTTGAAAAGTGAAATAAGTATAATTAGTGCACAATCATATACATCTTTTATTATTTAAATTCAAAATAAATCTTAATGGTAGAATCCATAGTTATGAAAGGTTAATGATATTTAAATAATTATATATTAATTAATTTAATGTTTATATATTATAAATTTAAATATTAATTAATTGTTATTATTTATTTACAATTATGTCATCTTTCAAAATTTTTAAATAAGTCCTCGTAAACAGAAAAGGTATACATAAGCACCTGAGCTTCCCACTCAAACTCTCTCTCATATTAGTTTTTCTCTCAAAAACTAATTTAAGCATCAAAGAGGATACGATACCCATTGATGTCATCCCTTACAAAGTGGTTTTCTAGTGATTTGTATGTCTTTGTATCTAGAGAATGCTACCTAAAAGTAATCAAATTCAAAATTTAGCACTGTTATTGGGAAATAAATTTAGTCTTCAACAGAATGAATTACTGAAAAATCAAAAACATTCATAGTATTTTTCACGTTCTTCACTCTGTTTGTGGTGTTCTTCATTTATTTTTCTTTTAGCAATGTGTTTGATCCATTGATTCACTGAATGAGCTCCCAAGAAAATTCTCAAAACTCTCCACCACTTTTACTAAATGAAGAGCGGGTGAATTTCTAGATGAATGGTCAATCAAAACAAAGAAAAACTAAGAGAAACAAGAAGGGAACTAAGCCCAAGAAACCAACCATGGATCAAAGGTTGCAAAAGGTGGAACTCGTGATGGAGAAATTGATATAGCTCTAGATGAATTCACAAGGGTACCATAGTGCCTCAATGAACCAATAATGATCTCTTGGATCAGTATGGCGTGTTGCCTTAAAAGAACAATACCAACTTCCCAACGTCAAAAACAACTTAAAAAACCTAGTCTATCATAGATTGGATCCCCACATCTACAATCTATAATACATGGGTGAAAATAATGGGAATGACAATGATGTTTCACCCTCGATACACTTAGCCACTGATAGTCAAGCTAGTTGAATCCAACTAGATCTAGAATGCTTACATGCCGACTGCACATACTTGAGGAACCACCTAAAGGCCAAGTGTTGTGCCCACTCTAGTTAGGAAAGCTTATATGGTGATGCGTAGACTCTAATCACAATAAAAAAAAGTGGTATAGAGAGTGGGTGATCATCCTAGGCCTCAGGACATTTGATGGGGTTGACTTCAAAGAGATGACCAAGATTGTGGCTACAATGATCAACATTCAAGATATGGATAGTTACCACAAAATAGAGACAAATAACTACCCTCAAAAGAGGAAGAGCTCAGGAACTTGTAAGACAAAAATTTTAAAAATGGGGATAGGAAAGAATAGGCCCCAAAGAAGATTGATACCTCATAGCTTGAGAATAGCTTCAAAAAAATTCCTTTAAATATTACCTGTGAACATATAATGATTAATGTCGAGGACTCAGGACTCTTCAAGTATCTTAAGAAGTTAAGAGGTTTCCCTTGTAGCAGGAACCAAATTTTTTATTGCAAGTTCCACCATAAATTTGGCAACTAAACAGGTGATTATTAGAAGGTCTAAAGGGAAATCAAAGACTAGATATAGAAAGGTTATCTGAAGAAATTTGTGTCACCTAAACATAATACATTTGTCACGGCCCTTAGAAACTTAGTAGAGAAGTGTAAACCTTCAGTCTTGAATGAAATCTACAATATCTTGGCAAGCCCAATAGGTGTTGACACCAAGCATACCAGGAAGGCATATGATAAAGGATTTGAGCCAGCCATGGAAAGAGTAAGAAGTTGATGATGGTTAGAAAGGAGTTGGTTTTCATTAAGAGGGAAGTAGTACGGTTAGTGCATCCACATTATGGTGCTCTTATCATAACCCTATATATTTCCAACAATAAAATTTATAAAGTGTTGGTAGATACTAGAATTTTAGTGAGCATCTTATTCAAGAAGGCTTGGAAGTATAATCTTATTCAAGGAGGCTTGGAAGTAGAATCTTATTCAAGAAGGCTTGGAAGTAAGTGAAGCTACAACATCCTCTCAAGCTAGTGATGCCCTTTGTATGGCTTCTATAGAAAACCTTTCACCACATATGGAAGTGTTGAGCTCCCGGTCACAATTAGGGAAGGTTGTTCTACTAGAACCATAATTTCTGTATGATTCTAGGGCCTTATCTTGCAAAAATCACCTAGCAATAAAGTTCCTAATAGAATCGGGAGTTGGAATCATCCATGGAGAGAAAAAGGGCAACACGGGACTACAACATTGGGATTTGCCAAGGATAGAAGATGTGAGTGGTGTAACTATAAAAATTTGAGTTCAGACGCATTTTGTGTTTATTTAATTCTTTTAATTTATTTTTCAATTGAATATATTAGGTGAGGTTCTACGTGGCAAGTCAACGTCAGCACCAACAACAATATTGAACATAATAAACATTTTAGCCAACTTGGCATTCATGTAATCATCTATAACTCAACTCTCTAAGCACCTAAGACAACTATGGCATCCAAAAAGGTTATAACATCATATGAGAATTTGCCACTCATCCACATTAACCCTAGCTTTGTACTAAGGCATGATCACCCCAATACGCTACTATAGGTTAGGAGTGAGTACACTCCTCCCCTGAACCTAGTAGCAAAATCCAGCCAAAGCTAGGAACCAGAGTTATCCTACACTAGATTATGAAGGCTACTCATTTTGTAAAACTATATAGTGACACCACCCTATGGGGACTTGACATACGACATCATTTAGCCATTGTCTTTCTGTAGAAAGTCTTGTGTTAAAATAGAAGCATGTCTTGAACTCTTTTTGCACCCATATTGACCTTTGTCTAGGATATAGATTGGCTTACTTGGCTTTGTTAGTTCATTGTCTCAATAGGTCACTCCCTATGTAGAAATGGAATCAAGATAAACACTCTACCAATATCCACAACAATTGTGATACAAGATCATGGTATTTTAGCATTAAACCATTGTCTGAATGGATCACTTCCTGTGTGAAAACATAATTGAGATAAACACTCCTCTAGAACCTAAAGTTATTGTGACCCAGGATCAAGATAGTGTACACCATTGTCCCAATGGATTACTTCTAATGTGAAAATAGAAGATGGATGGACACCCTAGCTTCCAACACCCATAGTGACTGTGACCTAGGATCAAAACAATGTCTTCCATCATCTCTATGGATCACTTCTTGTGTGAAAACAAAAGCAAAATAAACACTTTTTCAACACCTATAATGACTGTGAATTAGGATCAAGGTGATGACGTTACCAACCATTGTCTTAATGAACCAAGCCATGTACAATAAAATAAGTAAGATAAACACCCTTTTAGCACCTATAGTGATTGCGATCTAAGATCACGACAACCCAAAGTCATAAAACAAATATCTTAATGGATTAAGTGTAATATGAAAAATAGAGTTGGGGCTCAACCTTTCTAGCATCCTCACTAACTACGATCTAGAATCACAACATTAATCAACTTGGAATCAGGACACCATTATCACAATGGACCTAGACTTATATAGAAAATGAAATTGGGACATAACCCATTTGGTACCCATAATGATAATGGTCCAGGATGCAAACATTAGGGTTAGGAAAGGTAAAATAAGTAATAAAGTGGGGCATGACCAACTTCCCAAAAATTAGCAATTTTCATAAAATTTCCAACAAAAAGGTGGAGGCAAGATCTCTACAAGAATAAGAGTCTACAGAATGGTCATTGCTTCCTACACTCATGAAACCCTCCAAGCAAGGAGGCTAGGAGATGCATAGTCTAGACAACCAATTTTTAAAACAAAATTGTTAATGCACATGGGAAGACAAGAAAACTTCCCAGGAACTTAGGAAGTCTAGAAAATTCTTAAGGAACTTAGGAAGAATAAAAAACTTCTTAAAAACTTAGGAAGACCAGGAAAAAAATGGAATCAGAGAAAAAGATGGATTCAAGAAAAGTGGATTAAGATAAATAGTTAATTCACACAAAAATGGTTTCAGAGAAAAAAAACATTCAAAAAACTTTGGAATCGGGGAAAAAGTTAGTGAGTAAAAAAGTGTTAAGACTTGGGAGTTTGGATAGGTCATATTAAGGTTGTAGCACAAACAAGAAATGACCATCACTCCTCAAATCCTACATTGTGATTCATAGATGATAGAAAACCACTTACCATGATCGTAGCCAATGGATCCCACTAATTGTCTAAGCACAAAGGACTACTTGATGGAAGTTATATCACCATTGGACCACTCAATTGCCTAATCGATCACTAATCACATTGCATCTAACCCAAAAATTTGTACCTCTATATGGGTGCCATTACCCCACCTCATCGATCAACTTGCATCATCCAAGTGCCTTTCCAATCGGCTACAACCGATTGCATGTTGGTCCATGGTATATCTTACACCACACATGTTTGGTCTTACATCTTCCATTTTTCATCTCGCTAAGCGTCATCTAAGGTTATTTTGAACCCACACTAGGTGTTAACAACAACATCATCCTAGATAGCTGACGCAAAATTATTTCAGTTCTATTTGTAACTTCCAAAAATTATTTACAAAAAAGGACTCAATGTCATCCTGGTATAAGAGTTATATGACATGTGCCAACCAAGAGTTGCATGCCTAGCACCCCCAAGATTTATGTGCCCTACACCAATAAAGATCAAGTGTGATATTCCAAGGTCATAAAAATAAAAATAAAATGTGGCCTCTAAGGTCACTAAAGTGCTAAGTTCATCTGATAAGGATTACAGAAGCACAAAGGGTACGTCCCCACTCCATGTAAGGTATAAAATACAAAAAAATCCAAAATTATCATTTATTTCAAAATTCAAATGCTTCTAGAGCTACAATGTAAAAGCCAAGTATAACACTTTCGCTAATAGTAGAAAATAAAAATATGAAGCAAAGTATATGGCCTAATACCTAAGTCATGTGATGGTAATCCCTATTGGGGCCTTTTGATGGAACAATAATAATGGATATCACCTCTATTAAACCCAAAGTCCTAGTAGTTAACTTAGGTTAGGCCTCACTCCTATTACCAACAAAATTCTGAAATGTCACTTGATAGGAAGAACTGGCATCGCCGATCCTGCCATCACTTTGGTTTTATATTTATAAAACTCTCGCAAGTGCACGAATCATTTCGTAGAAAATGATAAGTATACTCCTAAGGTCGATCTAAGGAAGGAATATATATGGTTTTTAATTTATTATTCAAACTTTTAAAAACAAAATTAAATCCTAAACATCCTATCACGATATTTTAGAGTTTTGTGTTTTTAATCTAATAACATAAAAATAAACATAGATACAGATACAGATTCAATAAACATTTATGCAAATTTTATCTTTTATAATAGTGGAGTATTTATGGATATAATAACTAAGTTAATTATGTTTGCTCATATTATTTAGGTTATTAAAGATATAAATTGATATTTATTGATTCTCTCTTTTTATATGAATAACACCTTTGGTGGGGTTAGATATTCTTTGTTAACTATACAAATCAATTAACACCTATGGGTGAGATTGATAACTAATTTCGTTAATTAAATTAATTTTTTTCCTAAGAGATTGAAAATGAACCATTTAAATGTCACTTTTGGTGGGGTTAGATAGTTTAAACTTTATTCAAGGTGTCCAAATTAAACCTAAGAATTTAATTATCCGAGTACTAACTTTCAAGTTTTAAAACTACTACTGAAAATATGTTGTCAATACATTTTTAGATAATAATTCTTACAAAAAATTTAAAATAAAGCTTCACTCTAACTACCGGGCGATTGTACCAACAAATAAAAGAGTACTACTATAAATCAGACTGGATAACTAAACCTTAAAATTTAATTTTCAGATTTAAGTTTGTAATGAAAAATAATATATTTCTCTCTAATATTCTTAATATAAAATCTTGAATAAAAACAAAATCAATTCATTTTAGATATTTTTACCTATTTAATATTTCGAAGCATAACAACATTATTATTATATCATGTTTACAAACAGTCAGCAAAGTTAAATTTCATCACAGACAAATTAAATATAACATGTAAGAATAAAGCATAAAAAATAACTGTAAAGAAAATAAAATCTTTACAGTACTTTGATATTATTCCTGTTGCTAGAAAACCTCCAAACGAAATTTGCACTTCCATTTATTAAATCAAAAAGAAAATAAATTACAAAAACATAATTAGTTATTCTCAAAAAGAGAAGAACTCTAAAATTAAGAAAAACTAACTAAGAAAAAACTAAAAACTAAGAAAAACTAAAAGCTAAGAAATGGAGAGAAAAAAAGAGAGAACAAGATGTGTTTTAGGTGTGTTTTGATATGAAGATAATGAGGGTATTTATAGGTGAGGAGATGAAGAAAAAGTGGGTGGAAAAATGATTAAAAAATGATGAAACGCGGAGTAGTGAATGATGATGTCATTGTAGGTGGGGCACGATAGCGTGCACGGAATGGGACGTAGATAGGCGGTGGCGTGCTCGAAAAGAAGCATGAGTGCGTGCGGAATGGAACATATGCACACACGGAATGGAAAGCAGGCGCACGCAGATAGGGCGATGCGGCGCGCACGGACTGGGCTCACTACGCGCGTTGGCTGACGTTGCTGCATGTGCGATTTCCTCCTTTTTGATATTTTTTACCTTTTTGACCCATTTTGTCCAATTTTTCCATATTTTTTGAGTTTTCCTCATTTTCTTTATGAATATATTTGTGATGTATTGCCTTCGGTATTTTTCTTTGAGTCTTTTAGTTACTTTTTTAAGCAAACATACATGAAAAACAATAAAAATACTCATGATTTCGAAAAGATAGATTTATATAGAAATATGATAAAATCATATAAATATATATATATATATATGTATATATATATATATATATTTAATCAATTAAATTGAATAAAATCATGGTAATTTTAGTGCTTTTTGAGCACTTATCATCACTTTAGATGGGGTCTCACTCCTCTCAACATCTGAGTTATAGTCATACTCAATTATAATTCTAGTGTAGTTTGGAAAGTTTCATAGAGGAAGAGCCAAATATATATAGACCTTTTTTAATCTACTTTCAACAAACTCAAAATCATGTGGCCAAGTAACCCTTGTACTAGCTTAGAAGTCTTCTAAGTCAAGATAATCATTTACCTCCTATTCAGATGTAACTTTAAGTTCGATGATCAATGAATGGATCTCGGTGCCTAGATCCTACATTTTAGAGTTCTTTCTGGTCAGTTTTGCTTAGAATTGACCTAGATCCTATGTTTTAGAGTTCTTTATGGCTGACTTTGCTTAGAATTGACCCTTGGAAACCTCAAGAGCCTTCTCTATAGCAACAAGAGCTTTCTCTACAACCTTTTTTCCTTGTCTTCTTGAGCTCACTTAAATGAAGCTAAGGCCCAATCTCTCTCAAATATAACAGTATCCATGGGGTCAAGGCAAGCCTAGGCCTCAGAAATATACTCTTGAAAAAGTAATTTTAACCTTTCTAGACTTCTTAGTTAACCTCATAGCACCATGTCTGATCGGTTCAACCATCCTGGCTCTTAGGTACTTAAGAAAAATAGATAGAAAATGTGCATGAAAAAGCTTATATGTTGAGCCTCATCCTCCATAACAAATTCCTCAATTGGAGCCTGGTTAAGTACCTTAGCTTTTATGGTCATCTATACTTAGATGAGCTAATTCTTGACGTGTTCTTTTATTCCCAAGCATGCATACACCCTATTTTTGACTCCTTTCCTAGGTGATAGTTTATGAATTGGAAAGCACTAGATCTTGAGCCTTTCTATGAAGAAACCTTTTGTGAAGTTATCTCTGCAAAAAAAAGGTTAAGTAACATGGATTCATCTACCAAATACAACAAGTAAAAAGTACTTACGATTAGGGGAAGGGTTGTTTAAAGTCTTAGGAATATATGAGAAAATTTGTTCACCCTGGAACACAATCTTCTTAACAATAATCAATCTATTCTCTCTCTAAAGGCAAAGTGAATAGTCTATCAATGAATTCCTACTCTTGTAAACTAATTTGACTCATTTCCAATATATTGTAACTAAGAAAGAAAAGTTAGGAAAAAAGAATAAAACAATAAAGGGACCGTATAAGCATAAGCTAGATCTATACAAATAGCTCACTACTAGGCACAAAATCAGTGGATGAATTGCCAAGCATAGGACACACCACATCATAAGCTCATGTCGTAATAAACCATTAAAGATGCCAACCATTGTTAGACTTGGGAAAATCTTCAATGAATCTACGATTGTCATATAGCTTGATGTTAAACCAGCCTCCATTCCTAGAATATAAGTAGTACAATGATCAAAACTCAACCAAGGTCATCTTTTCATCTCTTTACCATGTTCCTTCCATAAGATGTAGCAGAATAACAAAAAAATTCTTAAAAGTTAGGAGGAAATTATCCTAGATGAGCTCCCACACTAGAAAGAAATTCTCAAAATAATGGTGGAAATGGGAACTTTAAACCCACAAAGAGTTGATCCATAAATATTGTGATCTCTTTACTAGGGGGACTACAAGGAATAACATCACGCCTAGGAAGAATGATTCCAATGTCATCAGGAGTCTTAAACATCTCCCTCAACTTATCTACAATTGGTTTTGTAGTGCCTTCCACCATGGAATCAAACTCATACTTAGGTCTACAATTAGGTTCAAAGTCTGGTAAAATTTCAAGAAAGACCTCAACACAAACAGATCCAAAAATGTCAATAAAGACAATAGGGTCACAACAAAGAAAGGAGTCAGACCAAAGTTTGAAACTAGGACCATCGTCACCAACCATAACATCACTGGAGTGACTACCATCACCAAAATGGACGCAAAAAGTTGGCTTCACACTATCAACCCAATTGTTCAATTGGTCAGTTAATCGATAAAATGTTCTGATAGTCGATTGGATCAAGCCATAAGTGGCCATTCTCTTTACTTATTGGTCAGTTATGTGCTTGGATCATTGTCCCTTCTCCTAATGGTTATGTCATTTTGTCCCACCTTGGCCTACATATGAGACTTTCATATCCTACCCTACTTAATGTGAGTAATTTTTATCAAGCTATCCATTCCCAGTTCTAAAATTTCTTGCATCCTAGTTCTTCTTCTTGGATCCCTTTTTGTGATAATGTTTGTGTGCCTTAAATATGAGTCTTCTTAATTAGTGAGTATTACTAATCCTATTTGTAATAGAAAATATATTTATCAATCATATAAGAGTTTTCTTAATTAATGAGTATTATTAATCCTATTTTTAATAGAAAAGATATTTATCAATTACATAGGATTAATGGTTTTAATTTCTCCTATAAATAAAACTCATTGATCATTGTTTCAACAAACCACACAAGAGCATTATTCTATTCTTCTTAATTTCTATTTCTTGTTTTACAAATATAATATCATAATAATTTAGGCTTCTTTATTTAGTTAATATATCAAATATTGGTGGTTATGTTTGATTGATTAATAAGCCTAATTGGTTTATGATATTTTGATCATATGTTCTTATAGTTTCTTCTTTGTTTTTGTTCTTCCATTGTTAGATCAAATAATTATATTTGTCATATCATAGTTATTTGATTTGATTATTAATCTTTAAAGAAGCTATTTTTATTGAACTTATGCTTAGTCTTTTTGTTCAAGGATTTCCTAGTTGATTTGATTTAAGCGACATATGTTTTGAATCATCTAGTTAAAATTATTCATTATTAAATCCATTCTAGAACACACACAGGTACTTATGTTTTTGTGCTAATAATTTTGTAGTTAATTCAGGAATGTATCTAATTAGCGAGAAACTTAATGGAACATTGGTCTGGAAACCGCTCACACTAATATTGGAAACTGTGAAAACGGAGTAGGGGCTCGTAAGTAAAGTACATTCGGGTAGTATCATAGGAAGGTAGCATAAGATCGAGTTTATACTTGAAAATTTGTTTTTCATAGTAGAAAGTTAGGTTATCCGATGGACTGATATTTTTCTTCTTAGGTCATTGTTGTGTCCTAGGTTGTTTCCACTATAAAAATATGGTGTGTTATTATTTTATTTTCGTACTTTATTCTTGTGAGTGAAGTTGAGAGCAACCAGGTCTATAAATAGACTAGAAGGTCCAATCTCAACCTCCCATCGATCCATGATTCAAGGGCATAGATTGGGGGAAGATCATGCAAGATCAAGCTCAAAATATATTAGATTTGGGAAGTCAAACCCGCGAGTCCATAGTTGGCTTTTTCCCAAAACTTCAACCGACCATAACTTTCCAACCGAGACTTTGATTGAAGCATGATAAAAACCTTTGTAAAGCTTGTGATCTTAAGATTATGATAGCATAAAGATACTTAGGGTATCAGCTATGCAATACAACTAATACACTCTAAAGCCAATTGTCACTAAGTCATCGTACCTAAGTGAGATAACTAGACTACCACCTCTACTAGAAGTGATTGAGGTAACATAAGGAGCTTGTATTGGATAGAAAAATCACTATGTAGATGCGATATCAATCGATTAGTCCACGTCAATTTTAAAAAATCAAAATGGGTATAGTCAGCCCATAATCAGGTATATCTTTTATTATTTAAATTGGAAATGAATATTAATGACATAATCCATGTATGAAAGGTTATTTTAAATCTAAATAATTATATATTAGTTCATTTAATATTAAAATTTAAATATTAATTAATCGTTATTAGTTATTTATGATTATGACATCCATTAAAACTTTTAAATAAGTCGTCACAGGTAGAAAATGTATACATAAGCACCCGAGCTTATCTCTCAAACTTCCTTTTCTTCCAATATTGACTTAAACATTAGAATAGATACATACCCATCAATCTCGTCACTTAAAACGTGAATTTTTAGTGATTTATATGTCTACTTGTCCAAAGAACTTGACCTACTAGAAATTTGCTTCAACAACTATAGCATAATATATATATAAGTTTTAGTTGATATCAGTAATATTTTTGATATTTTTATAAAATTGGATAAAAAATATATATATACATGTATGTTTTAATAGTAGAAAAAAAGTAGATATTTTCATTGGTCAGTAGATTTAACGTAAATCTATGCGGTGAATATTTTATGTGGGGAAAATTCTAATAAATCAACTTGAACTATAATATTATATTAAAAGAGAGTTACTAATTAACTACTTAAAAATATAAAGTATTAAAAAAATAGATAACAATCTTACTAATTAACATACGATGGAATATATTTATCATATTTCTTTATTTTTATAAAAATTGAAAAAATACAAGAATGAATACGGAATCAACAAGTACTAACGGGGCATATATATAAGTGGTATACCTCTTGCACAACATAATTCATTTTTATAAATACTGTCATTTTTTTAAGCATAATTCAAACCTAAAAATACGCTCAACTTTTTATAACCTGAACAACATTTATTCAAATTATTTTTATAAATATGTTAAATATAACTTCAATTTATGCATCATTTTAAATATATATTTATTTTATATTCTAAATATTTATTTTATAATTATAATATTTTTTAATCTTGTATATTTATAAAAATATATTTACATAAAAAAAATTAATTTAAAACTTGTGTTAAATATGTATTCAAAATTTATAAAAATATTGAGTATATATTTCTTTCTAAAGGGTCAAGTACATTTTTTAAATTATGTAATTTAGTCTTTAATTTTTTAAAAGGTGTGCTTTGAATCTATTACTTATTTTGATGTACAAAATTTATTTCATACAAATTATTTTAATTTAAATATTATTTATTCATATAAAGATAAATTTATCAATATAAAATTATTAATTCTTCTTAAGGAAAAATTAGCAACTCTTCCTTATTTCTAAGGATGAAAAATTAACCTTACTTTCAATATCAAGTAACTTTTATAGATATCAATGGCAGTGAAATTGAAATAATATAACTTATAATAATTTTTTGCTTATATTAAAAACAAGTAAGAAATTTACTGTATTTTAAGGACACAAATACACCTTAAAAAAATAAGAACTCTAATAACTACTTTTAACTTTGTAAAGAATGTTAAAAATAATAAATTTTAAGTTATTTATGTAACGAACCAATTATTATATACAGAGTACAAACTAAACTAGTCAACAACTAACAGCTCACCCAAAAAAAAAATACCAAAAAGAAAAATGGACGACCTACTCTAACAACAAATTAAACCAACAATAACTACTAATTAACAAGAGTAAGTTGATATCAATTATGGATATTATTAAAATAATAAAAGAAATAATAAAAAGATATAACACAATTGTGACATTATTTTAAGTTCAAAACACAAATATTTAGAATTTATTACTAATTATTTTATATATTTGATGATTATTATTTCCCTATTATAAATAAATTATTTAACAAAAAGTTGTCTAATTTTTTCTTTCAAATAACACACAAATACAAACATTACATCACGTAAACAATACAATTGTTATATATACCCCCTTCTCCTGGCCAAATATAATGTTTAGAAATATAAATTATATTTATTAGTCCAGAATTAAATTTACATGGTTCATATTAATAATAAGAAAAAAAGAGTATAATAAAAGATAAAATATACATATTTTTCCTCCCTTTTACATAGTAATTTATATGGTTTACTGGTTAAAAAATATTGCTTAAATGGCAACAACTTATTTAATTATTGATTTTGATGAATTTTAATTTACATTGTTTTATCAATTTAATACTAATTGTAGTTGATGTAACGATCAAAAATGATAATATCAACCTATTTGAAATGTCATGCTTCACCTGCTACAAACTTCATTCAAAAACTTAATTCTGTGCTAATGAATACTTTTTTGTGTTCTGAAGAGCAAAATTAGTCATACTAGTATATGGCGAAATCAACGGGGTAAGTAGAAAAGCAGGAAAAAGCGAGCAAATTAAGACAAAGCATAAACAACTACCTACCACCACCACCACCACCCCTCCCCAATAAATATTACTTTATTTATCTATAACTTTTACTAATACCCCAAATTATTACTTTAAAAAAGCACAAATTGATGTAAGCCCGCATCCGATAGCTAATTAGCCAGCTACATGCCTAATGTCTATAAGTTAAAGTTATATTGTTATTTGTAAATAATATGTAAATTAACTGTATATGTGACATTGATATAAAGTAAAAATCTCTTAATTCCAAACTTAAAAATGTGAATTTTAAAAAACTATTAGGAAAAATATATATATATATTCTTATTTTTGAGTCAACCCCAAATAGTGGTAGAGGCGCAACTAAAACTTTTTGCTAATCTAGTTCCATTAATCTTGGTTTAATTGCTCTGATATCCAACTTTACATTGAAAAAGTAACAAAGAGAAAGAAAAAAAAAGAGTGGCAATTTTGCGTAATTTGTGATGTTGGGATTTAACTTCAATTTAGTTATAGTCTTACACCTAGAAACGTGGGTTGGTCCTTGTTCTTTTGTGCGAATCATTAACTATTTTTTCACGACAGTAACATCTATACAAATAAAACGAATGAAAGTTTAAGATATGAGCAGGAGCATTAGATGAACTCAACAAGAAATTCATGGTTAGCGGCTTTAACAAATTCGCGTAGTCAATCAACCAAAAAGAATATTAATTAATTTGAGAGGAAAAAAAATTTGTTATTAGTAGTATCACAAAACCTGATCGAGAAGAGGATAAACCGTGCAGAATGTAGAATTGAGAGTTATCAAAACATTTGTTATAAAATAAATATCTTTCATAAAGAATATTAATTGATGAATAAATAAAATCTTATATGAAGTCTCTATAACCTCACACACTGATCATCTCAGGTAAATAGGTTTAACATCAATATTCCTACTTTTTGAAAAGAATTTTTGGGAGGAAGTAAGATCAAAATGTAACCTCTGGTTCACGTTCCTTTGAACAGTATGTTATACTTTTGGGTAATTTTGGTTAGAATTAGCATAAGAAAATCGACATGGGTTAGAAGACTAGGCGGGCTAGAAAAAGAAGTTTTTTTTGCACTTTCTCCCTTACATTGCTACAAGAAGAAACTTTTGAGTGAGTTTATTAAATCTACTTAAAATGAAAAAACTTAAAATTTAAATTCGGTTTAAACCGTATATCGCTTTTAAATTTTATATTTTTTAACATATTTTACTTATTTTTTACTATTCTCACTACCTGTTTTCGATCACATAATAGTAGAAAAAATCAAAATATATTTAAAAGAGTTTTTAAATACTATAAATAATTGAAAAATTAAATATTAATTAATTATTTAAAAATTAAATTTATTATAAAAATAATAATTTATATATAATACATATATATTTAACTTAAATTATAAATAAAATGATAACACATCTTTTATCATGAATTTTGTAATATTCACATTCTCGGAAATTTGTTTGAAAAATGACTAATATTATATAATATATAAAGTATGTCATCATATTCTAAAACATCACAATGATATAACTCTTTTGTGGAGGCATTAACACATAGTAACTTTCACACCTACCAAACATTTACAAAACATATTTTTCTCTTTTGTTGACATTGTATATGATGTTGGTGACAAGTATGTTCGATTCTTATTATTTTCCACCTTTGGTGCCAATTCAGATCGTATGTCTAATTTTTCTTTAAATCCAATCTTGCTTTAATTCTATCATTCTTTTTTCCAGATATATTAAGTAATGTTCCAATCAAGCTCTCACATGACATCTAAGATATAAGGAATGTGTAGATCTTTTTCCATAATATAATTCCCAAAATATTGATTTTTTATTCTGACAATCATGATCTATTCATTCAATAACATTTTCCTTTTCACCCATTTTATTATTTGAACTCTTTCATTTCTCTCAATCAATAAGTATTCTTTTTTTCATCTTTCCATATCATTTGAATGTCATACCATTTAATTATCTAAATATCTCAACACCTTGCAAAAGTCTTAGTACAAGATCATGATCTTCTTTACCATCAAAAGGTTTCTTTTGGTATCTAAACTTATGTCCATATGACAAAAATCTTATATGTCTTCTGTAAGACATCTTTCGTCCGTGAACAAGAAAAGTTGCAAAAGTGTCATCCCTACAAATAGGGCATCCCATATAACCTTGGTTGCATGTCTTGATAAGTTCCCATAGGCAAGAAAATCATTAATTGTCGATAAAAAGACTCCTCTCAAGTTAAAGTATTCTTCTTTATGTGCATCATAAACATTTATAACGCCATTCCACAATATCTTTAAATCTTCTATCAAAGGCCATAAATATACATCAATATCAACTCTAGGTTGTTTCGATCCTGAGATAAATAATGTTAACATCATGAATTTTCTTTTCATACATAATTAGGGAGGAAAGTTGTATGTTATCATAATTACTTTCTAACATTTATATCTACTTCTAAGGGAACTGTGTGGATTAATTCCATCAACAACAATGACAAGACGAAGATTGCATAGATCAAATGCAAATTGAAGAGATAAATTATCTATTACTTTCCAATTTGGAGAATCATAAGGATGACGTAGCATCCCTTTATCAGATCAATTATCTGAGTGTCAAGTCAACATCTTTGATGCCTCTTTACTTTTGAACAACCTTTGAAAGTAAGGAATCAGAGAAAAGTACAAAAGAACCTTTGCATGCATGTCTTTCTTAGGTATTGTCTCATTTGTAGCATACTTCCATCTCGATTTTTTACACATCGGAAAATCATCTAATGTCTTATATTCTTTTTTATAAAGAATGTAATCATTTGGACAAGCATGAATATTATGATATTCTATGCCAAATAGACTAAGAGATTTCTTCACTTTATACATTGAATATGACAACTCATTACCCTCAAGAAACATATTTATTAGTACATTTAGTAATTCTGTGAATTCCTTATCAAAAAAATCATTTTTTGCCTTCACATTATACAAATGAACCAACCTCGACATTTTAGTGTATTTCTTGCACTCTAGATACAATGATTTTTTGGTATCTTCTCGAAGTTTTTAAAGGCTTCGGGATCATCCTCGTGTAGTTCATCTTCAACAGCATGAAATATATTTTATGTCTGTACATTTTGATAAGATGTATACAATCCACTCATATTCTTATTTATCTCTTCTCCATGAGTATTATTAATATTTTCTCTATGATAATACCAATATTTATAACTCAAAACAATACCACTACGGATAAGATGATACTTAACCTCATCAACATCATGAAATCTCTCATTTTTACCTTTACCACATAGACATCGAATCATACTAATTTCATTATTATTATTTCTACGAGCAAATTCTAAGAAACTTTCAACTCCAAAAATGTAGTCATACTCAATTTTACACTTTGACATCCAATATTTGTTCATTTTTTATTAATGACATTAAGCATATTAAATATGTATCCAATAAATATATTTTAGATATTATTATATATAAATTTCATAATTATTATAATATCTATCAAAACATCATATAAAAATAAATACATAAAAACCAAACAATTAATAAACTCATAATAACATTAATAAATATATAATATTAAGAATATATAATATATAATATAAATGCATGTAATTAATAATAATAAATATTAATGAACCCATTATACATTATATACATTTAAAAATATATTTTATATTATATATATATTTCATGTACATGTAAATAATTTTCAAAACTTTTAAGTTTAAAATAAATTAATATATATCAAAAACCTAAATACATAAAATTATTAAAATAAATAAATGAATAAAATAACTTTTTCTTTTCTAAGCTTGAATAAAAATACATAACCTACATAACACAAAAATTTATACACGTAATCAATAACACATAATATACTTTAAAATAAAAAAAATATGAATAATAAGTGTAAAATAATTCATAGAAATACTTACAAGAATAAATGAAGTGTCAAAATAAAGGAAATGAAGAAAAAATAGTGTTTGGTAAGTGAGAAAGTGAAAGAAAATGGGTATGAAAAAATTGAATATTATGCTAAAAAATAGTAGATCTAGAATAGAAATTGGAGAGAAAGAAAACTCATTAAACAACGTCAAAAATGGTAGTCAAAGGTAGCCAAAAAATGAGAAAGAGTATAGAAGGAGGACAGTGTTGTCTCCTTTAAGAGGACAGTGTTGTCTCCTTTAAGAGAACATAAAAACGTGCAAGTATATAAGGTCACAAGTAATAAAATTTGATAAGTAAGTTATCGTTCACACGGAGATTTGTTACTACAGTTTGTGGAGTACAAAAATTATTTCATTCTGATTTTATCCAAAACAAACGAAAGTTTATGAAATTTTAACTAAAGTGATTTTTTATAACAATAAATAAAAAAATTCTAGAATTGTAGTTTTCACCAAATTAATCCAGTCAAATCATATCATTTTCTCTTGATTTATATTTTTTTAGTAAATTTAATTTGTCAACCAAGAACTTCTAATTTTATCCATACATCTCTTTCGAGCTCCGTATAGACACATCTCGTTAAATTAATTAACTATATTCCTATGAGAATTAAATTCACCAAGATTCATTACGTTCCAAGTTCTCAAATGATCATACATATGATAAAGGTATATTCCTATCCTTCATATATACATTTTATTCTATCCATGAGCAATATAAACAAAAATGTCTCTTCTAAGTTTATTTAAGTGTCACAGATCAATTGATAAATTTTCCAATAATCAAAAGCATTAAGCACAAATAAAATAAACAAATTAAAAATCTTTCAAAAATAATTTATTCAAACTTCATAAATTTAGCTACAATGCAACCCTAGAAAAATTAAATTACTTTATACGAAAAATTAAAATTACAGAATTTATGGAATATTAGTTGAAGAACAAAGAAAATTAAAACTTGTTTTATGCACTCAAATTCTATGGCACACGAGGAACACAACAGAAGCCAAAAATGGCTTCTGCGTGTACCACCATCCAACACTCCAAACTCTCAAAACCAAACCCCATATTTCTCTCTATATCACACATTTATAACTTTAATAAAATATTAAAAATATAAAAGTGGAAAACAAGAATTATTCTTTTGGCAAACGCATGTAAAAGAAATTTATCATGCAAAATAGTGGACAGCATGCGCAGTTTCTGATTTATTTTTAATTCAAAATGCGTGCCACGTGTCAGCATATGATTGGTTACAAGAAATAATGCGGCATGTGGCAGCCTTTCATTCATTGTGATGCACGGGTTCACAAGCATCGTTTCGCACGAGATAATTGCTTCCAAGACACGTGGGGGACAGAGAAGCTGTTAGAAATGTGCGTTGTTTCTGTGCTTTTGTTTTCACCAACACATGTCATGTGTCATCTCTTGATTTGTTAAAATAATATCCGAGACACATGGCTTTGTCGGATTCGATGGAATGATAGGGTGCACAATTTTTCTTTGGAACGCATAGCACGGGACCATTTCTTTGGGCAAACACATTGGTCCCACCCTGCACGCCAGCCTGCGCGGCAGGTGGGCCCCACACGACGCACCGAGCAGTGTGTAACCAGAAAACTTGCGTCCAATCTCTTTTGTCGCGTTTGTATTACATGCGTTGATCATCACCGTTGATATTCTGATCTGACGATGCGTGGCGCGCGCAGATAATAGTTGCTCGTGGACTTCTTTCCTGCACAAAGAAATAAATTTTTCGTAATTGCATTTTAGCACTCTAATTTAATTCAAATAAACTTTTAAACTTTTGTTAATTGCAATTAAGTTCTTTTTCGAATTTAATTAACTTTTACACTATTGTTAATTGCAATTAAACACTCTTTTAATTTAAATTATATTTTCAGACATTTATTATTTGCAATTAAGTCTTTTTTCTATTCAAATTCTTTAATTTTCTTAAAAATATATTCCTTAAGAAATTAACAATAAATATTAATTTATTTCATTTAAATTAACTAAAAATGTCAAGAACATAGCAATTATAATTAATAAAATAGATGAAAATAACTATATAAAATGCAGTTATCAGACGGTCGGTTTTTTTCTAGCAGTTGGGGAATAGGATACATGATTTTTGTAAAATGGGGGAGAGAATAGATAAAAGGAAAAAAAAGGTAACATCGGTTCTACGTGTCAATTAGAGCTACATGTGGATAGTGTAAATTTACATGTAGAACTGACGCTACATCCTACGTGTAGCATTGGTTGACACCTATCAACCGACTCTATTTTTTATAATTTTTAAGTCAGCCTATCAACCGACCTACTTAAAATTTGTTATAAGTCAATTTTGGATAAAAATCAATTTTAAATTCTGACTTAATTTCCCTTTATTGTAGTAGTGCTATGTCAATGATGTATAATGCATGCAAATTTAAGATGTTTAGGTGAACCACAATAGTTACAAGTAGAATATCAGAATGGGAGGAGAGAAGGAAAGATCTCATAGTACTACTCCTGGCATATTTTGGAAATTGTTTGGAATTAGGGCCAATAATATTGTAAATATAGCAAGAATGAGTAAAGGAGTGAGGGAATTGTGGTCTCTGATTCATAGGAGTACTACAAGGAGGAGAGGAGGAAGAATTAGCACTAAATCTAACTCTCACATGAGAATGAGTAGTTTGTCTCTCATAGTGTGATCTAATATGCTCATGCTCACCATAGTGGTAACAAGTAAGCTAGAAGTATAGAGGTAGGGCCAATAGATCACTAAGTGAGAGGAACCAACTAGGGGTAAGGTGTTCACCTTGTTGGAAGATCCTAACAATAACGTAACTTGAGACTTAGTTCTTGGAGTTGAAGTGACAATCTTCATCTTTATATTAATAGCCACAAAATTGATGGACTTGAGCAACACAAGAGGGAATAGAATATTCTTCAATAAAACCCAAACCCTTTTTATCATTAGGTATCATGTTGCAGCTCAAAATCTCACCTAACATCTGAGTTCTCAACAATAACTTCTTAATAGAACCCTTGAAGCGTTCCACCTCCTTTTTAAGTTTGACAAGATTTCCTTTAAAGATTTTAGGAGGTCATCCTTCTCTCTAGTAGACACCCCAAGATATACAATAGAATAGCGTGAATCTTTTTCCTTCTCATAAAGAGTTACTAACTCTATACATTTTTTAGAGAAAGCATATGCCAAATACTCTTTTTTTTATTTCAAAATAATCATCTTTTTTGTCTATAAGTATGATTTGATCAATATGAACCTAGGTTAAATTAGAGCTACCAACCTGTTGATTTGCTTGACTAGGCTCAAGGCGTCTAAAGTTTTCCCCCAAATAGTTCACCCTGGACCGGTTCAAATTTCACTCAACTACTATGTCATTGCACTTATTTTGTAAGCTCTTACACTTACTTGAGATATCTTCTTGGTCTTGGTTTATAAAGTACTATCAAATGCCTTCTTAGAATTAATGTGCTCTCTAGGAATCTCATCAAAGCATCCTTATGTTCTTCCTAGTCTTCATCAAATTCATCTGCTAACCTGTTACAATTCATGGTAGTAGTAGAAGGATCCAGTAGTAAGAGGATCCACAGTGGAGATCATTGCCATACATGTAATGAAAAAATTGTTTTCCTCTTCAATAGTACAACTACTATCCAAAACATTAACCTCAGCTTTTATGGCCCTATTACTAAATTGGTTTTATTTTCTAATGCATTAGGAAATGATATATCCATGCTTTACATACATGACATAGTTGATCTTGTTGACATTCCCTATGCTTTCTAATATTTTTCATAGTCCTCATTAGAGTCATCAATCTCTTTGTCAGCTCTCGAGTCACTTCTACTTAAGCTTTCTATTTTTGACCCACCAGAAGTGTTCTTCATACTTTGAAAGAACTTTGTAAACCTTTTAGAAATTAATCAAAGCCATATATTCTTCATTAGGGTTGGAACTATCACTACGAGCCACTAAAGTACCCTTTTCCTTAAGGCTTATACTCTTAGTGAACTTAAACATCAAGGTCTTCCTATTCTTGGGTAACAAATGGTGACATTTTTGTGCTCTTGGTAGATTTCTAGGGAGTATTTTGGTTATGAGGTAGTTGACGAGGTTAGCATATCATAATGGTGATTCCTCCATAGAGAATAGATATTTTTTGGGGAATTGGTCATGTATTGGTGGGAAGTCTTCTTCTTGAATGATTCGACTTAAATGGTTAACCACTGATGTTTTTCATAGTCCTCATTAGAGTCATCAATCTCCTCGTCAACTCTCAAGTCACTTCCACTTAAGCTTTCTATTTTGACCCACCAGAAGTGTTCTTCATACTTTGAAAGAACTTTGTAAACCTTTTAGAAATTAATCAAAGCCATATCTTCTTCATTAGGGTTGGAACTATCACTATGAGCCACTAAAGTACCCTTTTCCTTAAGGCTTATACTCTTAGTGGACTTAAAGATCAAGGTCTTCCCATTCTTGGGTAACAAATGGTGACATTTTTGTGCTCTTGGTAGATTTCTAGGGAGTAGTTTGGTTATGAGGTAGTTGACGAGGTTAGCATATCATGATGGTGATTCCTCCATAGAGAATAGATATTTTTTTGGGAATTGGTTATGTATTGGTAGGAAGTCTTCTTCTTGAATGATTCGACTTAAGTGGTTAGCCACTGAGTTCTCACTTCACTTTTTGTCTTTGATTTTCAAGTAAAATTCTTGTAGTAAGATAATCTACCTCAGTAGTCTAGGTTTTTCACCCTTCTTTTCTAGCAAATACTTAAGAGTCACATGGACAAAAACTAAAATTACTTAAGTGTATATTAAATATGATCTAATTTTTCAAAGGGAAAAATAACTACAAGTAATTCCTTTTCAATGGTGGAGTAATTAAGTTGAACATCAAGAACGATTCTTTAGGCATAGTAGATGAAGGTAACATCACACACTAGCTCAAATGGGTAACTCTAGTCGGGTGCCTGAATAATTGGAGTTGTGGCGAGTAACTCCTTAAGCTTTTCTTAAGCTTTCCTATAATCTTCATAAAACAAAAGGAGGTATCTTTTTGTAGAAATGTGTATATTGGTCTAGTAATTTCTCAAAAGTCCTTAATGAACCTCCCTTAAAAACCTACACGATTAAGAAAAGAATGAACCTTTCTGACAATAGTGAGATGTGATAAGCCATGCATAGTATCAATTTTGGTTTTATCTACTTCTATGCCTTTAGAAGAGATTACATGCCCTAAGACAATATGATGGTTTGCCATAAATTGACATTATTTTCAATTTAAAACTAGATTAGTTTCTCCACATCTTTGAAGGACAAGTGTTAGATTATATAAACATAGGTCAAATGAGTCAACATACACTATAAATCATCGATAAAAAACCTTTTATATTGCTCTCTATGTATCGGGAAAGTACATTTTCCATACATCTTTAAAAGGTGATTTGGGCATTACAGAGGCCGAATGACATTCTTCAAAAGCAAAAGTTCGAAAGAGGAAGGTGAATATAGTTTTCTCTTGACCTTCAAGTGCTACAACAATTTAGTTGTAACATGAATAACCATTAAAAACAATAAAAAGTGTGACGTGCTAACCATTCTACCATTTGTCTATTATCTTTCTGATTTTTTTATTTTTCTACATAATTGAAATTTATTTAAATAACATGCATATGCTAGGATAATCTTTACATGAAAATGACAAGCTTTCAAGTTTCTTCATTTTAATGCACTCGATCTTGAGAATTAATCAAGCCCTAGAGTATGAGCTTATATTTATGTTTTTTATCCAACTTAAGTAGTAATATTTCATCTCTCCAAGCTATTGTTGGGATGTGCATTAGGGGAGTCACCTTATTTCAATGGGCTCCAAGAAAGCATTGGTTTCAAGGCTCTATAGATAAAATTAGTATAAGAATAGATTTATGGAAGGGTTACACCCTCTCTTTAGTAAGGCATAAATTTTTTTTATCACTTTAATTACTCATATCATGTTCCTATATTCTTTTTAGATATATGAATGACCAAAAAATGTTCTAGAGGACCTCACAAAAACCATCCGTAATTTCTTTTGGTTAGGAAAATCGAATATGCTTAAATTAACTCAGATTTCTTGGAAAGACTATCGTCGCCCCCTTGAGGAAAGAGGTCTTGGTTTGATGGATCTTGGTATCTTAAATGAAACTTTGTTAAGAAAGTTCACTTAGTGGATTATCATAGAAAACTCTAACATTATGCTTTACTTATGTAGTTGGTATTTAGGTATAGGAGAAGCTCTATGAAGTTTTTATGTTTTCTCTTGAATCTAACCTAGCTTGCATCTAAACTAGTTTGCATTGTCATTACTTAATCTAGATGAAGAAGGATACTACGGATGTGTCAATCTAGATAGAATGTCGCATCATTCGCTAATGTTTTTGTTTTTCAAATATTAATAATAAGCCTAAATATAAGTTTTGTTGAGAAGTGATTTGTATTAATTTTTTTATCATTTTAATAATACTCATAATTAACGAGTTAGATGAATAAGGGTGATATGGATGTGACAACATAGTTAGTTTAGGATATCTTGGTGTCCCTCCAAGTTTTATCATTTAAATTTATATTCATATGAAATATATTAATTTTATTAAATAAAATTCAATTAATTAGTTTCAATGAAGATCATTAGCATTATCTCATCAATGGAGACCACGTTTAATAAAAAACCAAGAGTTTTCCATTTTCTTTACTACATTCGTTTTGACGTGGATGGTAGCTAGCATTGCAATATAATGATTTTATTTTATTACGATGAATAATATTTTTGTCATGTATATAAATAATTAACTCACAATTTGATTAGCAATTTAACAGTAAATAATTTATAATAATTTTATTATTTTTATATTTATAACTTTATAACCTTATATTTAATCATTAATTAATACAATATTTAATTGCATATAAACATATAACACTAGTTTATTGTATTACTTTGCCCTTTCAGACCACGTTGAAAGCCAAGCCCTTTTTTTTTTTTTTTTTTATCTCACACAATGGCTGTACTTATGTTGTTTTCGTACATTCACTTACATAAAGAGTTAAATATTACAATCACTTTCAAAAAAGAAAAAAATAATTATTAATTAAACTATATTTTAGAAAGAGAAAAATATATATATATATAAGTTTTTAATAAAATTTAAAAAAATAATAATTTATAATAATAAAAATAATATTTCAATGATATCGAAAAATATTTAATTGAAATCTTTTAATATTAAATTGTTCTAAACAATCGTAATTCAATTTAATAGTGTTCAAAATAAAATAATATACAAATTTTTTGAAAGATAAAAAATATTATCCATTATATTTAACTTATATATTGTACTATTAAAAAAATATTAAATTATTTTATTTTCAAAACTATTTAATTAAATGCAATTTAAATTAAATTATGATAATTTGTTCTCATTAAATGTTTAACATTTTCTAATTAAATTCAATGTTATTAAGTGTTATTTTTGTTATTATAAATTTTAATAGTGTTATTTTTGTAAATTTTTTTAATAATATTATCCATGTTTATAAATTTTAATAATAATAGTTTTGTTGTTTTTCCAAATGTTTATTTGTTTTTTTCTAAGTGTTCTTTGTTGAGCTAGGTTCTTCTAAAGAAGGGACCACAATAATTTCTCACCCATTGAGATCTCCTGCCCCATTTTTACCTAATTAGCGGAAATTTCTTGGATACCAAAAAGAAAAAGAAAAAGGAAAAGGAAACGAAGTCCCTCTATAAAAAGCACATAAACTCTCACTAACCCTTCCTCGCTATACACTCTCCTCAGTCTATCTATACCATACACAGCTAATATCATCACTCTCATTAATTTGCCATTAGACCAAATGGGTCTCTCCACAAAGTTTCTATCTTTCTTCTTCTTGCTTACTCTTCTTTCCCACCAAATCCAAGCCAGAGACAGCCAATTCTTCAGCAAATTCACCAATGTCAACAACAATGAAAAAGAAACACAACGACTTCCAAATAAACAAGAAACTTCCACTGTAGTGACCAGGCCAGAACAAGAACCAACCTTCATTCCACAAACCCAAAATGGTTATGGCCTTTATGGGCACGAATCTAGTGACCTACCCTCCACCACAACTAATGGTGAACCCACAACCACAAGCAACTTTGGCCGCACAACTTATGCCCCTTATGTCACTCCCATAACTCACCCTGAAGAATTTTACAGACCTGATCAAGAAGCCATTAACCGATATCGCCAGAACTTCAACTCCGACCGTTACAATCTTCCAACCACAACAACAAACAGCAACAACAACAATAATCCAGAGAACACCAAAAATGGAGTTAGTGGTTACTCTACTATGAGTAGTACTCATGAGAATAGCTTCTACAACAACGACAACGTTGCTAACAAGTATGTTAATAATGATGAAAGACAAGGCATGAGTGACACAAGGTTTGTGGAGGGTGGAAAGTTCTATTATGACATTAACAGTGAGAAGAATTTTCAACCAAACCAGTATGGTAATTCTAGAGGGGTGGAATCAAGAAACAACTGGGCTAACAACAAAGGTTATTTTGGTAATAGCCATGTCACGCAGAATATGCCTCATGATTCATTTGAAGGATTTCAGAATGATGATTTCTCTGAGAACGAAGATCATGAGTTCGAGCCTTGAAGAATTATGGTCAAGTAAATTGTGTTGATCATTATGTTTTTTTAAGCAAAAAAAAAAAGAAGAATTTAAAAGAATAGATATTAAATTATGGAATGTTTCTCCTGTATTATTTTTTCTTTTATTTCTTTTCCCCTGGTTTATCTTGTGTTAATTTCATATATGGGTTTGCAGGTGTCTTACTTTTGCTTTGAAAAAGCTAGAGTATTTTATGAGACTTTATTTTTAAATTTTTTATCTGTTTAAACAGTAAAATAGAAGTACTATAGTATAATATTTTAATTAATGCTTACTTAATTAGTAAATATATATATATAATTTTTAAAAAAACTTCCACATGTATAATCATAATATCCACCTTAATTTTATTTTTTTAAATTAACATTACTCAAAAACGTGTAGCACACAATCAACAGATATCATTTAATATTGTTAATATTTAATTTTAAACAAGTTGAATTTATCCTACTAAACAAGTTGAATTTATCCAAATTAATTTGATTCAATTGAGATATTTTTATTTAATAATAAAAATATATAAATTGGTATAAAATATAATAATTTTATAATTATAAATTATAAGTGTTATTTTTATTTTTATTTTTCTTAATTTTTTGAAAAATCAAAACTAACACCATTTGACAATTAACTTTTAATATTATTAACTTTAGGTGGATTATTTAATATAATTTTTCTCTTGCTGTGTTACATATCCAACTACTTAAGGGTCATGTTTTTATTATATATTAATTTTATGTTTGTTTTCAAGTGAGTGAAATTGAAGAATGCATTTATATATAAATACTTGAATACGGGTAAGCGAACATTTTTACGAAATTACATTTATGGGTCATAGTGAAGAAAAGCATATAGTAGTAAATGTTTCCTTTATGGTGGGTTCCTAATAATAATGATACAAGTGACAATACATATTCACTTTTTTACTAAAATGTAATTACTAAACATATAATTGAAATTGCTCAGTAAAAATAAAAAAAAACATTGAATCAATTTTTTTTTAAATGTGAAATGAATATTAATTTTATCGATCTTGCGGCCAGATAGTAGTAGTGATGAAAATAGGAAAAAGAAAATAAGTAAATTAATCGTTCTAAAAGATCATAAGATCTGATTAACCTCTAATAAAAGTGAAAAAATAAAAATAAAAACATTTTTTTTACTTTATAAAAATAATATGTGTATTATATGTAAAAAATATATAGATGTAGTAAGTAAATAAAAATAAAATAAAAAATTTTATATAAAAAAAGTTAATACTAATAAAGGGAAATAACTTACTTCTGAGAGTAGGAACAATTACTAGTTAGATAATGATTTATTAATATTATGAGAAGGAACAGCGTGCACGATAGATTTGTAAGGTGCTGGACCACAGTCCAGTGGCGGAATTATATCGGGTCATATGGCTAAAATTTTAATAATATATTTATAAAGTTATATATAAATTATATAGAATCAAATGAGTATGTTACTTTTCAATTTTTTTAAAAGATTTTATTATTTAAAAGTACATTAAAAAAATAATAAATAATTTAAAGATATTTATATTGAAATTAAATATAAATAATATTTTTTATATAAAAAATTAATAACTGAAAAAACAAAAAAATATTATTTTTTATTATTTATATGATATTTCCTCCTAAATTAAAACCCCATGCATTTCCTATTCGACCCCAATAGTCACCACGCTTGGCTTTGAATGCCTTCCGCAAATCTTTTTTTCTTTCATGGCCAATAAGAATTGGGCAGGATGGACATGCACTTACTAAAAGTCATCCACCATGGATGGATGATCATGATTTATGAGTAATAAGTGAGCCACTGCTTGTGCTTGCCTCGACAAAGACATGATATATATCTTTATCGTTTTTTTTTTTCCTTTGTAAGTTGCTCTGCCAATTCGTTATTTCAATTTTTTACTACATTCATAACTCTTATATTCTAACCTCCCTCAAATAGGTTAACATACAAAATATTAAGTCAAAAACACACTTTAAAAGATAACGTGAGTTTATAAAAATAGTCATGAATTGTTTAGAAATAATATTAATGTGATGCATATAGGAATTAAGTTTAAGAATACGCGCTGATTATACAAACATTTTAAATACATTTAAATAATAACGGTTGATTATAAATAAAAATAATTTTTCTCCGATTTAATCATATTTTTTAATTTTTAATATTAATTTAAAAAAATTAAATATTAAAATTATTTAAAATATCAACATTAGTTGTCATCTTTTAACTATTTATTATATGTTTTTAAGTAAAATTAAAAATAAATAAAAATTAATTTAATTATTCTAAATATTATGTGTTTTTTATTAGTATTATATTTTTATACATATTTATATGTACATACAAAAATTAATATTAATATATATTTGATTTATGTTAACAATAATTTAGGTATTCTAATGATCATTAACACCCTATGTATTATCAATTATGGTGATTTTTAAAGAAAATTATAGAATTTTATAAGATAACAAAATTTTAATTATTTATGATTAAAATAATCTATTTAAGTTTTATCGTTCTAGGATTTTGTTTTTTTAATTAAGCTTATGAAGGTTATATAAAGGTATTAATTGAGATATAATATTAATAAAATTCATAATATAATCCATTAATTTTTAAATTTAATCTCATCTTAACTTAAATAAGACATATAAAAAATATAATACATAATTAATTATAATGTGAATTTAATAAAAAATAATGTAATGTATATTTAAAATTATGTTAATTAAAACTAAAATTTAAATAAAATAAGTTGATATTATATATATATATATTAAATAAAATGAAATAAAGTAATATAATTTACTTTACAAATTTAATGTTAGATAATGTCTTTAAAAAACTTTAAGGTTATCTAAAGAAAGCTTAATTAAGGACGATTAAGAACGACATCAATCATCTATCTATTCATGAAAGATATTAGAATAATAATAGTTAAAAAATTGTATTTTTTTTTTCATCGGCTATTTATTATTGTTGTAAAATATATTCTTTTAAATATCAGATTATTTTCTCCCTATAATTTCTATTCCAATTTCCATAAGCTGTTAACGTATTTATGAGTTGCATTTCGTTCTTTATTCTCCGTGATTGACGGATTGACCTGACTTTCCTTATTTCTTTATTTTTATTTTTATTTTCTTTTTTGCTTTTCTTCTTTCCACTTGATTTGCGGGCAAGCTGGACTACCCCGACCTTTGTCTTTTTGACTAATTGGAATCCTGCGTCTAGAAAAAAGAGTTGTGTTTAGTTTATCCTTCTGGAATGATATTTAAACTTTTTATTCAAAATTAAATTCAAATATTATTTTAACATGTAAATTCATTAATTTTTTTTAAAAAAATATTTCAAATAATATCTAAAACTTTATAATAATATAAAATATTTTTATTATTATTTCTCCGTATTTATATTGAAATATCTTATATTTCATTTAAAAGATATTAACAAGTGCGTAATCACTATTAATGTTTTGAAAAGTTCTTAAATAGTACAAATAAATAATTTTGGCACACTTGAATAATTATACTAAAATTTATTAATTTTTTAAATTAGTTATTATAAAATAATATGAAAAAAAATGTTATAGTTGATGTTTCAAAAATTTATAATTTTAAAGTTTTTGAATATTATACATGTGTTATATGTCAAATATATATTTTTATTTAATTAAAATAAAAACTTAAAATTATATAAATTAAATTGTAACAATATTAAATAATATTATTTAATATATATATATAGGACAAAAAAAATAAAAAAATAGATATGATCAATAATATATAGTATAAATAACAATGAATATTTATATAATTATATGTGGTGTAAATATTAGGAAAATATATTATTTCTTAATAAAATATTAAGAAAACTAAATTAGTAAAATTTTAAAAAATAATAAATTATACTTTTAAAACTTATAACCACAAAAATAACATTAATTATGTATAGTTAATATATTTTTACTATTAAAAAAAATCTAAATCATCATTTCACATTATACGTCGTTCAATCGGAACCGTTCAAGTTAAAATATATTCATTTAAACTCGTTAAATGTTAAAATCTATTAAATTAAACTCTTTCGTTATTATTGAGTGCTATTTTTATTATTATATATAAATTTTAGGTATTATTTGATATAATTTTTTTAAAATTTATGAAAAATACCAAACATCAACTAATAAAAATTCTATAATAGTGGAATAAAAATAAAAAACATATGAGAAATATAAAGAAATATGTAATATAACAAAATAAAAAAAATATTCAGATAATAAATTTGAAAGAAAATACTATTATATATCTTTGTAAAATAAATATAATAAAAAAATTATAAAATGTTAAGAATCACTTGTACATCTCCCAGTTACACGTGGCTCCGCACGTTAATCTCCACCTTTTATATTAATATATCATTAATCTCTCCATTTTTAATATTATTTTATCGATGGTGATTTTTATTTCTTAAAACAGATTCTTTTAATAATATAAGACAAAATCAGTACTAATTCCTTATGTCAAACTCGTAAACTTATGTATTATTTTATTAAATAATAACACATATATCTTATAAAATATACACTTAAAAAAATATAAATAAGAAATTAAATTTATGTATATATTTTTATAGAATAAAGAATTTATAAGGTATAAAAAGACGCAAGCATCGCAAATCCCATATTTTTTCCCTCAATTCTTTTAGTTGCCGCGTCGCATCATTGACCTTGTATTATCATATTACTGTATATGGACATAGCATAATGATATTTTTATTATTTTATTTTTATAAATTAAATTTATTAATCATTTTTTTAATTTGGGCAATTTAATTATTTTACTATTTCAATTTTAAAAAATTTAATCTCTTTTTAGTATTTTAGATTTTTTAGATAATTTTGTGTAAAACAAATGAAGTTGAATACAATTTAAACTTATTAGTATGCTGCTAGTCTAAGTGAAAAATGCCTCTAAAAGTAAAATATTAGAAAATAAATGGATTAAAATTATTGAATTTAATTTAAAATGATTAAAATATTTAAAAATATAAAAATAAGATAATTAAAAATTAAAATAAAATTATTAATGTATTTAATTTGTTAAAATAAAAGAAATAACTCACTTAACATATTTTTAATGTCATTTTGTGTGTCATATATTGTTATTAAATACATGAATAAAAATTTCATATTTTATGTGTTAACATTTTTAACCATTTTATCTACTTATTGTACCATGATTATATAAATCTTTATATCTTTAATTCATATTATTTAGTCACTAAAAATTTATAATTTTCAATATTAATCATAATTTTGTAATTAATATATTATATATCCTTATTTGACATTTTGGTTTTTGGCACGTTTGGGAAGAAATGACGGTCATTGACCAAAAGCCTTTTGAGTTTTGATGCATTTACTCGACTTTCTCTCGGTGATTTTGGATTTTTTTGTTTTCTCTTTCTTTTCCGCATGTCGTGGCTAAGAAGTCCGGCTGATTGGTAGGAATATGTTGGTGGCTGTTTCGGTTAGTTATTGAATACTCTATATTGTGATTTGAGTAATGGTAACATTATATAAATAAGCAATGATATGTATTATTATTTATGTTTAAAATTGTAGATGAAATCATAAATTAATCACTAAATATATCAAAAAATTTAATGATATATATTCAATCAATTTCTTCCAAGTAATTAATGATATAGTATTATTCAATTAGTGGTACTAAATAGCATTTTTCTTATGATTTTGTTTAATCATGTGTTTCACAGCCTATTTAACTGTGAATATATTTTTTGTATTTGATTCCACTTTTTCTTTATTTTAATAATTATTTATTAAATTTAAATTTTAAAATATGATAACATATAAATCAATAATTTAAATTATTATACGATTAAAATGATTTATTAGTATAATTTGTTATATATATATATATATATATATATATATATATATATATATATATATATTTGTGTGTGTGAGAAGAAAAATTAATTTTTAAATATACACGGTTGAGATATGTAGTAAAAAATTATATAATATCTTATAATATTTAAATTTGCAATTTTATGCAATTTTTATGAAGTTAAAATAATAAGATTTAATTTTTTCTTACTTACTATAAAATAACCTATGTTTTAATTTATACATGAAAATAATTTACTGCTTTTTCTTATTTTTTATTTATAATATTGAAAAATAATAATATCCTTTATAAAGATATGAAAAAATTATTATTTATTTTTAATTAAATTTTTTATTCATATGTATACAGAAATCACATGTGGATTAATTTTATGTGGAAATATTATTTCAAACTTTTGAATTAATATGACGAGCTGCACCAACTGGACCTTTTAAAACTTTTTAATCGAAGTATGTTGAGTCGGTACATCCACCCAAACTGGCATATTATAAAAACTATTTTTCGAACTTGAACTAACCCAACTAATTATTTTGAAAAAGCCAGGAACCTATATAAGTAATATTCTCCAACTTTGGTGATGTCCCTTTTAGATATATATAGTGTAAATAAATAACTTAGTTATCTTTTAATTGGAGTTCGATACTATTATTTTTTCTTAAAATGATTAAACGCGAGTAAAACATGAGTTTTTAACAATAATAACGTCATAATTAATATGAAAAATTCACAAAAAAATATTTTTCAATATCTTTTAATTGCCACTATTTTATGTTAATTTTTTAATAATTTTTAGTTTTTATTAAAAATTAAAATATATATTCAAATAATTTTTTCTTTGAATTTTATTATTGTTTATTTTTCTTATAACTATTTTACATTAAATTTCACTTTTATCATTGCTAAATATTCGTATTTTAATCAATTTTTAATTACTTAATAATAAATAATAATATTTTAAATAAAAAATTATTAAAATAATAGAATTTATCCTCAATTAGCTTTTTTTTATAAAATTAAGTGACTAAATGACATCATTTATATTATGAAAGACTAAACGATACAAATGACATAATCTTAAGAACTTCTGTGACACCTCGTATTTTAATAAATTGTCATTGTTTTTCTATTCAAAGTCTAAATACTGGATTTTATTCATAAAATATTGATAGTTCCAATAATAAACCATTACAATCTTCTCAAAGGTAAACAACTCATAAAAAGCTATAAAACCTCTATCACTAGTGTATACAAAATTATAAGAGCACTAGTCCAAAGTATAAATAAACTCTTAAACTCTTTATTTACTAAGAGAATAATCCTACCAACATCAATATGTTATGCTCTAAACACCATTTCATTCCTTACCTTACTCACTTGTTATAAACCAAACACAATCTTAATTAAAACCTCAAAAGGGTTATGTAACATATTAGTAAGATGTACAAAGTGCTTAAAGCTCCATTTAAAGGCGTCAGACTTAATATTTCACAAAAAAACAAGGAGACATAATGCACATAAAACTTCTAAAGAAATTGAACACTCAAATAATAAGTGTATAATAGTCTCCCTACAAACATTACATAATGGACAACTAGTTTCCCTCATGGACCATTAGATTCATCTCTCTATAGCATCTTAAATTACCATTATATCATGCATACACCATCATAATAAATGCTTACGCTTTGGTAGGACACTCAACTTCCAAATAATCATCCACAAACATGTATTAGCCCTTGCATGACTATTTTTTCTCAATCAAGGAATTAACCACTCCATCAACTTTTAAGAGTAGAAAGTACCACTTCATATCCTAAGCTGATAATATAGTACCCATGTGGTGTAGGATGTCAAATCAACTTATCCCCTCACTTGAGATGTTAAGCTTAGTTGAAAGAATAATTTGGGCATCAATATTATTAAAGCATTCCCATATCAGATTGACATTTCAAGATCTAATGGGAGATACAATCAAATCTCTCACTACTTGTACTCTATCATAGTGTTGTATTCTCGGCCTAAATCTAATAGTGTTAGCTAGCCATGACTGTTCCTAAATACTTAAGGGAGATCCGGGGTTGATGACCCATTGAAACCCTTTTCTCAAGTAGCTTTCGAGCTTCAATAAATCCTCGCCAAGCCTATGATAGTGAACAACCAAGGCCAACATTGAAAAAAGAATTGCATCGAAAGTATCTACTCTTGCATACCTATGACAATAAACAACTTGGATTTAAAACAATTCTCTGACACCGTTTTTCCACCATGGCAAGATTAAAAGCATGGATCTCTTTCAATTCTAACCCACCTTTAGTAGGACTCTTAGTGAGTCTATTCTAAGCTAACCAATAAATATTCATCTTCTCGTTTATTGAACCTTATTAGAAATTATAACAACTCTTCTCAAACTCCTCACAAAATCATAAGGATAATATGAAAAATTCATGGTTTAATTTAGCAAAACACATGCAACTATTTTTAGAAGAACTTCTTTACCTACCAAGGACAACTACTTCTCTACCCACCGAATAGTATTTTTTAAACCCATTCCATAAGATAATTGAGTTGTTTTTTTTTATCTACCTATAAGAGCTAGAAGACCCAAGAATTTATCAAAAGCATTTGTAACTCCCACAATCGAATGACATGTCTAACACCTTCATTCATATTGGAATTGTAGAACAAAGAAGACTTAATAAAATTTATCATTTTTCCTAAGTCTTTTCATACGATGCCAAAACTTGCTTAATATGTGTTACTTCCTCAATTGTATCTTTATAAAAGATTAAGGAATCATCTACAAAGAAAATATGTGAAACTGGGTTGTATTATGGCACACTTTGAGCCCATGGATTCATTGTTGTCTCCTCTATTCCTTTAAAAGGCATGAGAGCTCTTTAGTACATAACAAGAACAAAAATGGAGACACGGGATCATCTTGTCACAATTCTCTTCTAGGTTTAAAGTTCCATGTAGTATCATCATTGACAATACATTAATATGAGATATATGTGACACACGCCATTACCCATTGAATCCACAAGGGATGAAATCCCAACTTGCCCATAATAGCTTGTAGAGAGCTCTATTAAACTCTATCATAGATCTTACTCATGTCAAGTTTTAAGGCCACATTATAAGCTCTAACCTTCCTCTTTATTTTCAAGGTGTGAAAAAGCTCATGAGCCACTAATATATTATTAGAGATGAACCAATGAGGGAAAAAAGTACTTTGGTTTTCAAAAATAATAGATGGAATGATGTCATTCATTTGATCGATTAATATATTTGCAATTATCATGTAAGACACATTCTAAAAACTAATTGGCCAAATACGTGACATGTTCCTAGGACTATCAATTTTAGGAAAATGTCACATATTTACAAAATTTGGAGATCTTTTTTCTCCAATTTCTGTGCTGGAATAGCTTCTACAACACTACCCCAACAAAAATCTGAAGCATCCATTTCTAAGATTAATTTATCAACTGATTTAGGAAAATAGACTTTTGAGAGATATTTATCTCTTTTTTTTTTAAGACTTGGTTGTTCTTTTCATTCCATGAGAATTTAATATCTTTCTTTTCATAATTAAGAATTCTTAACAATCCTTGTATTTGTTTTTTGTCACTAATTTCTTTTGAAAATTCTCACTTTTGATATAATATGTTCTTGAAGTTTTATTCCTGGTCGATATAAATTTTTTCCTAAAAATTCAATAAATATTTTTTCTATTTATATTTTCTTTGGAAATATAATTATTCCCTATTTTTGGAATTTTTCACACAATTTTTTTAGGTGTTTCTTGTGTTCTTTTACGGTTTTAGAGAAAAACATGCTATCAATATATATCAGTCAAAATTCTTTAAGATCTTTAAAAATATTATCCATTCATATTTGATAGACTTGTGGGGCTATATTTAATCCAAAAAACATTACATTTCACTATAATGTTCTCTTAGTGTACTAAAGACCATCAATGATTTTGATTCCTTTGTTAATTTAATTTGCCAAAATCTAAATTTACAATTAAATTTATTAAATTTTTTGGATCCCTTAGTTTGATTAACTAATACATCCAACAAAATCTAAATTCTCATTTAATCTTTTGTAATTAATAATCATTCAGGTTTTTTCCTTTTTATTTTATTATGGTTTCTTACTATGAAAGTTGGACTAGAGTGTGGACTTTTAGTTTCTTCAATTAATTTTTTTATTTAATAATTCATTTATTTGAATATCAAATTAATCTTTATCTTATCTAGTATAAATCATTGGTTTAACTTGAATAATAACATTAGAATCATGTAATTTTAAAGTATAATATTTAGGACTTCTAGACTAAATTATAAGTAAATCTTCACTAAATTTTCTTTCAAAAATTTATATAACGATTGGGTTTCTTGTATTTGATTGATAGATAGTGTACGATCACCACACTTATACTTATGTTGTTGTAAATGTGAAATTTCTATAAATTCTTTATCTAAAATAAAATATATATGAAATTATGATTTATTTCATTGGATAATAATTTGTCATAAAATTATTTCCTATGACAAAATCTCCATACATATTAAGAAAACATAATATTTTGGGAATAATGAATTTTTTTATCATTGAACCAAATAGCTATATTTTTAACTTTGTATTGAATGATGGTTTCTTTTCTATCTAATCCTCTAACTAGAATAGGATTTTTCATAAGTATCCAATTTTTTGATGGAATTGCATTAGATCTATAAGAATATATTGTTGCTCATGTATAAATTAAACTACATACACAATATGGTTTATAGCTTACAAAAATTAAAATATCTTAACACATAATTATAATGTTTTTTTATCATAACTTGGTGAGAAGATTATTTCTTCTTTACCTACTTAGATATGATAGATTTGTGCTTGAAAGATTTTTCTTTTTGGTTAGTTCAGGGTAATATAGGAACTTCAACATTTTTGACAATAATAATTTTATCATGATTATCTTTAGGTTTAGAAGATGATTTGTTAATTTTTGTCTTTGTTTAAAGTTTTCTCAATCTTGTTTAGGATATGAAGTTTGTCAATCTTTATTGACGAAATTTTTGTTTCTAAAATACACCTAATTTCATGAAACCTGCATTTCCACAGTGGAAGGATTTTTGTGTCTAGAATTATTTATGAGATTTGTAAATAACCATTATTTTGGTATTTTTAAGTCTCTCTATTTAATAAGTCGGAGTTGAATTTATGTTGCATAAGTTCTTGGTTCGAATAATTCTATAAAAAATGTATCAACTTCTTTTGTTGAAGTTTTAGGAAATTTTGTCAATTCATAGATGATTTTCCATTGAATAGCTAAATTTTGAGATTAATGATCCATACTTAAGTTTTTAAGTTGAATCTTCATTTTTACTAAATTATTTATATTGTGATTTGTTATAGATATAAAGAAATTTGGTTTTATGTTAAGCTAAACAATTCCATTGATTAAGTTTAACTGAACACTACTAATTACTGATTATAATGGATCTTCTATCTAAAATTACTGAAAGTAAAAGAGTGTCTATTCATTGTCTAAATAAACCTGTAATTAAGATATGTATTAGACCTATGTGAACATATTTGATTTATGAATATATTTTTACCATATTTCTACTTTCTTTTTATCAACAGTTGTATTTCAGCTATTCCATCTTCTGTACATTTAGCATCAGAGTTTCCAACAAATTATTTAAAAACTCTTACTAAGAAAATTTCAAATTTGGATCTTTTATATATGTCTTCTTTTTTTGGTTCGTTCTATTTCTTCAAGTTGTTTTGGGTATAAGTTAGTTCTTTTCTCATCACATCTTTTAATTTATATTTTGTAGTTCCTCAATAGGAGTTTCATTTATTTTTATTGGACAATTTGATTGTTCTTGAATCATAAATATCGTTTCATTTTCTTCTTCAGATGATTCATCTTCACTTTCTACTTCATATATTAATTCTTGTATATCCGAGATTTATTCTCATATAGAATCTCTAAATCATTTGTTTCCAAAGTTTTGATAATCTTTTTTGCACTTTTTCCTTTTTTAAAACACTCGGGTGCATAATAACCTTCTTCATTACAAATATAATATATGCATTTTTTCTTTCAAGTAATTTCTGTTTTAATTTTTTATTTTCTAATATATTTTTTCCTTTTGGAAAAGTTTATTCTTTTCTTCCACGATTTCCACTTAAATTTTATTTTCTTATAGGATTTTCTATTTCATGGTGTAAGACATCCTATTTTTAATTTTCTTTTAATATTTTATCATAATATTGTTGATCATATTTTGTATTACTGATTTAGTTTTTACCTTGATTTTTTGCTTTAACTAAAAAGCATTGTTCATTTATAAGTCTAAGGACATGGTTTATCCTAAAACTTGTACAATCTGCTTTATTAAGCTTTTTTTAACCAATTTAGGTATCTTTTAATAGCTAATTTATCCCAAAGATTTGGTAGTTTATGACAAAATTGATCCAACCAATATATGTCTTGGGAAGATTTCACAAGAAATTATATTTTTAAATAATTTTACATAATCTTCGAATTAACAAATATTGCATAATTTTTGTTTTGATAGAGCATAGTGGGCATCTTCTTGAACTCTAAGTTCTACTCCTTCTTCTATGAAAATTTCTTTAATTATTTTTGTAAATTCTTTTAATATATCATTATGCTTTAAAAATTTGGACAATAAGAATAATTTTTATTCTCTACCTCTTTGGATTTTTTTTCATTATTTCAACCATTCTAGAGTATAAAATTTTCTTTTTTCCAAGTGTTTCTATAATTAAGTATGTAAAGGACATAGATTGTGCCCATTCTTCTATAGTTTCTTCTTGATCTTTAAAAGGTACACTCGAAAGATCTAAATAAGTATTTTGTTGAGCTATTGATTGTTTACTTCAATAATATCTCCTTGTATAAGGAATTGGTTCTTCTTCTTATTTTGTTCTATTAGATGAAGTTTCATTCATATCAATAAAGTCTTCATCTTGAGCTCTTTCTAATTATTCTTCAAATTATTCTAGGTTTAAAAATTCTTTTAATAATTCTTCAGTTTTTCTCTTCATATGAGTATTTGAAGATTTTTTAGATTTAGTTTCTTGATCATTCACCACGTTGGCTACATATAGAGTGTCATATTTTCACTCGGATTCAAATATGAATGCATCATCAGAATATAATAAGTTTATTTCATAATTAAAATGTGATAATAAGGATTCATATTCAATATAAGTTCCTTGAATTTGTTTTAGTAATCATTATCTTTCTTCTATTCATAATGTTTGATCTTTATAAAGACGTATTCAATCATTAATAATTTTGACAACGTTATTATATTATGTTTTATTATATTTATGAGTTTGAAAAGTTTTACTTTTTTTAGTCCCATAAAATAATCTCGGAGGTGCATTACTGCCAAGACTATTTATTTACCATATTCTAATATATATTTTCATCTGTTTTTTCTAATAAGCATTCAATCTTATTTTCAGTTTCTAATTTAAGATCAAGATTTTCAATTTTTCTTATATGAGTTAATTGGTTTTCAAATTTTCCTATATTAAATTCTAGAACATTTAGTTTCTTTTCTAACTCTTTTTGATTAATCACTTGATATTTTTCAAGTCTTTTTAACCAACTTCTTAACATGTCTATTATAGAATTTATACTTCTACTAATATTACTCATATTATTTTATAACTTTTTATCTATATGAAATACATGCCTAAATTCAAATGGTTCTTTTTCTATCTATGAACTAATACATTCTATTTTAGATTGTTGGTGCTTAAAATTAAAAGTTTTTCTTTATATCAACCTTATTAAATGAACAAAGTTCTAAAATGGAAAATTATGGGCTTTGAAACAGTAATAGGTATATGATTTTTTCAGAAACCTTTGAATAAGAACAACAATAATGTATATAATTTATTAGTTCAGTTATAGTATAACCAGCTAATCATAGGCTTTGATACCAATACAGAGTTTCCTAAGCAGGTATTAATCGTAACTTTTGACAAAGTATGAGGATAATAAATATATATATATCTACTGGGATACTACGAGAATTGGAAGATATAACTCTAATATTATAAGAATAATGAACTTGAATAAAGATAAAGAAACTAACCTTATCATTATGAAGATAAAGTTGCTATTACAATAGAGTAGTATTTTACAAAGAGAAACTTTTCTTTTTATATAAAACTATTACAAAGGATTCTATTGTTGCTTATGCCTCTAGAACATTGCTAGAGACTCCTATTTTAGAGTGAAAGTTTTAAATTTAAATAGATTTCAAATCCATCTGAATTCTCTAGTTTTGATAGATTCCTTGCGTATGTTGAATAAAGATACAGTCGTTCAACGGTTATCTGTCATTTTTTTGTTGGATCTACTACACTTTCATAGTATTATTATATTATGAAGTTCTTTGTCAATAGGACTTAGTGAACTCTAAGCATCTTAACAAAAATATTTCATATCTTCAGCATACAACAACAACTCATATAGCACATCTAAATTATTTCTTCTAACAAAATTCTCTAATATCTTTTCAAACTTTCTTGTTTGTTCTTCAAATCTATCATAATTGATGGGAAATTCTATAAAAAAATATCATTTTGTCATCTATTACCATGAATGATCTTTTATCTTCTAGATTAGATAATATTTCTTTGGCAATTTGAGATATATGGATGAAATATTGCATCCAATACTCTTTTGTACTCATGGTTTGAATTAAATCTTTTGAATTATTAAGTGGTTCTGCTTTAAATTATTTTTCTTCAATTGTTCCAAACCACCATATTTGATAAAGCTAAAATATTTTTTCTCTTTCACGTCATCCAGTCATACTGCCAATCTAGAATGTTAAATATTTGGACTATTTATAATTTTTTGCATAATGATAGACCATAAATTTGATCATTATTAGAAAATGTATTAATTTCATCATATTAGGACTTTAAAAAATTACTTGATTAGTAATTTATCATTCAATATCTTCAATATGTCATAAATCGTGATTAAAAAGTATAGTTAATTTAGGAAATTCATTAATAAGATTAATTGATGAACTACTTCTTTGAAATATTTCTCTTATTTTGGTGTATCATCTTCAATTCTATCTGGAAGATCATGGAAATAGACCAAGGTAATTTAGAATCAAAGATTGAACGTTCACTAGAGGATCATGGTAAATCTAAGATTTATGAATTGCAATATGGTTATGCAAGATACATAAATTTCTATTAATTGGTATCACAACTTACTCTAGTTGAATTTTAAGAAAATTAATAAGTATAAATTTTTGAATAATTTTTCTGAATAAAAGGGTCCTTCTGTTTGAAAAAGTTTAAGATGAATATTTTGGTAATACCATAGTTTTTCTTGATTCAAATTATTTATGGTCAATAGTCAAATTATTCAAATTAAGCACTACTCTGTTCTGATTTGTATTTCCACATATCCATTATTTGGTATTCTGCTGCAATTTTTTCTAAATCATAATAGAGTATACAATAATTTTATTAAACCAAACTTGACTTTGGAATTTGTTCAAATGATTATTTCATCAATTTATTATTTGAAGAATTAATAAGTTTTTAATAAGTCATGTTTTTAAATAATTTTTTTTGCTAAGGATAATATCAAGTCATTACGAAGGCTTTAGATTAAGATATATTTTTGAAAATGATTGACCAAGGTATCATCTTACCAAAGTAAGTTCTCATATTGGCATTGATCATTTGCCAAAATATACAGAGAAGATATACATATAATGTTTGGTTATTGGACTGGCCCAAAGGAAAGACAATAGTCAAGTATTATATGTGTATACTTGTGGTAATGAATGTGTAATAATCATTAAGTTTTGGATGTAATTAGTTAATCAGCCCAAAGGAAGGTTGATTAATTGACATCAAATGGACCGTTACATTCAATTGCTAAACCTAATTATCTTAGAATATTGACTGAATCCAAAGAGCCCTTATTGTTCAAAGATACTAAGTAGATGGAATATGCCTTATTTTGATTTTTTATTATAATTATTCGATCATTTGATTAGTTCTTTGTGAATATTTTCAGCAAAAATTATTGATCTTACAGCCCGGATCAATAACATTCTGATGCTGACGGGTTCTAATTACAAGGATTGGAAATATAATCTAGAGATTATCCTTAGGTGCCTCGACTTGGACATAGCATTGCAAAAGGCCAAACCACATGTGCCTATTGAAACTAGTTTTGAAAAGGAACAAAATGCATATACACGGTGGATGAGGTCAAATTGCTTGTGTCTCCAAGTCATGCAGAAGACCATTCTTGAAATTTTTAGGGGACCGGTTTCTGATTCCACTCTTGCTAAAGAGTATCTTAAGGAACTTGAGCAAAGGTTTTTCAGGAATGAGAAGGCTGAAATAGTTCTTCTATTAAATAAACTCTGCACAATGAAGTATAATGGTAAGAGCAATTTTAGGGAGCACATTCTTGAAACGATGCATACCGCTTCAAAACTTAAGGGAAATAAGCTAGTTATATAGGATGATATGCTAGTATATTTGGCCTTGACCTCCCTTCCTGCCTTATTTGGACATTTCAAGGTGAGCTATAACTGTCAGAAGGAAACATGGATAGTTAATGAACTCATCTTGCATTGTGTTTAGGAGGAAGAGAGATTGAAGTTGGATAAGAGCAAAAGCGTAAACATTGCTTCTACCTCTAAGGGAAAAGGGAAATAGAAACTTGAGGCCAATTTAGGTGCTACAACTACAAGTTCACAGAAGAAGCTCATTAAGGACAAGAAATCGGTTACCCAATCAGAGCAGAATAAAGAAAAGAAGAAAGGTTGTTTCTTCTGTGGATTTGAAGGGCATGTGAAGAAGAATTGTACCAACTATCACATATGGCATGTTAAGAAAGGTATTATTTTTTCATTTGTTTGTGAAGAAGTTAATGCAGTTTTAGTTTCAATAGACATATGGTGGGTAGATTCAGGTGCAACTACTCATATCTCTGTGTCTATGCAGGGTTTCCGAAGATACCGGAAGTCAAGTGATGGTGAAAGATACATCTATGTGGGTGATGGAAACAAGGTAGAAGTTGAAGCTATAGGGCATTTTGGATTAATTTTGAAAACTAGCTTGTATTTGGATTTGTTTGATACTTTTGTTGTACCATATTTTAGACGGAACTTAATTTCTATTTCTACATTGGACAAATTAGGTTTTACTTGTTCATTTGGAGATAGAAAGTTTGGTTTGTATCAAAACTCCAATCGGGTTGCCGGAAAAGTCAATTAACATACCACTCGAATACCCCTATCGTAGATCAGAATCATATGGTAAAGGTCCCGACACTCCGTCCATACTAGGGCTAGCTCGACTTAGATCGAAGTTCCATCATCATCCACAGAATAAGACTACCAACGATTCGGCATCCCACCACCTCATAAAAATCCTTATTAACATAAGCTAATTATGCCGTCTGTAGGTCCTCAATCTTCACGCGAAAGCCCTCGCAAACAAAGGAGATGCTCATTTCAACCACCCTGTCGAGGTCCGAGTAAGGGGGAAGGAACTTGTTAAGCCATAGAGTCTTGTTTTTCCCGCCTGTAGCCCGCACCTCATTCATTTTCATGAATGTTGTAAGTGAAAGGTGTTATTAACATAAAGTTGTTTGATTTTCCAGCCTTGGCCTAAAGCAATGGAGAGGACTGTTCGTATAGTAGTTGGGTTTGACAACCGGCTCATAAATATGCCCGCTAAGAAAGTAGCCTTCTCGTGAAAGTCCCTCAGTGGATTAATTTTTGTTTGTGATCTTTCTGATGAAACCCTAAGGGAAGGATTTCAGTTCTCTTGTCAAGGAAAGAAAGACTAAGTAAAGGTAGACAACGAGGCGAAGATAGCAGACTTACCTCGAGACAGGAACATAACATAAGGACATTGCTCTAGACTAGTTAAGTAGTTTAGCCCGACTCCTCTGCTTGGCTTACTCTTCTTTGCCTTCTATATATTGGAACGTGCCATTTGATGAAGGAAAATGAAAGTTTCGATTTCACATTGAACTTATCACCTCGAATGGCATTGATGGCATTCATAGGCTTGTTTGAAGGGCAAATCCCACAGCTAGACTGAAAGAAGGGAGAGAAAAACCAGTCTTAGCACCTTGTTAGAGTTATATCATCAACCCTAGCTATTTCATCAAGCACACGAATCTCACTCTAGAAATTGAATTTCTTTCTTTTTTCATAGACACCGTAGCATTGTGTTAAAGTAGCATCGAGTTTCACTTAGAAACCGGCAAGTTTCTAGTTTCCAAATAAGTGGTACCTTTCCTTTAGAGTCTGGTAGGTCAATTAAGACTCTGAAGTTGCCTAAATATATTCCTTATCTGTTGCTGCCTTCCTCCCTTCGTCTTCGGCTTTCAGAGTTGTGAACTAACCGCAACAAGACAAAAAAAAGTCATATTGTCAACTAGTGATTTATACTAGTCATATTGGGTTTTTTTTTTTATCTATTTTAGATAATCTTTATGCTTTAGATATTGTTGCTTCCTATAATGAGACCTTGAAAAATGAAACTCAAAACATTAGACAAAAATTAACACATCAAGATTTCGCTATACTTTGGCATAAGCGTTTAGGTCATATTTCTCAACAGAGAATTTCACGTCTTATTCAAAGTGATATTCTACAACGTTTAGACATGTCGGATCTCAATCCATGCATTGAGTGTGCGAAGGGAAAATAAACAAGCATGTGTAAATATACAGCCAATTGTATGGAAGATTTCCTTGAGCTGATACATATGGACATATGCGGGCCATTCCCTACAACTACTAGGAATATGCACGTATATTTTATTAGTTTCATTGATGATTATTCTAAACATGGTTATATATTTTTAATTAAAGAAAAGGCTCAAGCTTTGGACATATTTAAATCCTTCAAGGCTGAAGTTGAGTTACAACTCAACAAAAGGATTAAAAGCGTCAGATCAGATTGTGGTGGTGAATACTATAGTCGGTATGATGGCTCAGGAGATCAACGTCTAAGGCCTTTTGTTAAATTTCTAGAGGAAAATGGAATTGTACCACAATATACAATGTCGGGTTCATCCATAATGAACGGTGTGACTGAAAGGCATAATCGAACATTAATGGAGATGGTGTGGAGTATGATTTCTCATACCTCATTTCTATTAAACCTCTAGAGAGAAGCAATTAAGACAATAACATATATTCTAAATCTAGTACCGACTAAAGCAATGATCAAAACTCCATATGAATTGTGGACTGGGCGGAGGCCCAGTCTCCAACACTTTAGAATTTTGGGTTTTCCAGCTAAAGCTCGGCCTTATAGGCCACAAGAGAAAAGGATGGACGAAAGGACAATTAGATATTATTTTTGTCGAATATGCAGAAAGGTCACGAGGGTATAAATTTTATGATCCCACTAATAGAACAATTTTCGAGACAAATATAGTTAAGTTCTTTGAGGATGTTATGGTTCAAGGGGAAATACAAATCAAATTATCTTTGAAGAGAAACACGATTCTTTTATACAAGGGGTGCCAAAAATGGTACCAATTGTAATAAGAATATCTGGAGACTCATTGGTTCAAGATCATATAGTGAATGAACCTATAGAAATGGAAGAGAATCTGGTACAAGACAATGTTGATGTTGAAGAGGAACCTATACCACCTCAAGAACTTCAAGAACAAGTGCCTTTAAGGTGATCCACAAGAGAGAAAAGAAGCGCAATATCTAAAGATTATATTGTGTTCCTTCAAGAACATGAATTCGACATTGGTATGATGAAGGATGACCGTCTCAGTCTCCATCAGGCTTTGGAAAGTACGAATTCTCATAAATAGATTGAGGCCATAAATGAGAAAATAAAGTCATTGTATGACAAAAAATTTTGGGATATCGTCCCATTACCTAAAGGTGTGAAACCTGTTGGTTGTAAATGGATATTTAAGACCAAGAGGGGAAAGATACAAAGTGCGGCTTATTGCTAAAAGGTTTACATAGAAAGAAGGCATTGACTTTATGGAAAATTTCTCACCTATGTATATGAAAGATTCCTTCAGAATTATCATGGCTTTAGTGGCACATTTTGATCTTGAGTTACACCAGATGGATGTTAAGACTGCATTTTTCAATGGCGACATTGATGAATCCATTTATATGGTGTAACCACCTAACTTTGAGTTTGATGACTCAAAGAAAATGGTTTGCAAATTAAAGAAATCCATCTATGGACTCAAGCAAGAGTCTCAAGAGTGGTATTTTAAATTTCATCAAGTAATTGTCTCATTTGGAATTGAGCCTAACATGGTGGATGAATTCATATATCACAAGTTTAGTGGGAGTAAGTTTATGTTCCTGGTTTTATATGTTGATGAAATATTGCTTGCCAGTAACGATATAAACTTGATGCGTGAAACTAAGAGATTTATTTTCAGACATTTTGATATGAAAGATCTTGGCAAAGCATCATATGTATTAGGCCTTAAAATACAAAGAGATCAAAATAAGGGTATTCTGGGGCTTTCACAACAAACATATATGGATAATTTTTTTGAGCAATATGGCATGGAACACTATAAATCAAGAAATACCCCTGTTGCAAAAGGAGAAAAATTTAGTCTCAATCAGTGTCCAAAAGCAGAACTCAAGTAATAAAAAATGCACTAGATTCCATATGCTTCAGTAGTAGAAGTCTGATGTATGCTCAAGTGTGTACGCATATGGATATTGTGTACATCACAAGAATGTTAGGTTGGTATCTCTGTAATCCTGGTATGGATCAATAGAGAGCAGCCAAGAGGGTACTTAGGTACTTGTAAAGAACGAAGGATCATATGCTAACATATCGGAGATCAGATAAGCTTAAGGTTATTGGATATACTGATTCTGATTTTACGGGCTGTGTGGATAGCATGAAGTCAACATCCGGTTATATTTTTATGTTGGATGTAGGAGCTATTTCTTGTAGGAGTGCAAAGTAGACCATGATTGCTTCTTCCACCTTGGTAGCCAAATTCATTGAGTGTTTCGAGGCATCAAACCATGAAATATGGCTAAGGAATTTTGTCACTAGGCTACGTATTGTGGATACTATTAAGTTACGACTCAAGATATATTGTGAGAATAATTCTGCAGTACTATATTCCAACAACAATAAGAGCTCGTCAAAATCCAAACATATCGACATTAAGTTCCTTGCTGTGAAGGAAAGAGTTCAAAGTGGACTTATAAGTATTGAGCATATTGGTACAACTTCCATGCTAGTAGATCCACTGACTAAGGGATTGGTACCCAAACAGTTTCATAAGCATGTCGCTCACATGAGTATCTATGCCAAAGAGGATTGTCCGATTTAGTGGGAGTTTATATTTTGTGTATCAAGTTTTATGTTTTATATGATATACTTTTACAGATATCATATATTTAACTTTTATATGATATCATGTTATTTATATGTATCATGCAGTTATTCAGACTTCATTTATTTAGCTTTCAATTATTCAGTTTATTATGCACTTTGATTTTTGATTGACCTCAAAATCAAGTTAAGTTAAAGTGACTGAATTGAAAATAGGCATGTGGATCACATTTCATGTAATTTCCAAACTACACATCCCTTTCGTGATTCATGTCATTTAGTTATGTTTACACAATGATTTATGTTGGTTTGGTTTCACTTTATGAGACGAATACTACTTAAGTCCTTGTGAATATGATTGATGGAAGAAATTGGTTAATGCCGCAAAAGACTATGATAACATAGTTTGAGTACTCAATTCAATTTTATCAATATATGTATATACATATAGCCCAAGGTGGACATTGTTGGAATTAATTTTAATTAATTACAACATATATGGGTATATATGTGATATAATATATATTGAATAATAGACTGTCAAATATTTAATTAGACCTGTTATAAAGTGATTGAATTAAGTATTATTTATCAGGCTTAATATGTATCATGAGAAGTGGGGTCTTTAATGTGTAGATACATATTAATAACTTTATGATTTAGTGATGATCTAAACTATATAAAGTTTAATAATAATACAATTGTGTTATTGGTCCCTGGAGAACACAATTAAATATGTCAATGTTCTTTAAATAAGAAAATATCCAATAAGATAAGTTTTGAATTCAGAATTTGAATCCGCGTAGGATTCAATAAAGAAATTTCCAATAAGGCAAGTTTTGAATCCAGAATATGAATCCGCGTAAAATTCAATATGAAAATTTCCAATAAAACAAATTTTAAATTCAAAATTTGAATCCGCGTAGGATTCGATAAGGAAATTTTTAATAAAACAAGTTTTGAATTCAAAATTTGAATCCGCTTAGGATTCAATAAGAAAATATTAAATAAAAAAATATCTAATGAGAAAATAGAATACAGATCACCTCTTGAAATTTAGAGAAGTCTTTTTCTCTACTAACGTCTCTTTCTATATATATTAATTATATAAAAAACAGAGAAATAGAGAAAAAAATTAAAACAAAAGGGAAAAAGTTTTCGGTTTAAAACTTACAATTTAGATATATTTTATTGTACAGAATAGAACGTTGTTACTATTGGTTTTCTTGATCTCTCCATCGGAATTGAAAAAGATTATTTAGAGATCTAAAGGATTTTAGTGATCAAAGTTAATTGTGTTTTTATGAAAAATCATAGTAATTATTAAGTAAGAAACATAAATATCCATCAATTTTGCCTTGATTAAAAACATACCAACGAAGTTGACTAAAAACATAACCGATTATTAACATGCGATTTTTGTTTATATTGAAAAATTTAATTCTGTGTGAAACTTTGATGAGGGGAAGAGATGCTGACAAATAAAATGGATGGAGGGGACAATATTTGATTTTTTATTTTATTTTATTTTTGTTTCAAAAAATTGGTATTATAATTTTGTCCTTATCATTTTGTATATTACTATCAACGGTCAAACTAAAACTAATGTAAATGCGTTCACTTACTTCAAGGTAAAGGTAAAGGTAAACTAATGTAAATGCGTTCACTTACTTCAAGGTAAAGGATTGCCGGCATCTCCTTTCCCTAAAGAAAAACAATAGTTGGAAAAAAAAAAAGAAAAAAAAGGCCAGGAGGTTTTTTTTTTATTTGTAAAGAAGAAGAAGAAGAAAAAAGAAAAAGACTCTTGAGTGGATTACATACACATGTAAAAATTATAACAGACAATCATGAAACACCCTCGTGATTGCCTTTTATGTTGAAGGAACAATCATTACGCTACAACCCAGGCGATGTAGAAGAAATCATAAATAAATGTAAGACTTTTGATAATGGATGATTACATTCAAAACTCACATTTTTCTAATTTTTACGGTTTTTTTTATTGATTCGAGAACATAAGAGAGACTATCTATATATTTTACCTTATATTATGATAAGATATATATTTTGATTACGAGATCATCGAAGAAAAGATGTATAATTTAAAAAAGAGATAGTTTTAAATTTTAAACTATAGAGTATCTTGTTATCTTACAAAATTTAGTTTTATTCAACACATAAAAAAGAAAAAACAATTATGAAAAGTACCACACAAAATATTAGGTTAAACAACATTTGAGATACTCAAATTTTGGTATAAATTTTTAAAAAGATATTTTATTATGTTTACATGTAATTTTTTCTCTACACATAAATTATCTAGACTTTTATTCTATTGACATATAATTTTTTCTGTGATTAAATTTTCCTATGTCAATTAATTAATATTAATTAATACTGATATGTTTGGATATGAATTTATGATATGTAATTGATTTCCATGATAAACCTTGATATTTTGAGATGTAGGATGAACTTCTGTTTAAGTTTTTTTAATTATCAACTAAAAAAAATAAAACATACACTATAAGAAGACTTGATATTTTGAGATGTAGGATGAACTTGTGTTTAAGTTTTTTTAATTATCAACTAAAAAAAATAAAACATACACTATAAGAAGACATGTTTGTAGCTACAAACATTTCGTAGCAATAGATGACAATCTTATAGCAAATTGTCTAATAGCTACAAAACACATTCGTAGCAAATTCATAGCTATAGCCCCATAGCTAATTGAACTTTGCTACGAATATGATATTTTTGTAGTTAAATTTACTACGAAATTTCGTCCCAACGTAGCTGACGTGTACCTCTAAAATTGTACTTTTGTTATTATTTTTGTAGCATATTTATTACGAATAATTTTTTTGTAGTATAGAGTTTACTTTGTTGCAAATGTGTTTACTTTGTTGTAATCGTGTCCAAGGTAATGATAAAAATATGCTCAATAATGCGCATTTTTTAAATTTATAGTTATACCCATGATGTATGAATAATGATGCAATTATGTCTAAAGTTTAATATGTTTTTATCTTACCCACATATTGTGGGTATAATTACAACAAAGTAAATATTTTGAACTTTTTTGCTTATTTTTATATGTTGTATGCATAAAACATAATTAAACCTAACATATATGAATAACTTTGAATGTTGCCAAGGCTACTATAGGTTATATACTCTTAGATGAGTCAACTTAGACTTATGTTCTAAACATCAATTAATAGGTTTAAATGTATGATATAACCCTCTTCATGTATGAAATTTCATTTTTAACTCCCTTAAAAAAACATATGTTCGTTTTTCTTACAACGTAAATAAATATATATTCTTTAACGTTATACAAAAATGAACATTTATTTTTTTAATTAGGATTAAAAGTAAAACCATGTTGAATAACTAAGTCATTTATGCACCAGGGGTAACTAATAACTAAAAAAATTCTAAAATAACTTTTTTGAAAATTATTAATTTTAACTATTATGATTTTTTGGTTATTTTAAATTGAAATTATGGTTTTTAAGCTAAAGTAACAACTTTTTAACAAATTTTTTGTTACAAACATTATTTTCAAAATGATTAATTTTTTTTAATATTTATAGAAAAATAATTTGCCTCATTTTATTCATTTAGGCTCAAAATTTTGATACAAAATTTAATAGAAAAATACTACAAATTTTTTTAGCTAAACTCTTTACCATTGCATAAGTTAAATTCTAATATAGTATTTTTTTTATATTTTGGTGTAAATTAATAAAAAGTTAAAAAAAATTATATTTTCTTTTTTTAATAGTTTGAGAAGTCTTTTATAAGATTCATATTAAGTATAAAGTTTTTCTACAACAAGCCATCCAATTTGCTACAATATTTAGTAATTCAATATTTCCAATGATTTTAAAGATTTTTTGTAGCAATTTGTAACAAAAATATGAATAATCGTAGCTAAATTGTGACAACAGTTAATAGTTAAATATTTTTCAAAGTTTTTTACAATTTTTTGCCCAAATTTGCTACGAAATTATAAATAGTTATAGTTAAATTATTACAACATTTCGTAGTTAATTATTTTCAAAGTGTTTCACTATTTTTGTGACAATTTGTTATGAAATATGAAAAGTTGTATCCAATTTTTTCCACCAAATTGAAAAAACAATACTAGCTATAAATTTAACTATGACCTAAAAATTGCTACCAATTTTTATGATTAGTTGTTATGAAAATTTGTAGGAATACGTGATGTTTGAGCCATAATATTTGGATATATGGTTTGGCTTTTTTGTCACAAGTTTTTGTAGCAAAATTGCTAGGAAATCTATTTCATAGCTATAGTAAAAATAAATATGTAGTGATGAGAATTTTTTTTAGTTGATTTTTTAGTTTTGTTATTAGTCTTTTTAGTTTAAGTTTTACTTAAGAACAAAATGTAGGTTTGAAGGAATTTAATGACCATTATTTTGGCCTATTATTTTCTATGATTTAAAACGTTTATTTTATTATTATATTATTTTGGAAGGTATTTTAGTGTTTTGTAGGTTAAAATTCTTTTAGTAGAATCTTGGACAAACATGAATAAAATCAACAAAATAAAGGAAAATTAATGGCAACTAACATAAGTTAGAACGAACTAGAATGTTAAAGATAAGAAATTCTATACGTGCAACAACACAGACATATTTCATGTCGTGACGAGGTACTATCGATACAAATTGGTGATTCTAGGATTTCTTTGCGCACCGCTGCTCAACAATATCCATATCGTAGCACAACTCTCTCGGATCCAACTTGTTTTTTCTAAAGTTCTAAGCCCACCCCAACCCAACTATTTCATGTCACAACACTCTCAGGTTGTAATTGAAGAATCAATTAGTGTAAAAATTCGTCCAAAATCCTAATACGCGTTCTAAATGTATTTTACTTAGCCTATAAATACAACCCTAACCTCTCTTAAACACATATAAAGCCACATATAAACTTCCTAGCTTCCATAGTCATTCTACACCGTCCATAGTATAGATATAGAGAGAAAACTTCCCAATTATGAGAAAAATCCAAGGATTTAAAAAAGGTAGTGACAACTTATTCAAAGATTTGGATTCACTTCTCAAGAAAGGGTACTTTATTTTATATTATTATTTCTTTGTAATCCGATGGCTTTTATGATTGAATTAACTTTTGTTAATTTAATTATGATTGGGTAATTTTTGTAATATTGGATGTTAGTATTACTTTTGGAAGAAATTTTTGCAATTTAAATAAATAAAAAAATTTAGATTTATTTATTATTCATATTCTTCAATTATTTAATTATAAATTCATGATGGATCAAGTCTTGATTTATAATCAAAGAAAATATTTTAGGACTAAGCATTAGACACAACATATGTGCTTTGTTAAGCATGAATGAATAAGAGTCTAATTTAATTTTATTGATTTATATTAAATTATATGTTTAAAAACTATAATTAATTATAAATTGATGATATGCCAAATCTTGATTTATATTTAAAGAATATATTTTATCTTAGGTTTACTAATTAATAAATTTCAAGCCCGATCAAAAAAATTAATTAATTGAGGATCATAGTTTATATATTTTCCTTAGTTTATAAATTAATAAATTTTAAGTCCGATGTAAGAATTTATTGATTACTTGAGAATTGTGAGGACTCACGATGATTATAGGGAGTTCATTTATTTAAAGGGCAAAATAAATAAATCTAACTTTTTACTTAAATAATTTAATTTGTTCTTACCATAAATGAACATGCAAATTAATTTTCTATATTCATTCATCATCGTTATTTTGGCTATAATTTAGTTTACTTACAATCTTTTAGTTATTAAATTGATTTGGAGTTTACATCTCTTTTTTCTCAACTAATACGTGATAGAATGTTTAAGATTATTTTTCTTAATTAATTTAGAAAATAATTTGACTTTTTAAAACTACAAACCAATTCTTTTAGAGACCGACCTCTAGATAACTTATCATTAGTTTTCTAGTGATTTATACACATATATTAAAATTTGTGCATCGAGATTTTGTCACCGTTGTTGACGATTTGGTGTTTTAAATTGTTTATTTGTTTTATTTTTAATTAGTTTTCATAATATGTTTTGTGATTTGGTTAATATTTATGTTTTGATTAGTTATTTTGGTTTCTTATCTATTTTATTTAATTTCATTGATTTATTTGGTGTTATTAAGTATCGAGTTCTTTAGGTCTTGTAGCTATAGTTTTTATAAATTTTAATCCTATAACTATTTAGATAGGTTTATTTAGTCTTATCATTTAAAATATGACCAATGAAATAAAAAAAATTAAAAACTTGGATTGTTTTAGAGACAAAAAGAGAATTAGATATTTTATTAATAAAAAAAATTAAAAAAGACACTAGCTCTCTCCACTCCCTCTTTCTCTACTCTTTCTCTCCCTCATTCACTCTTTCTCCCTCTCTCCGTTTCTTCTCTCTCACTCATTCTCTTTCTCTCCTACTTGTTCTCTCTCACTCTCTCATAATTTTTATTTTTTATTAAAAAAATAATGATAAGAGATGAGGGAGAGAGTGAAAAGGGAGAGAGTGAGAAGGGAGAGTGATAAGGAGAGGGAGAAAGAGTAGAGAGAAGGAGAGGGGAGGGAACTAAGAGTTTTTTCTCATTTTTTTATTAATACAATATATAATTTCCATTTTATACTTTAAAAATCTTAATTTGTGAAACTTTTAAGTTAATTGATCATAATTTTAAGTTACATGACTAAATGAGCTCGTCTCAATAAGTATAAGTATAAGAGTAAAACAAATGAGAAGTGTAGTTATATGACCTAAATGATTGTGAAAATGCTTTTAGTTATTTATTTTATTTTTATTTCTATCATTATTTATTTTATTTGTAGTATACTTTTTGATGCTTTAAATTTTTTATTGTTTTTGTTAATATATGTAAGGTTGGAAATTCCTTTCGTTTATTCATAGGCAACATTAATAGATCAAAAGAGTACTTAATTAGGAAGGATACTAAAATCCAAGAGTTTTTACAAGAGCCACTACAAGAGTTTTTAAACATAGGATATGTTTTACGGGGATAGCAATGAAAGAGTATGTAAGGTCAATCATTCCAATGTTACTGCCTCTATATAGTTGTTACAGCAGCTAGGAATTATGAATTGAAAAATATTCATTATTTAATTTTAACTTCCTTCTATGAAATTCTTAATGATTATCCTTTGACTTTCATTAGGGACTTCTGTTCATTTGTAAAGACATTCCATATGAAAGGGCTTAATGAGGACCAACTTAAAATGAGGTCTTTCACATACATGCTAAAATATAGGATTAAAGCTTGGCTTATGGCTCTTTGATGCTCAAGTTTTGTATTTATAAAATAGCTCACAAGTGCACAAATCACTTTGTAAAAAGTGACAAATATACTTCTAAGTTCGGTCTAACGAGTAATTATGTGATTTTTAAATAATTTAACAAAATTCTTAAAAACAAAAAACTAAACGTAAACATTCTGTCAAAACATTTGGGTTTAAAATATATATTGTAATAACATAAAATGAAATAAAAATAAATAAATTTGATTCAACAAGCATCAAGGAGATATGCATTTAATCAATCAATGAAAAATTTATGAGATATATTAGTTTGTTAATTATGTTGCTTAATATTAATTAAGTTATTAAAAATAGTAATTAAGATTATTAATTCTTTCTTATATGTATAAATAAAACCTTAGGTGGGACAATTATTCTTTATTAATCAAAAATCATGGGCCACCTTTGGTTGGGCCGATAATTAATTATTTAATTATATTGTGTTTATTTTTAAAAAAATTATTAAATCATTTAATTACCACTTTTGGTGGGGTTGATAATTTTAAGCTCTCATTCAAGGTGTCAAATTTAGGTTTAAGATATATCTATCTGAGAACTAACTTTCAGATTGTAAAATCTACTAAAAGAAATATTTTTGACAATGTATTTTGTAATATTAATTATTATAAAAATATTTGAAATAAAGTATAACTTAGATCCAAATAAATAAATCCAAAATCTAGACATGGGCTTAAATAAGATTTAGATAATCAAATCCTAAAATTTAACTTTCATGTTTTAAGTTTATTACAAAGAATACTTCGTTAATATATTTTTTCTATAACAAACTTTGCTAAATTTTGAATGAAGAATTAAAGCTTAATTCATTATATAAAAGAATGTTTATATACTTCAATATTTCACAAGCATAACAACATTATTAATATTTGATAGTATTTTTAGCTAAATATGCTATATAATAAATTATTAGTAAATTAAACATATAATTAAAATAGTATATAAAATTAATTATGAAAATAATAAAATATAAATAAAATTAATATATCAATTGTATCTTCAAAATACATAATTTTAGTAATGATCTATAGCTACAAAATCTCCAAACAAATTTGCCTAAACTTTTATTAAATTGAAAATTACTACTACATAAATTAAAATTTGTTCAACTCTTAAAATTGAGAGAAGAACTTTAAAACTAAGAAAATAAAAACTTAAGAGAAAAGAGAGAACTGAGAGCTACTGGGATTTTAAATAAGAAAAAGGAATGAGGTTTATATAGGTTAGAAAAATGATACAAAAAAGAGAGAAATGTGGATCAATAGGTCACGTGCTGAGAACACAATTTCCATTGTTATGGTATGCATTGATTCATAACGCGTTTCAATTATTGTCTTGTGTCATGGCACACAAATTCCACTATAGTTGCATGCATTAAAATATACTTCTAGAAATTCTTTTTGTTCCACCCTTTTACAAGCTTGATTGGTTAATATGTAAGGCTTTACATATGTTATCCTTTGTATTCTTCTTGTTTACAATTGAATGCTTTTAGGTATGAGTTTTCATGTATTTATCAATTAAATCATTTTAAAGCTAAAAATAGCAGAAAATAACAAAACATATATGTTATTCTTAAAACATATATTTCTTAAAATGATGATAAAATTATGCAATCAAATCTATTTTTTAATTTAAAGTGCATAAAATCATGTAATACTTAGTGCTTTTTAAGCACTAATCACAACCTCTATCCAACTTCTTACTAGTATTTATTAAGGAAAGCGAAAAACTAAAAAAAAATTTAAATAAATTAAACAATCCTAAATCATTTTCGTAGATTGATATGGTTGCATTTAGTGTATGCAACAAGCTTTAAACCCCCTAACGAATGAGTTTAAGTCTCGTAAGAACTTTCAATAATGATACTCACAAACATCAAACTAAATGTAAAAAAGTGAAAGAAATAAAAAAACAACAAAACATAAACTAAAATAAAGTAAGACTAAAAAAAAAGAATAAAATTTAAAATATAAAATAAAAATACAAAATATCTCATGCTTCCAATATCTTTTAAGTTCATTAAAATTCAAAACATAATTTATTTTATCATCTTAAACATTCATGGTTTATTATAACATTTAGTTAAAAATCATATTCATATCCCACATGAAAAATACATCCATATTGATTTACTAAATTTCACTATTTGGAATCCCAATTCTCTTTGACTCTAATACTTATAATTCATACTCTCAATATCACACTTATAGTATGGGTTCAACCATACGTACTCAGTCAAAGTTATATGTGAATATAATTTATATAAAAAAATGAACTAATAAGTTTGCATATGTTTAAAGAACAAAATGCTCAAAATAATGTGTTATAATTGATCTCATAAAAGTAATCAGATATTAAGATATATAAAAATCAAATACCATTTTCTTGCGTCAATTAAAATCATCAAATAAATTATCAAATATATGCCTTAGAGACTTGACATGAAATTATTTTCTGACTTTTTAGATCATAATATGTACTTTATATTATTATTATTTTCTCTTCTTTTCTTTTTTCTTTCTTTTTCTCTTTTAAAGATATGAACCCATATACATATTTGTAAAATTTTGGTGAGTGGTCAAATAAACCAACCATAGAGGACAACTTCAATGCTTTAATTTAAATGAGCAAAGACAACCAAGTGAAAGCCAATCAAAGGGTGGATTCTATGTAGGCATCAATGAAGAGAGTGGAAGTACAAGTGGAGCAACTAGCTACGCATGTGCAAAAACATGCAAGAGAAAAGTTACCAAGTCAAAATGAACAAGTGAAAGGCTATTACAACCCTTCACAATGGTAAGTTGCTAGATACCGAGTTTCTTGAATTTTCTATTTACCTAATGATGTAGGAAATACAAGTATAATTCAAATGCCTCCAAAGATCTTGGAAGCTTCAATGTCAATCTCACCATTAGTGATAAAAAGGAGGTAAAAGGTATGTTTGATCTAGGTACAAGTATTAAATTAATATTTTTTATTATACTTGCAATTAGGAATGGGTGAGTTGAAACCTGTATCCATGTCTCTACATTTAGCTGATAAATTTATCATAAATCCAAAGGATGTCGTAGAGAACATACTTGTGTAGGTATATAAGCTTATCATACCTGTATATTTTGTTATCTCATATGTGCAAGAGACCTCAAAACTAGACATGGATCACAATGTACTTCTTGGTAAGCCATTTATGGCCTCAACCAATACAATTGTTAATGTCCATAATAAGAGTCTAACAATGACAGTCTTGGGAAAAATTATATATTTTAAGGCACATTCAAACAATAACTCAATGAAAAGAGGAACATTGAGTGAATTATAGTCTACAAAACCATCCCTCAAGTAGTGTTTTACTAGACATTAAACTAAGCTCTAGATATGAATTAACCTATTAAACATTTTTTTTTATCATTTTTGTATTTGTTAGCTATAGTTTATTTTTATTTTTATCTCATGTTATTTTTGTCTAGTATTTTTATTCTATGTTAATTTATGTTTAACATTATTTTTGTTTTGATTTATAAAAAAATTAAACATAAATGGAACTAAGTTATGTTATGCTTTCTTTGTGCTACGGTATGGGCTTTCAAATAATTTTTTTGGCTAGAAATTAGTATCACGTTGTGGCATGATTCTATCATGTGTTGTAGCACACTGATCTTGGATCATCTAAATTGTATATTTTTCAATGCGCACTAAGTCATGAAAAAAATGTGCATCGCGACCCGTTATCAAATTTCACTCTAGAAGCCCTAGTATGGTGTTTTAGATTAGAAAACACACAAAATTTCCTCTCTTCTTCTTCGATCCCTAGTTTTCTCTCACTCTAAACACTATTTTCTCACTAAATTTCTTCATTCTTCTCCAAATCTCCCAAATTTCTTTTCATTTTTTCATCCCTTAGCATGTTATGAACCATTTTTATAGAGATGTGTCTTCAATCTTCGTGAAGCTTTTAAATTTGGATATCCACATCATCTGCATCTTCTTCAAAATAGGGTTTGCAAAATCAAGAGTACATGACCCAACTCTCCAACCCCCCTTAATTTTTTGCAATACTCCCGTATTTATAACTCTAACACTCTAAACAAAATACATCATAAAATACATTTTTTAGACACACGGGAGACAAATATTACATCAAAAATAATAATTAATACACGCGTGGCAGACAAAACGATATATCGAAAATAATAATTAAATCCTCGTGGTAGACAAGCGTGCGTCGTTTTGTGTTTTCATTTCAATTCATGCATGTCACGTGTCAGCATCTGATTGGCTATAATAAATAAGGAGACATATGGCAACCTTTCATACGCTGTGAAGAGAGGGCGCACGAGGACTGTGTTGCACGAGAGAAGTGCTTTCGCAGACACGTAGGGGACGCAGAAGTTGCTGGAAACGTGCGTATTTTCTATCTTTTTATTTTACAAAACTTATGCCACGTGTCGACATATGATTGGTTGGAAGAAATAACAAGACACATGGTAGATTTTAATTCGTGGTGAGGAAAGGATGCATGTGGATCAGATAAATTGTGTTGCACTTGATCATTACTTTTGGCAGACACATGAGTCCCACAGAACCAGCTGGAAAAGCGTGCGCCAATTCTACGTTTTTATTTTAACCAACTCATGCCACGTGTCCAGATTTGATTTATTGATTCGTTGGAATGGGAGGACGCACTCAGGTTGTATGGAACGCGTTGTAGGGGAAAGGTTCTTGTGTAGACATGTGGGTCCCACCCTACACGCCAGCCTCCGTGGAAGGTGGGCCTTACTCAATGCCAAGCAACGTGTCACTTGGGAATCGTGTCCACTCACCTATGTCGCGCGTGCATCTCACGAGCGTGATCATCACTGTTGATTTCTGATCTGACGGTGCGTGGTGTGCATGGATAATAGGGGCACGTGGTCTTCTTTCCTGTGCAGAAAAACAAATTTCATTTAATTGCTTTTTAGCCTTCCAATTTAATTTAAATTAATTTTTAAACTTTTAATATTTTCAATTAAACCCTCTTTTAATTTAAATTATATTTTCATCTTTTATTATTTGCAATTAAGTCCTTGTTTAATTCAAATTCTTTAATTTTCTTTAAAAATATATTCCTTAGTAACTAACAGTAAATATTATTTTAATACATTAAAATTAACTAAAAATATCAAGAACATAACAATTATTATTAATAAAATGGACAAAATAACTGTATAATATACAGTTATCACTACTTAATGTCCAGAGTTTGGTACTTCAAGGTGGAAGCCTACATCAAATGGTAATGAAGTAAAGAAAAGAGTGCCGACTAAGGTGTTTCGCTACTTTCTACCACTACGTCATTTAAAAAGAATGTTTAAAAGTAAAGAGATATTAAAGATGTAGATGTGGCATGTAGAGAACAATCCATGAATGATATTTTGCATCATTTAGTAGATTCCTTATGTTGGAAGGTAATAGATGAAAAATGACTAGATTTTGGGTCGGAGCTTAGGAACTTGTGTTTGCCACTAACAGGATCAACCCTCATAGCAATCTAAGTAATAGATACAATTTTTGGCCGATGGTTACTATCACATATAACCTTCCTCCTTGGTTATGCATGAAAGGGAAGTTTATGATACTTTCCATGTTAATTTCTGGACCAAAACAGCCAAGTAATGACATTGATGTGATTATTTTTTTCCAATCTACTTGTTTCCATGATCGAATTGGTAATAATTTAAATTATTTTTTGTATTTTCTTTTCTATTTTTAATTTTAATTTTAATTTTTTATTTACTAAAATAGGTGGCTAGCTAACAATAATTTAAAATGTGTATACATTATAGCTCAATCATAAAAGAATTTACACTGATAGTGAAGTTTATGAGATACGATATAAGTTGACAGAGTCCACAAATCGATTCTTATAGCTATAGCTACAAGTTAGACCATTTATGTGGAATGAGACCTTGGTTATACGCATTTCCTATAAAATATTTGCATCTCGAAAAACTAACCAACTTTCAACTAAGTATTATTCTTTCATCCTTAGCTTCTTGATGTAGTGTCTTATATCGAAAGAGGATACTTTAGTAATCTCAAGTAGGTTGTATATCATATTTTAAGTTGCTTGATTGATTGAATCATTAGTGGCTATTCTTTATAGATATTAGTAATCTTCTACTGCATAGTTCTTGAAATATTTTGGAATAAAATTGATACGTTTGTGTAATTTGTAAGCTGTGTAAGGATACATACTTGAGACCATATTGACTTGCATTACTAGGGAGTCCTTGATGAAGGTTTGAGATGATATCATACATAGATTAGTGCACATGTCACCACAGTTGCTTTCCTCTAAAAATCTGGAAAATTATATATTAAATATGAAATTGAAATTATTCTCGTGACTTGAATATGATTATTTAGTGACTTTTTTGTTGATATAAATTATAATAAATAAGATTTTGATGACAAAGGAGGCAGCATAAGATGTACTAGAAGGGATGAACTCAATGCTACAGTCAGAGGATGTCCATATAGCGGAGAAATTAGTAATGCACATAACAGATGTTGCCAAGGAAGAAGATTTTGAGGAAAAGCATGACAATGTGTTATGTAAAATATCTTTCATATTGATTTAGATTATGGATAACTTGATTAGTATTATTATTGGTAATTGTTTTGCATGTATTTCACATTTTGGAACATTTTAATTAGCTTGCTAGTAAGGCTTTATTGTATTTTAGTGCATAAATTCTCAAATGTAATTGCACTCTTGATTTTAATATAATTACTTTTAATATTCTCAATTGATAAATTTATTGTAATTTAAACTAAAAAATGAGGTTAATTGAGATGTATATGGTCACAGTTTAAGTGTAATAGAGCCAATAGACATATCATTTGGTCTCAGTCTTATAAAAGACCAAGCCCAAATGACATGTCTATGGTCTCGGTCTTTTATAAGATCATGACCAAATGATATGTCTATGACCTTGATCTTTTATAAGACCGTGACCAAATGGTACACTTGGTACATAACTAGGATAAGAATGTATAGATCCTTAGAGACTTACACCAAATTGGTATGCAGATAAAAGGTAGATTATACTAACACATAATCTAATCATGTATGATTACAAAGAAGGAGCCTAAGATCTTATGCGCAATCCGGTTAGGGAGATACAAACCCTTTAAGGACTCAACTCAAAAAGACAAACAAAAAATAGATAAATTCCTAACAAATAATCACAACTATAGTAAAAATATTCATCGATAGACAATGTAATAAAGCATCAGATATAAAATTAGTAAACAGAATAGAGATCATAAATATTAAAAGCTTTCTAATTAAAGTTTAAACTTCAATATTTAAGAGCACACACCATTTAAACTCTAATTGTACTAGTCACACATTCAACCATGCATAACACTTAGGGGTGCTCAAAAATCAGATTGAATCGAGTTAAACCAGAAAACAAGACCGGTTTGAATAGTTTTATAAGTCAAACGGTCCGGTCTGGTTATACTAATTTTTAAACCGTTCGGACCGGACCGGTTTTAATAATATATTAAAAACATAATTTAACTGGCACATTATATATATAAAAAAACCAAGAGTCCCTCTTTGTATCTCACTCACGAACCGATTTCATTCTTCGATGACTAGGACATTTGGCCGTATCCTATTAATCTGTTTCATATTTATGTATTATTAATCCGATTAAACCATTAATGAAACCGAACCAAACCATTTGGTTACAAAAAATTTAATAGTTGGTCCAGTTTGAACAATATAAACGATCCAGTTTGGTTAAGTTTTTTTACTCAAAACCAGAACAGATTGTGGACACCCCTAATAAAACTAGATATAACGAGATAAACCCACTTAGAAATCCCATCTATGTAATAACATCCTCGAGTTTCTTAAGGCAAGCACTTAGTAACAAATAATCCACTAAACAATAAAATAATTGCAACTCTGATTGAAATAAAACCACTAATACCTATATCAGTTGTGACCTTTATCTAAACTGCCTATTATTATTCTCTTTTGTTGCTTCTACAACAACCTGGTTCAACACAACAACCCGGTTCGACATACCAACCTAACTTACTCTAAATCCAATACCATCCAATGTGGTGTGATTGGAAATCATAGACTAGTAAGGTGAACAATAAGGATCACCTTCAATCAATAACAACTAACCATCTTTGTGGTACACACAATTCACCACAAACCATCAAGGGACATACAATCTAATATGTGAGAACTCAAAGAATTTAACTCAACTCACACTCACAATGAGTTTCTCACATAAGAAGAAAAGTTACATGAGAGTAACTACTCGTCGACACACGACTCACACAATCATGAATCATTAATATTGAACAACACACAAGGTATTAATCATCCAAAAATAGAAAATCGAGATATCAATTCGATAGAGCTTTGCTACATATTTTCTAGATGATCAAATAAGGAAAAATGAGTGTATTTATAGCACATAGCTAGCCATCTTTCCATTTACCTTATCTTGGGCCTCGCCAATAACCTCGCCAACAACCTCGCCAATGATGGTGGTAAGGGGTATGGTGAGGTGTTTAGCGAGATGCTAAAACATCTAATTTTTTGTTTCAAAAAATTGTCAAGTAATTTCCATAAATATTTGCACTCGAAACAAAACAAAAACAATAGTGAAAACATCGAGTGATACAACATTCTAGTATGCATACCAGAAAAATCAACCTCGTGCATTTGTAAATGTGCTTGCATACAAAGTGTATCTAACTATGTAATTGTATGCATAACTAATCCACTATAATCAAACTTACATAAAGGAAGAAAGATAACTAAGTAAAATAAACATACATTGTATTTTATACATAGGAAGCCAACACATAGACACTGAGAACAATAGGAGTTACATTATCCCTTTTTTGCTTTCTATGTCAAAACACTAGACAACTACATGCAGACGTATATCTGTCATGAGAAGATTATAAAGATAACCTAAAAATGTTTATTCATATGAACAAAACATCCACACTTAAACCCTAAAAAAACCAAGTGCATCAATCTTCATGTATCAACTCATCCAACCTTTGTCACTTCATTCTACACATGTAACCTGCACACATGAAACAAACATTTACCACGTGAACATATCCTGTAGAAATAATGTGTATTCTATTAGGTACTATTGTGTTACCCCTACATAGGTACACATGATAGGCTAAGCATAGTCAATATGTAGTACACACAAACATAATCTATATACAACCAAGTATGAAAACTCCCCTTGAACATATGCAACACTTCTCCTACGATCATACATATAAGATAAGCATGTTGCAGTGCAAACAACACTCACCATCTTATGAAACAACTAGCATGTTAACAAACAAATACAATGTATAGAAAAACACAAGTTATGCATACTTCTACCCCTTTTTTACATGGAAAGTCAAAGCAAGCACACAGAGAGTATGCAACATACCACACCTCTATATGAAGGAGAAAAATAAAAAATAAATGCAATAATCCTAATACTTATGCACCATAACAGAGAATATTAGAGCAAACAAAATAAGAAACAACACATGCAGTCATGCAAAAAAGAAAAAAGAATGACACAAAGATAATAGTAAGGTAAAAGCATGCAATAAGCAAGAAACTGAATGCACAAACAAACCAAGAGAAGTTTAGATAGAAAACATCTCCCTAATGAGATACATAACATGTAGCCTAATGTTTATACGTGCTATGAGAGGGCGTAAAAGGCTTCGTAATGTGTTTAAAACACATCGATAGAATGGAAAGTCAAGTACCAATAGCACGTAAATGTGTTAGAGAATTCAAAAGAAAAAGTTGACTATGATTCCAATTATTTTCCAAGTTGACATACTCTTAATTATTCAACTATCTTCCCTAAAAAACACTTGGGTGTATTAAATCTTGTAACCTAACCCCATACTATGCACACGCATATGGAAAGATATCCCAATCTACCAAAGAAAACATGAGTCATGCATTTCAATAATAAATACAAGCTATCAACTACATACAAGAAACATGCAATAACTCACTACAATAAGGAAGCAGGTAAACACATAGGAAGACATGTAAAGCAAGAGATTGCATATAATGCATACAAAAAGTCATATTAATAATCATATTTATGCATGGTTTAGAAAAAGTGATGTTAAGAAGAAGGAAGCATAACAAGAACATATTAGCATAACAATAACTCACAAATAGGACAAAAACTAAGAATGCCAAACAAACACAGGAATCCTTTTTACAACAAACAACAAACATACATCTATCTCTCTAAATGTGTACATATCAGGCAATAAACATGTTATACATCCTACACTCTCAAAACTACTACAAGGTAAAAGGATCAACATATAATAGAACACATAAAATGCATAAGTAGGGAAACTACTGCACAAATTAAGAAAAGTACAATTCATAAACTCACACGAGAGAAACAAGCTAGCAAGAGAGAGAAATAGTCAATCTCATGAAACACAACAACAAAGTGAGATGAAAAATATGATTTCAAAGGAGATGATAGGCCAAAAACACAAGAATGTGCCTTAAGAGAGAGAGAGAAATGGCAACGAACTGCACATTGTTGCCTTGAAAGATATCATTGACAACACTTATATCATTGCTAGTCAAAAGAAGGAAAGCAATTGACTAACTAGTGAGCAATACATGCAATACCCTCAAGAGAGAGAAGAAACAAGAGATGCTACTAAAATATCTAAGTAGTGAGAAAGGTTTAGGTACCAACATAGAAACAAGATGTAAGAAATACCACCTACTTATTCTCATTAATCAACATAATTATAACTATAAGTAATATTGGTTTCAAGCATGCTCAAAAGTCTAGAAGGCTCTAGAGATTTACCAATACATTCAACGTAAATATCCACATGGCTATCGATCTATAATGCATTTACATAAAGGGTATGACTAAATTTTTGATGGCATGTACTATGTGTGATATTCTAAACTTGTTTATATTATATGCCATCAATATATGCTTATACGAACCAAGCAATTATAAATATAGACTTAAGGAGAATCAAACTTCATAAGTCCATATTTAACCTCTCTCTTTACTAATGTAGCTTCCAACTTAGATGAAATCAATAGGTCTTTCAAAGCTTGAAATGAAAGGCTAAGATATAGGTAGGAGAAATGACATTAAGGCTAAAACACACCTTTGGCAATCCAAAAACAAATCAATGAGTTCATGTCCACAAATATTAGACCTTCAAACGTAGGTTCTTTTCTCTTCACTTCTTAAAATTCATTCATAAACATAGTTTTTGTGAGAACTGCACACCTAATTCAATAATATATACAGCCTCCTTGCTTCCCCACTTTTTATTTTTTTTAATATCATCATTTTTTTTAATTGAAACCAACAAGTAAAACAGACATTCCCAAAACATACATGCTTAAAAAAGGTGTATAAGGTAAGTGGATGCAAAGAAAAGAAGGATTAACAAAAAGGCTCAAAGAGAAGTAAAGAGAGAACATATATAATCAGTGGTGGGCTAAAAAGTTCAAACGATCCAAATAAGGCCTAAATCCTCTCTCTATCTAGCAGCACCTAGGATTTGGCCTCAAGAGACACTAAAGTGGATTCTAGAGCATGTTAAAGATATATAAATCATCAAAGTATGAAATCCACACAAACTTCTCTAAAGATCCATGTAAATTTACAAAGTTATGGCATGTGCATAAATAATAGAGCATTGTAAATAAAAAATTTACCCATAAATACCATCAATGAATATATATGTCATAATGACCACATTTCAATCCAAGTCAAATACTTTCTAGCCAATCAAATATGACTAGTACAATAATGCATGTAAGTCAAGAGTCCTAAAGATAGGTAACTAATCTATATGACATATAGATGTGTATGGAAAACCAAAATACGCATAGTATAGATAAACATTCATATAAATAAGCTTGTAATAATACCTCAGTTTTCTCCAAAGATACATCTAAAGCACAAGAGAAGGAAAAATAGGTAAAAGATGAACATAAACCAAGAAGAGACTACGAAGAGCTAGCACATAACATGTTAGCTATAAGAAAGAAGAACCTAGTAAAATAGGTGAGATGCATTCTATATGACATGGCATATGAATGTTAAGACTATTGAAAGAAAATCCTAAAAAATTGACACTACATGATGAAAACATATGAGATAATGCTCATGCAAACAACCATAGAAGAAGTAAGCTTTAACCAAGGCAAACCAATAAAAAAAGCATGTCAAAGTAACTAGCAAGCTAGGGATAATAGTAGTAAAGGATCAAACACTCAGACATAACATCAAAAGAGAAAAAATTTACATACATTGCAAGACAAAGAAGCAAATAAAGAGTAAGAGATATGTATGAATAAGAAAACAGAGAGCATGTAGACAACATAAATTCATGGAGATACATAACCTTATAGAACAACAATAGCCTACACCATATGTGATAAAAGGCACAAAGATACAAGATGTGTGTTTATAGATAGAGTTTTAGGATCGAACAACCAGACACTTAAGCCCAAAGAATGGTGACCCACTTAGATACCAATTGATGTTTCACATTTGTAGGAATAATTGCACGAAGGCTAATTGTTTTTCTGACTCAAATAAGTGATCGGGACCTAGATGAGGTGTGGAGATGCCAACCCATGGAATCTTTATGCGAGCTTTATACCAATTCGACCAAATTGACCTCACAAATGTGAATTAAGAAAATAACATAGGAAAAATATATAACAATAAGTTCAATTCAACACACAACATAAAAAAGCTTCAGGTGGTAAGAAAGACTAAACTGTAGTAAATAAACTAGTGATGATGTTCCTTACAAACTCTTGTTTAGACTATCTACAACCACAAGTAAGGTACAAAATAAGCAACATGTGAGACAAGAATGCATACAAGAATTACAAAGGATTTTCCATCACTTTAAGACTTCATATGCGATAATATATTCGATAAATGATGATTATACTTCCAATGCATGCGATTAAACAAAATATGGAATATTTAAAGAACAAGTCCAACACTTGGTACACAACCACTGTAAGGAGATACAGACTCCTTATAAACTCACACCAAACTCACATGTAGATAAAAAATAGATTATACTAATACACAGTCTAATTATGCATGATTACAAACAAGGATTCCAAGACCCAATACACAATCAAGTTAAGGAGAATCTGACTCCTTAAGGAATTAACCAAACTGACAAACAGTAGAGAGATAAATTCATAATAGATAATCATAGTTGTAGTAAAAATAATCACAGACAAATAGTATAATAAAATAATAGATATATAATTTAGTAAACATAAAATAGGTGATAAATATTGAATGATTTGCAATCATAATTTAAACTTTAGTATGTAGGAACATACACTATTTAAACTTTGATTATACTAGTCACACATTCAAGAATGCATAACACTAAATATAATAAAGTAAACCCATATAGAAACCTATTTGTGTGGTAACATCCTCAGATTACTTAAGGCAAGCACTTAGTAGCAAATAATCTACTAAAAATAGAATAATTATAACTTTAATCGAAATAAAACCACCAATACCTCTATTATTTAGGACCGCTGTTCGAAATACCTATTCATACTCTTACTTTTTGCTTCCATAATGACTTGAATCGACACACGACTTTATTCTACCTCTTAATCCAACCCCACCCAATGTGGTGTGATTAGAAACTACAAACTAGTAGTGTGATCAATGAGGACCATCATCAATAAGTGATAACTGTATTTTATATAGTTATTTTCACATATTTTATTAATTAAAACTGCTATGTTCTTAATGTTTTTAGTTAATTTTAGTTTAATAAATTAATATTTATTGTTTTTTTTATTTTAATAAAAATTAAATAATTTGTATCGAAAACGTATTTAATTGCAAATATATATCCAAAAATATAATTTCAAATAAAAGAGTATTTAATTGCAATTTGTAAAAGTCAAAAATATAATTTAAATTACCAAAAGGGCTATATTGCAATTAAACAAAGTTTAAAATGTAATTTGAAATATATTTGTGGGTGAAAATACAATTAAATAAAAATAAGTTTTCTGCGCAGGTGAAGAATTCCACGCGGCATCATCCACGGTTCAATATGGACCGTCAGATCAACGCAGAAACGGTTAGGATGGGCGCGTGTTCTTCGAACCCGACCAAGGAGAGTGGGAGTAGAATTCACTTCACGTGGAGCGGCGCCCGAGTGGGGCCCACTGGCCGCGCAGACTGGCGTGCAAGGTGGGTCCCACATGTTGGCTGCGCAGAATTCCCCGAGGCGCATCGCTCATCGTTGGATCCGTTGAACGGTCCAGATTGAAACACGTGGATCCAGCTGTCGCGCACCGAGCCGCTACCCGACATGTTCCCGTGCATTGCGCTGCATCGTTTCTCCATGAGCCCGACCTGCACATCCAATGAAACGCTGCCACGTGTCTCTGAATTGCTCGCAGCCAATCACATGGCGACACGTGGCATGCGTATAAGAAATTTTTTTTTAGAAACGCGCAGAATTGTTTTCATGCGTGATATTTTTTTATTCCCCCTCATTTATTTGTGTCCCCCGCTAATATTAAAAAATATATAATAATAATAATAATAATAATAATAAAAAAGAATAATTTATTAATGGGGGATATATTTAACGGGAATTTTTTCATTTTGTACGCGTTTTTGTTTTCTTTTTTCTCGCAGAATTCCTCTCTTCTTCATTTTCTCATTTTATTTTCTGTACAGAGAGTTATCTCTCAAAAGTTTGTGAAGGATTTTTGAGTTCTTCTACCTATTTTGATTATTTCCTCTTAAGAAGTTTAATTTTTCCCTCTCTGCGTGTCTCTTTTACACGCAGAAAATTTTATTTTAACATTTTTTGTTTTGTATTCTCTTAGGGAAATTACAGAGAAAGAGGTTGATGAAGAAGAATGAAATGGAAGAAATTATTTTTCATTGAGGAATCGTGAAAGAGTGTCTCCTAACTCATTTTCTTTTAATTTTTTGTTTCTCTGCAATGTTTTATTTTTGTGGTGTTGTAATTTTAATTTCTGCTATGAACTAATATATTTGTTCTAGGATTGTAGTGTTACGTTAATTATGAAACTAGAAGTAATTATTTTTGAATGATTTGTGGAACTGTTTTAAGTTGTTTATTTTACCTGCTTAAAATGTTTTTAATAATCGGAAGATTAATTAACTGATATGTGACATTTAAATAAACTTGAAAAAGGAATTTATGTGGGTTGCTCGGGATAAAATAACGCATATACATAAGGGATAGAAATATACTTTTATTGTATGTGTAACTTTTGAGAACTCAGAACTTAATAAATCTGATTGAAATTAATTCTCATAGGAATATAGTGAATCATTTTAACTGGATGTGTCTGTATGGAGCTTGAAAGAGATATATGAATAAATTAGGAGTTCTTGGTTAATAACTTATAACAGAAGAACATAAATCAAGAGAGAATAAAATATTCAAGTGAATTAATTTGGGTAAACTGCAATCCTAGAATTTTCATAAAAATTGTTAAAAAGAAAAAAAAATATTGATTAAGTCAAACTGCATAAAATTATTGATTGATTGAATAAAATTAGGTTTAAATAATTTTAATAATTAACAAGAGTTGGTAACATTTCTCTGTGGGAACGATAATTTATTTATCATATTATTACTTGAGACCGTGTATACTTGCACGTTTTTTGTGTGTTGTAAAACATACAACAATAACTAACAACCAACCATCTACATATGACACACATTCTACCATAAACCATCAAAGGATACACAGTCCTAGATGTGAGAACAAAGAATTTAACTTAACTCACTCTCATAATGAGGTTCTCACATAAAAAGAAAAGTTGCATGAGGATAATTACCCATCGAAACGTAGCTCACATAATCACGAATCACTATCACCGAACAACACACAAGGTATTACTGATCTAAAAATAGAAAATCAAGATATCAAATTGATAGAGCTTTGTTACATATTTTCTGGATGATAAAACAAGAGAAATGTAGTATTTATAGCACACTACCAACCACCTCAACATGGAAGTCACTAACCATCTTTCCAAGGGTGGTGGCAAGAGGTATGGCAAGGTGCCAAAAAATTTCACTTTTCATTTTTCAAAGTTATCGAGTAATTTCCATAAATACCCACACCCAAAACAAAACAAAAACACGAGTGACAACATTGGCAAGCGAGAGTGTAAACATGTACACTCAACCTAGAATGCATACTACCAAAATTAATCCCTTGATGTTGATAAACATGCTTGCATACTTAGTGTACCTAACTGTATGTGTGTGCATTACTGATTTGCAATAACAAACCGTACACAAAGGAAGATATAACACTAGTAAAATAAATAGACACCTTAATTTGTACAGGAAAACCAACGCACATACATTGAGAATAACATGACGTACATAGGTAAAATTGAGTATAAGGATGAATATGTCAATAATGAAGTTAAAGGACAAATTGAGCATGAAGATGAACCTATACAGACTAATGTTCACGGATATACTAAAGATGAAGTTCAAACTATCTATAATACCCCTAAACATTTACTGAGGCAAAGTCAAGTTGCCCACAATGAACCTAAATATTTATTTGGTAATGGTGAAATTGCCCATAATGAACATGAAATATATATTTTGTAATAGTCATGCTAGCCATAATGAACTTGAAGATGTAGTTGCTCCAAGTCAAGCTAAAATATTCAATGACATTTTTGTACTAGAGAAAGTGTTACCACTATTAACTCCTCTTAAGAATAAAGTTACTTCTATAAGAAAAGGAGAGTATACCTAAGAATGAGGCTACTTTAAAGAAAAAAGATGATCCCAAGAAGAGGGAAAGAGTAAGTGAATAAGAAAAGAAAACTATAAAAGTTGAGAATTTTATTGGGGAAAGTGATTTTGAGAATAAAAGGGCAAGATTTGATACTCTTTTTGATGAAAATATGGATTTTGGTGTTGAAAAAGATTCTAGGGTTCAATGTAAACTACAAGAGGAGGTGTTACTTGACTATAGAGATTTAGGTAAGTTTGATCGTGGTGCAAATATTTTAGATAAAGATAGGTTAAGGAAAAAGATTATAGTCCTTGTATTTCATCTTGAAATTAACATGAAAGACCCAACATTTAATGCAACTATGCAATGCCTCAATAAAATGTATTGAAGAGAGCCATTCATATTTATGGGATAAAGAGGCATATAGATATAAGATTTAATCATTTGAATAAAAAGAGAATGAGGGTTTTATGTAAAGAAGAAATCTGTAGATTTTCTATTTATGGATCAATTATGAAGATATGAAAGATGGAGAAACATTTGAAATTAATACATGCAACCTAGTATAAGTGTGCAAAAGTTCATTCAACCAAATTTGCAGATCTTGAGTAATTATCATCAAAGTTTTTAAGAGATTTCAAAAATAATCCAAAAAGCTTCAAAGATAGTGTGATTGATAATGCAAATAAGTATTATAGATTGACATTACCAATACATAGGATATACAGAGCTCATAAGAAGACAAAAGTTGTTATTGATAAAGTTTATGAAAAACAGTATGCTAAACTAGGAGACTATGTAGAAGAAATTAAACTAACAAAGAAACAAATGTGATAATTGGTAGTGAGTTAAGCCCTTAAATTAAACCCAGGTTAAGGAGAATGTATATATATATATATATATATATATTACTGAGGCAACAAAGAAAGGATTTTTTGAAAGATGTAGACCCATTTGATGGTAGCTTTTTATAAGTATTTACAAGGGACAACTTTTAAATAATGTGGGTGTTGATCGAGCAATGCTATGTATCCTATAGTTTATGTTGCTGTGCAGAGCAGTCACATTACAACAAATATTACTTTTAGTGGTAAAATTACTAAGACAAATTAAATATTGTCTAAGATTTATATATTAGTAATAAATGTTAAGGACATAAATAATTTTGTGTCTATGTTTGTTAAATAATGACAAAATATTACTAATAAATATATTGTTTTAATTTATCTTATTAATACAAAATGTTAGAAACAAAAGTTATTTTATCACCGATACAAAAATATTGAAATTTTTTACCATGGCATTATATTAATATTAAAAAAATAATTTAATTTTATAGTGATAATCTTTTTGTTAGGAATAAGTGAATTAAAAAAAAATTCTGCTTTTGTCTGGAATTATTATAAAAGAGGCGTGACATCAGGCGCCAAGTGAAATAATATATTTGGATTTTTTTTTCCTTTGTAATTTTTAGTGGACAGTGAAAAAACTAAAACAAAAATTAAATCCTACTTACTCTCCATCTCACCAGTTTACCATCTCCTTAGTTTCTCCATCTCTCAAAGCTGAATCCTTCTTCTTGTTCTTGAAATTTCTTTTCCTCATCTACCAATACGTATCATCTCACTTCTGTGCTGGTATTACTTCATAGCTTTATTTTTTAATTTTTTGTTATTTTATAAACTTTTCTCTTCCATCGTCTCCCTTATTTGTTTTCTTTTATAAATTTGTTTGCTTTGTGTTTAGTTTGTTTGTCTTTCTGATTGGGAATTTGGGCCAAAGTGAAGAACCATTCTTAATTCATTCAATTTTCCACTAATTTGACCAGAATAACGGCGGTCTACCCACCATTTTAACCCATCACCGTCTCGTTTTACACAATCATTGTCGGCTGGGTGAGTCTCATTTATCTCTATTTTACATTTAAAGTGAATCAATATTTACGGTTGGAATGACTTGCTAGATGCGTTTTATTCTTGGCTGAATAAATGACTTATTACTTAGGAGCGAACCTTCTTATCCACTTTGTTAAAGTGATTTGATTAGTGTTGTTTAATAACCCTTTCTGGATTGGATAACAAGGAAACACATCAATGACCAGTCTAACAGATTTCATATTAGCGACTTGGCCTAATGGCTCTCAACCCCACGAAGAGTATATGAAGGTCACGCACACATTAGCCTATCATGATCCTTGTGATTGACAATAAAATGATACATCGAAGCAAAAGAAATCTAGATTTTAACTAGTTTCCAATCGAGTAATTTGTCATTGCATATTAGACCGTTATTTCTCTAACTAGCCAAATAACTTACTGTTAGAGGCAAGTCACCATTTTTCCCTCATTTATAGTGATATTTGGAGACTATATCGTGTTCTTAGTATTATTAGTACTAGATGGTTCTTACTGTTAGTTGATGATCATACTCGATTATGTTGGACATTTTTTATGAAAGACAAATATGAAACCAAGCATATATTTCCACTTTTTCATGCCATGATCCAAATACAGTTCAATGCCAATATTCAAATCCTAAAAATTGATAATGCTAGGGATTTCTTTAATTTCGATCTTAGTGGATATCTCAAATCACATGGTATTATCTAACAAAGCTTCTACGTTGACACACCACAACAAAACGGTGTAGCCGAACGCAAAAACCGTTATATACTTGAGGTTGCCCAAACTTTACTTTTTCAAACCAATGTACCCAAAAAAATTTGGGATGAAGCCATTCTTACTGCAACACACTTGATCAATCGAATGCCTTCTCGAGTTTTCAACTTTCATTCACCTTTACAAGTGCTTCAGAGTCAATATTTTACCTCACAACTTGTGTCACTAATTCCTTTCAAGGTTTTTGGTTGCACTGTTTTTGTCCATATTCATTCACAATATCGTGACAAACTCGTTGGTTACTCAGCCAATCAAAAAGGCTACAAATGTTTCTCTCCCATCACTCGTAAGTTTTACCATTCCATGGACGTTACTTTCTTCGAAGAAACTCCATTCTATTCTAATTCTACAATTCAGGGGGAGAATCATACTAATGAATTGCAAAATTAGGATTGGTCATCACTCATTGAACCGAATTTATCATCTCATTTACTCTCCACTACCTTGTCCTCTTCCAACCTGATACTCATTCCAGATTCTCCTTCAAAAACCAAACCTGATCAATCTCCCATTGTCTATCCTAGACATCTTCTCCTTTCTAATGATGCCATAAAAGTCTATGGAAGAAAGAGAAATCCTGACTTGCCCACACAAAATCAGCAAAGCCAAGAAACTCTCTTGAGTCAGACTGAATTTGAAAGATTATAAGATGAAGTCCTGAGCCAGACTGAATTTGAAAGATTACAAGATGAAGCAGAATCTAGTCCAAAACTAGGTTCTGACCCTGAGTTAGATCTTCCTATTGCACAAAGAAAATGCACTCGATTACGCAATCAACATCCTTTTCAAAGTTACATTTTTTACGCAAATTTGTCCCCAAAATTTCAAGCATTTGTGACATCCCTAGACAACATCAAGATTTCTAATTCTGTCAATGAGGCTCTAAAGGTTCTTGAATGGCACAAGGAAACCTTAGAAGAATATAATGCACTTGAAAAGAATGGTGCATGGATGTTAATAGAGCTACCACTTGGAAAGAAGAAAGTAGGCTGTAAATGGATATTCTCTGTTAAACAAAAAGAAGATGGAAATATCGACAGATATAAAGCTCGACTAGTGGCTAAAGGGTTCACTCAATCATATGGAATCAATTATCAAGAGACTTTTGCTCTTGTAGCAAGACTTAACACAGTTCGTGTCTTCCTGTCTATTGCAGTTAATGAGGATTGGCCACTGCTTCAACTCGATGTCAAGAACGCATTCTTAAATGGAGATTTGATCGAAGAAGTTTACATGGATATGCCTCCTGGCTTTGAGACTAAAGATTCACAAGGGAAGGTATGCAAGTTGAGAAAGACATTATATGGACTTAAACAGTCACCTCGAGCATGGTTCGACAAATTCACTAAGGTCCTCAAACATGATGGATACTCTCAGACACATACAGACCACACTCTATTTGTCAAACATTTCACAGATGGGAGAATCACAACTTTGATTGTATATGTTGATGATATAGTTCTTACAGGAAATCATGTAGGAGAAATGAAGAGACTTAAGATGTTATTATCCAAGGAATTCGAGATTAAAGACTTGGGATATTTGAAATATTTCTTAGGAATTGAGGTGGCACGTAGTACCAAAGGAATCTCAGTTTTCTCAATGCAAATATGTTCTAGATCTCTTGCGTGAGATTGACATGAGTGGGTGTAAGCCTGTTGAAACACCCATAGACCCTAACACCAAACTAATGCCTTGAACTGATGAATTAGCAACTAATAAGGGGCAATATCAACGTTTGGTAGGTAAGTTAATTTATTTGACCCATACACGTCCAGATATAAGTTTTTTAGTCAGTGTTGTTAGTCAGTTTCTTGGTAACCCATCAGTAGATCACTTGGAGGTAGTAAACCGTATTCTAAGATACTTGAAGAAGGATCCTGGAAAAGGGGCTCATGTTCAAGAAAACAATTAATAGGAAATTGGGAATTTATACTGATGTTGATTGGGTTAGATCTCCTAGTGATCGAAAATCCACATCTAGATATTGCTAATTTATTTGGGGAAATTTGGTGACATGGTGTAGCAAAAAGCAAGTAGTGGTAGCACGTAGTAGTGCCGAGGCTGAGTTCCTTGCATTGGCTTTGGGCATCTGTGAAGGAATTTGGCTAAAACGACTGCTATACGAACTCAAGGTTGAGCATTCAGAATCTATTAGAATCATGTGTGACAACCAGTCAGCAATTGCAATTGCCAAATATCCAGTCCATCATGATCGAACTAAACATGTGGAAATTGATAGACAATTCATCAGTGAGAAAATTGAAGGCAAGATGATCTCCTTCAATTATGTTCCATCTAGGCAACAAGTAGCATATATCTTAACCAAAGCTTTGTTTCGACCTAATTTCACAGAGTTAAATGTAGCACTTGGTTTGGAAAACATATATTGTCTAGCTTTAGGGGGAGTGTAGGAAATCAACCTAGGAGTATGGTCAGTTTCCTGATTTCCACGGTGGAACCAACCCCTAATTTTAAAAGGGCAATTTCTTGATTTTCAGGGTGGAACCAATCCTTGTTTTTAGGATTTTAGTTTCTTGATTTTCAGGATGATTTACAGCTGTATACTAATAACTTCTAGCAGTATATTAGGCATAACAAATGTATATATAAAGAGATTTGATATTAAGAAATAAGAGGAAGTAATTTTCTGTAAAATAAAAACAGCTTCAAACTTGATTGTCGCAATATAACTTGGCCGATTGAGAATGTTTGATACCCAAATAATCCAAAATGTATTGTAACTTGGTTACTTGATCGTGAGACTATGTTTTGCTTCTTAGTCTTCCAAGAAATTAGTGAGTTTCCAAGAAACATACAAAATCTTGTGGTTGATGATCGTTTGTTTGTGCATCTAGCCCAATCTACGTTACATAAAGTATTTAGCTATAGTGAACTAGCTACTGAGAAAAAGAGACTTTGACTTGGTGTGTTCTTGACATATCGTAGCACTCGTTGAACTGCTTCTAAATGTGGTTGTCGTGGTTTGTCCATGTATTGACTGAAAATGTGCACACCATATACTAAGTCGGGCTATATAATGGTTAAGTACATTAATCTCCCAATAAGTCTTTGATAGGATGTGGGGTCACTGATGAATTCTCCTTCAACCTTGTTGAGGGATAAATTCTGTTCCATAGGTGAATTGGCAAGTTTGGCACGAAGATAACCCATGTCTTCTAATAATTTAAGTGCGTACTTGCGTTGTGACAAACAATTCCCTTCTTGGATTGCGAAACATCTATGCCCAAAAAATACTTTAATTTGCTAAGATTCTTTAGCTTGAATTGTCGCATAAAATGATTCTTAGTTTCTTCAATGTTTTGTAGATTGTTTTCTGTTGATGATATCATCTACATAGACAAGAAGAGTAGAAAAAGAATTACCATAGATTCGGACGAATAGTGAGCCAGCATACTTGGATTGGTTAAAATCGACTAGCTTAAGTGTTGTTGATAGCTTGATGAACCATTGTCATGAGGTTTGTTTGAGTCTATACAAAGATTTGTATAGTTTACATATTCATGTTTCCCCCTTTCGTCCAAATCTGGGTGGAAGAGACATGTAGACATCTTCATGGAGATCACATAGAGAAAGACATTGTTGACATCGAGTTGGCGAAGATGCTAATTTTGAATAACAACAACGATAAGAAGGAGGTGAACGGTAACAAGTTTGGCTATTGGTGCGAATGTTTTTGTACTATTAAAATATATGTATTGATAATTATTTATATACAATTTTTTTTTGTTAATGGTTTAAGTTATCAATATTACTATCTAATTTTTACTTTTCTGATTGCATTTTTTTTCCTACTGCTACTTTTATGCTGCTACTTTTATGCCCATTACACTTATACATTTCAACAATTATATAATTTATTTATTTTTTAATCAGTTAGAGCTAATACTAATTGTGCCATCATCACGTCAATCAAACAAATAGGGAAACAATCTTCCATCATCATCTCACCTCTGCTAGATAGAAAGGAAAAAAGATAAAAAAAAATAAAACGCAATTCTTGTTTTCCCTATTGATTTCATGGATTCACTGATCTGATGCTATTATATTAGCATGAACTTATGCTTGTTGTTTTTTGTAGATTGTGTTTTTTATAACCATAACAAATTTATTTTTGATAGTAATTCTGCTATGTTAATTTTGGACAAACAAGTTATGTTTCTTCTTACTGCTTTGATTTTACGTTTCTTTTTACTTAATTTAAATACTTTACTAATCAGCTTTTGCAGTATTTTCTTCAAGATAGGTGAGTAAGGGTTTTTCAAGTTCTCCTTTGTCATCAGTTTGTGTTATTTGTTTGGTCCAAAATAGATTTTCTTACCCAAAACTCAAACCCATCTAATTAAACCCTTACCCTTCTTATATATGTATATTAACTTAAGTTTCCTCTGTATTGTAAGCCGCCAAAACACAAATAGCATAAACAAAGAGAGAGTAAAGAAAAGCGGCGGTATCCCTTCCCAACGGTTCACTGATATGGAAATAGGTTCTAGACACTTTCAACCCAAATAAATTGCAGAACAGAGAAGAAGAGGAGTCTTGACACTTGTTGTCTCGCTGTCTTCTTCCGTCAGTTTCGTGCCGTCGTTGCCGCTAATTTATCTCCCATTTCATTTATATGGTTATATTTGATTTAATAGCAAGTTTATTAATTTATGTTGCTATATATATTACCAGTAAATTAGAGAGAGATATTTTTTGGTTGTATTTGTTTTTTTGTGTATTTTGTGAAGCTTTCTCAAGATTTATGTTTGTATCTTTATTTAATTATTAGTGGATTTTTTCTTGGTGTGCCGTCGTCAGTAGAATAGACTTTTCACATTAAAAAATTGAACCACTTAAATCATTATGTCATTTAATTTTCTCATTGCTTATTATTTTGCTGTTACCCATAATTATATATTTGTGCAACCAAAATTGGACCCGATCTTCGCTTTCGCAAATGCTAATTTATAACAAATTGGTATCAGAACATTGGGTTATTCTGCTATTTATTGGAACTGATCAAGATTGTTTTTTTGGATTTATTTTGAGCTTCTGATTATTTGATTGGTTTCATATTTTCTAAGTTGTGCTTTTGTTTATTTAATATTAGGTTTTCTGTCATGACATTAAAATATGAAATTGAGAAATTCAATGGTAGAAATGATTTTAGTTTTTGGTGTATGAAGATGAAAGATGTATTAGTTAAATAAGGGCTTGTTAAGACACTTGAAGGCAATGATAAATTGCCAGAAAAATTGACCGATGAAGAAAAAGATGCATTGATAGAAATGTGTATATGTGACAAATGGCTTTAAAATCAACGAATGTGACAAATGTGTATATGTCAAGGAAAAAGAATATGGTCATGTTATCTTATGTCTTTGCGTTGATGACATGCTAATTGTGGGTAGTAACGATCAAATGATCAAATCTACTAAGTTTGTTGAGTTCAAGGTTTAATATGAAAGACGTGGGGACTGCTGATGTAATTCTAAGAATTAAGATATTAAGGATATCAAACGATCTCATTATAAGTCAATGTCATTATGTTGAAACAAATACTTGAGAAATTCAACAAGGGTGATTCTAGAATTGTGAGAACATCAGTACATGTAAATCTACACCTATCCAAGAGTAAAAGTAAGAGTATTGTCTCAACTAGAATGTTCTAAAGTAATAAGAAGTCTTATGTACTTGATGAGTTGTACCAAACCAGACATAGCTTATGTTGTAAGTAAAATAAGTAGATATACTAGTAATCTAAGATCTGATCACTAAAAATGTATTACAAGACTACTTAGATACTTAAGATATACATGTAGCTATAGACTACACTATATAAGATATCTGACTGTATTAGAAGGATACAATGATGCCAATTGGACATCTGATATGAAAGACTCAAAGTCTACTAGTGGATATGTATTCATATTGGGTGGTGCAGCTATTTCATGGAAATCCTCTAAACAGACATGCATTGCTAGATCCACGATCGAATCTGAGTTCATCGTTTTGGATAAATATGGCGATGAAGTCGAATGGCTATGCAATTTTGTACAAGATATTCCTAAGTGGTTAAAGCATGTACCTACAATATGCATTTATTATGATAGTCAATCTACTATTGGCTATATGTATAATGGTAAGTCTTTCATAAAGCAATATGTATAATGATAAGTCTTGACATATATGTCGTAGATATAATACTATTAGAAAACTACTCTCAATTGAGGTTATCTTTATTGACTATGTGAAGTCAAAGGATAACATAGTTCATCCCTTAATTAAAGGGTTAAATCGAGAGTTAATTGATAAGTTATTGAGAGAAATGGGACTGAAGCCCATGAATGAATAAAGATTTGCAAAAGAAACCCAACCTATATGACTAGAGATCCTAAGATCTAGGTTCAAAGGGACAACCTAATTGTAAAGACTTAGTGACATCAATATGAAGGTTTACTCTTAAATCCATTCCTATGATGAAAACAACAATACTCGTAAGATACACGATAATCAAAGGCTTTTAATGATTCTTATGAAGGAAATACTAAGCGGAGTATGCGGGTTACTCTTTTCAGATTAATTTTAAAGATAAGAGATCATCTATGTAAGGGAAAAGTGAGGTCGTTTCGAAAGAGAATTGTATACGGATTAATTCTTTAGAGAACCTCATAGAACTAAACATATGTTCATGTCTAAAGCGAATATAATAGTGAGAACTGAATTGTGTCAAGGGAGACTCTTGTGTGAAGTATGTCATCACTTACATAAACGAAAGAATAATTCAAAGACATCGCGTCTACTGGTCAGTTAGTAAGGTAAATATACTTTCACATAGGAAGGTTCAAAGGGTAACACCTACCTATCCTATACAAGTTTCGGTTGAACTCTATTTCCGTGTCAAAATTCTATTTAAAATCTATGTTCATTTTTATTCATGTGGGGATTGTTGGAAAATTAAATGAAAATAGAATTGTTAACTATTATATATTTTTTTGTAAATGTTAAAATCTTTAAATATTTCTTTTTCCATTTGAGTTTCTTTTCTTCTTTTGTTTCCGTTTTGCTTTAAATAATTAATTTTCTTTAATTCTTTAATTGCTTAAATGGTGAGAAAAAGGAGAGAGAGAAAAGAAAGAGGAAAGGAAGAGAAAGGAGAAAAAAGGCCGAATGGAAAGAGAATAGAAAAAAAATGATTTATTTATTTATTTATTTTGGTTGTATATTTTCTATCTATATAGTTAATTTTCTTTAATAGATTTTGGACACTTTAAAGTTCTTTAAATAATAAACTGTGGTGTAAGTTTGTTATTGTGTAATCATTGTATCATGAGAGATAAGTTTCCATCATTCTCGTACATATATGGTGTGTGAGAATGAAAAAAATATCTTAAAGATACTGTGTGAGACACATATCTCGATTATTTATTATTATTATTATTTAAATTTTATATTTATAATTTATACATATATTTATATTTATGTATTTTTAATTTTAATAAAATAATTTTATTCTTAAATTTGTTTGTTCATATATTATTTCCTACGTTTACATCATAAGTAATACCAATACAAAATACATCATAAGTAACATCATTAAAAAATGCATAAAAAGTAATAAAATAAATTATTTGTCAAAATATATATTTTTATAGAGTTCAAAGAACTAAATTGTTCTTTTAAAAAAAGACAAGTGTTTTCTTCTTTAACCGTTTATCCAAGAAGGTAAAATTTTGGAAATAATATTAATACCCTTATTTCCATATCTTCCAGCTACTTTATCACCCATTTTTATTGATTATTTTTGTAAAATATATACATAAATAGTTTCTAGATTATAAAAAGAACCTGCCTTTTTATAGATCCATCTCATGTCAAAACCTATAGATAGTTTTAGACACGTTTCCTTTTAAGTGAATACCTGAAATAAAATGTTTATAACCATGGCTCAAACCCCCCTGTTTCCTTTGGTTACTCTTGATGACAAGTAAAGAAAATAGCAATAGTTTTGGTCATCAAGTAGTTAGTTTTCCGTTTGTAATTTACTTGTAATATAATGATAGAAGTTCTAAATGAGCACTAAAAAGATGGGAGTTTTAACGCATCCAACATATAAGTATCCATGTGTGTAATTATTTCTTTAAAAAAATTAGTTAGTTTTAGAGTTTCTGATGGACACATAACACCACATACAAATTGTAATTGTAATAATAAATTATTAAACTACTAAGCAAAAGTTAATTAAGAAAGCAAAGAGTGCCGTGTAAAATAGAATTTCAAGGAAGAGGTAGTGTCGGCATCGTAGCGGACTCAGCTAACTAGATAGCTACCACAATGTATTACAGTTTTCCTTGGTTGTACTGTAAATTCATTTGCCACGTTTTTGCCAAATAATAAAACCTTATTGATCCTTTCTATTGCAACTACTTGCTCAATCATAAATTAAGTAGTTATATATGTATAATAGTGGGTGGTATCCCCTAAATATGTTGGACAAATAGTAATTAATTAAAAATCTATTTTATTTTTTTAATAAATATGGAGTAGAAATAAGACAATAATTAAGACATTTCAATTTTTCCTAAATTAATATTCATAGTGAATATTGGTCGATGGTTCCATACGAAGATATATTATTTATTATTTTTGAAATATATTTTTTATGTATAAAATTGTATTTTTTTCTCTATCTTCTATTAGGTATTTGTTTTCTTCATTGGCTCAAAGTACTACGTCATTACATAATCTAATAATAATAAATAATTTCTCTTCATATAGAGTATACTCTTTACTAATAATTTTTTATTTTCTTTTTATCTCTCATTAGGTATTTGTTTTTTTTAAGTTACAATAATCTTAAATTTTATTAACCTGAAATAACACGTTAGAAACAATTGACATTATTTACTTGTAATGCATTAATTAAAATAAAAGTTAGGTTTGATTATCAAACTTTGTGGTGGATGGATGCAAAATGAAAGTGTTAGGATTTATTTGCTTGTGCTTCATAAAATGATTAAACTCAAATGGGATTTCAAGAGAGCATTTTTGAAGAATTTTCTTTTTTTTCCTTTATCTTTTTGCCTAAAAAAATGTTTTTTAATAGGATTAATTTTAAAAGGTTATCCCATTTATATCTAAGTCATCACGCACGTGTTGTAAATACAAGTAATGTGCTTATTTGGAAAGAAATTTTATATATTATAAATTATCTTATAATTGTAATCGATATAATAGTTTTTTTTTTATCAAAAATATAATTATCTACATTCAATCTTATTTACCAATAAACAATCCGTTGTAATTTATCATAAATATATTATAAATAATTTTTTTTTTCATTTAAAAGAAAGAAAGAAAAAGAATAAAGGAACATTGCTCTAGTTTGACTTTTTTTTCTTTTTCAATATTTATATTTGTATTATATGAATGTAATGTGATACCATAATCTAAGAAATACTTTTATCAAAAAAATTAATCTAACAAATACTGATGAACTTATGAAATTAATCTAATAAACACTGATGAACTTATGAATTGTTCACTATGTGTATTTAGCAATAAAAAAAATTGTTCACTATGTGCAAAATTTACAAAGATATGTGCGGCTAAAAAGCACACCTTACTGTACGTAAGCTTGTTTTTCTGTAGAAAAGACATTCTATAATTTTTTGGAATGGCTAAGTACGTAGAAGTATAAACTTTAACCTATTAAAGACAGTAAGTCTAAACAATTCTCTTTAATTTTAAATATATATATATATATATATATATATATATATATATATTGATTTTATATTTCATCTCCAATTCAAGATAATTTTTCTTCTTTTATTTTTGTTAGTAAAAAGTTGAAACAATAAACTTGTAAAATAATTATTATCGATATAATTATAAATCAAGTTACAAATTACAAAACCATAAAATAAAATTAACATGAACTAAATAAATGAATTAGGGTTATAATTTATTATAGGCATGTGTATCACATTATCTTTAAAATAATTTTGTTTTCACTCATTATGAGTTTTTGAGAATATCATAAATATATATAACACAAAACATTTTATGAACAAATCAAACACCATTATATTTATATTTACACCAATGAAATGACTTATGTCCAACCTCTATCACATACAACCTAATTTAAATTTCTTGGGTCAGGAAATAAATTTTTTTAAGTATACACAAATTTACACGAATGAAATGAGTTATGTCCATCCTCTATCACATACAACCTAATTTAAAGTTTTTGGGCAAGGAAAGAAATCTTTGTAAGTATACACGAAATAGGACTTCAAATGTTAAGAGCAAATTGTAGACACTTATAATCTTAAGAGCAAATTGTAGGGATACGTTTTTTTTTCCTTCAATATCAAAGCCTTTTAATTGATTAATTATCAATTAATCATCAAAACTTTACAATAATATAAGATACACAAAATGATTATTATGTTAGAGTGAGAAACAAATAAAACGATTACAAGTAAATAACCGTCTTATATGTTATATATGATAATTATTATGGAAAATATTACATTGAGCTTTATAGGATGGATTTTAGCTATTTAATTTTTTTTCTTTTAGGATGGTTTAGCTATTTAAACATTACTTAGGGTTATTTCTTACATCGATATCATAAACATACATCTCAGGAAAAAATTTCCATTGTGCAAGCTCCAATGTTGTATGTCACCACCACCCATCGTTTCCCACCAACAATTGTCGTCGTCTCAATCATCCATGTGTCCTTCCAGTCGCAACATCCAGCTCACCATCCAAAGCATCTTACACATGCTATCGTCTCGTTCATGCTTTCCTCGAGCAACGTCACCATCAACTAGCATCGCACCACCTAACTTTCCTTCACCATTTACTGCCCTTCCTCGCCACTGTCGGTCATCACCTCCTCCCATTGTCAATTATGGTTCGATGATTCTAATAATATTATTTTAATACCATCTATCTATCCATGTTACATATGATGAAAGTATTCAAAGATGAATCGTATATATGTTATGTATATTAGTTTGCTTACTAATTTCATTAATTTTGATCACATGATTCTCCGATGAATGTTAGTGGAATATTGGACGGCCATAATTTTATATGATAACTAAAATAAAATTGATATATGATATCTATTTACTGTCTTATAAGCATTATATAAGATTGCTAAGTTTTTTTAGTATGACTATTGGTGGTTTTATAAAGATATTTTTAAAATGACTATTGACCGTTCTATAAATATTTTTTATTGTATTATATATGTCATGATGGATAAGAGTTGGATTTCCATAAATAGAACAAAAGTAAGTAAATTTATTGAAGGTGTGGAGAATGTTTTGGATTTGCATCTTATAAAAAGAAGTTAATATTAGAGAAGAAGTTGGAAACATGGATCCACATGAAGGAAAGTGTGTAACATAAATTTTATATTTATAAAAAACTTGTAATTGTAAAAATTATTTATAATAAGCGATAAATATAATTCCAATATCAATCTTTCAAAAAATTGCAGTGATTTTAGATAATTGTATAATTTTCTTAAAAACTTAAACGAATACAGGAAATAAAATGTAAATACTCTATTACAATGTTTTGTTTTAAAAATCCTAAACTAGTAACAAATAATTAAATATAGATTTGACTCAAATAAAATCAATACAAATATATAATTAATAATGAATGGAGAATTTATGAAAAGTTTAGCTAGGTAATCATGTTTGTTTAGAAATATTTAGGTAAATTAAAATACAAACTCAAATTATTGATTTTTCCTTTCAAAATGAAAATTTCCTTCAATTGGTATCATTCTTCTTTGTTAATTAAATTAATTAGTGGCCTATGCTCAATATTTTTAACTGATCGATTAAATTATGCCTAATGCGTAAGGAAATAACAAACCATTTAACTTAATTCTCTTGGTCAAGTCACCAATTTAAACTCTCATTCAAGCTATCCAAATTAGATATAGATAATGTATCTAAAACCTAATTCTCAAGTTTTCAATATATTATGAAGAATAAATAGCTAATAAATTATTCATAAATAAATCTTATAACAAATCTTGAATAAAGAAATAATTTTTATTTTTAATTATAAAAATGTTAACCTAAATAATCTATACAAACATGACAATGAAGTTAAATTCTCATTGTAAACATTAGCCAAATATACTTAAATTAAAATACATAATCAGTGGTTTAAATTCAACATTCATTCTAGAAAATACAAATAGATTAATATAAGAATAAAATACTACATATTAGATCTAGATACCAACAATGGATGGATGATGTGTCTTACTCCAAAATTGTGATATTGATCTTTAAAAGTGTTGTTCAATTTATAACAATCTTTTCTTCTTTCTTGGATTTAAAAAATCTCCCAAATGTTGCATTTGATTTATTATGAATCTAATCTATATTGTGTTTAAAAAAATATAAAAAGTAAAGAAAACTAACTGTATGGCTGGAAAATATGTAATGTTACACTATGGGTACAATTTCACATTGTATCAAATATCACTATACTCTTTTGTTTTTTTTCTTTCTTTTTCTCTTCTTCTCAACTTTTTTTCTTTTATAACTGAAGAAATATAAAATTTAATTACTAACCTTTCATCCTTTTTATATTCAAAATTGATTTTCCACAACCCTTAACTTGTTATTTGCAATATTTTTGGATTGTAGTCAATTTTTACTAAAAGTTTCACCCTTTCTTCGTGGAGAGTTATACCAAAAATGTGTTTATGTTAAGTCCTCTTAGAGAGTAGTATAGAAGTATAATTTGTTTCTTTGGCTCATAAAAAGGTATTTTATAACATGTTAAAGAAAAAAAATTTATAATTCATATAAGCTCAAGAGTATACTAATGACAATGATACAAGTGATTTAAAAGGTATAAACAATCCAAAAATAGCCCAAATCTTTTCCTAAGCACTGTGTTTTCTATGATTTCATCTTATGTGATTTTCAAACAAGTTCTAAAGTTTTTTGAGACTAAAATATCTCCATGAAAAATTCGCACACAAAACACTCCTAAATACTTAGATTAACCAAATTTTTTTTACCACATATAATAAGAGTCTCTAACTAAATGAAATTTACATTAAAATCATGATTTAACTTAAGCAAATTTTAAAGTCCTCAATATGTTAGAGTTATCACAATCATGTTCTTATCATTGACATATAACTTGATTCGAAATAAAAAATAAATATGCAATAAAATAAAAAGTAATCAAAACAACTAAACCTACAATAAATAAAATAAATAAATAAAATGAAAAGAAATTTTTGAAAATTTTAGAATTCATAATTTCTACACCCAAAACCTAAAATTGATATTGTCTGCACCAAAGAAAATAAAAAAAGAAAGGAAAAGTTACCCCTTGTAGTGGAAAATTTAAGGGTTTTAAAATAAACAAACATTGTTCAAATAAAAAAATCAAAATCACTAACAAATAAAAATGTTCAAAAACTAACTACTATTTTTTTTGGTCAATTATTTTTTAAGATTTTAACTATAGACCTTTTATATTTTTTTTTGAAAACTTTTATGTATTGTGTTTTTCATACAATCCAAATTCGATAACTATGTACGAAAAACATGTACATAAAAGTATCCAAAAAAATACACAAAAATTCTATAAATTATAAAATTATAAAAACCAATTGACTAAAAAAAAAAAGAAAAAATTATATTATCCAAATTTAATTTTAAACAATTAAAATAAAATAATAATTGAACAAAAAAATAAAAAAAATTATATTGTTTAATTTCAATTTTAAACTGTAAAAAATAATTAACGAGTAATTTTATGTAGCATCGGTTGACATATTGAACCGAAGTTATGTCTTACGTGTAGCATCAGTTCAACACGTCAAGTGACGCTACACATGCGTTAGTTTTTCAGCGAACTGACTTTAAATTCATTATAAGTCACTTTTCTCCAAAAACCGACTTTAAATCTCGACTTAAATGCCACATTTTGTAGTACTGAAATATCAATGGGTTGCCTACCATTTAGTGTTTAGTTTAATGTCCTCAGCCTAATGGTACCTCTATTTGCTTCTAAACTGTCTGAGTCTATTGGTTTGTTTAGAATCATCTCCTCTATATTAATTGATGTGAAAGGTTCATAGTATGGCTTCAATATGTATCCATGCATAGTGAATTATTTGCTAGTACTTGGACTTCGTATTTCAATTGCACCATGAGAGAAAATATTAGTGATAATAAATGGACCAATTCAACGAGAATGTAACTTACTTTAAAAAAGTTTAAGGTGTGAATTAAATAAGAGAACTTTATCGCCAATGTGGAATTCTTTCCTCGATATCATATTTCCATGATACGCCTTTGTTTTATCTTTGTAAACTTTCGAACTTGCATAGGAATCATTTCTAATTTCCTCTAACTAATTCATATGTAATTTTTGGTCTTATCTGGCTTCATCTAAGTCCATGTTACATTGTTTCACCACTCAAAAAGCTTAATGTTCTAAGTCAACTATTAGATGATAAGGTTTTCCATATACCAACCAAATACAAAGCTATATGATAGCACCTAATTTTATAATTTGATAATTCTACGTTATGATTTATCATTCATGGGCATTGATAAGATCCTTCCATTTTGCAAATTTTTAGAGAATGGCATAGCCTTAAAGTTAAGGGCAAGGTTCAAACAAGGAAAGTCTTACGGTGGATACCTAGGCTTCTAAAGAAGAGGAAAGGCATAATAAGAGAGTAAATGCTATGGGGAGTTGAAAATAAGCATAGATCCGGTTATTCCTGAATAGGTTAACCTTTTGAATTACTACTGAATCCATGGGTAGGCATGAGACAACTAGGAAAAATGAAATATATTAGTAACTAGAGGAAAAGAAGGAAAAATCTATTCTCGTAGTAGCGACGAGCAAAATGGGAATAGTTTAAACCGTGAAAATGGGGTTGTGAGATAGCAATAGAAATGTTGTGTTGCTAGGTTAAATGGTGGAGTGCAGAACAATAGATGGTAATAGTCTAGTAGCTGAAAGTCTATTGGACAATTCAACTCATCCATTTTTCTATGGATGGTAAAGGGTAGAAACTTTTTGGTTGACATTGTACTTTTCAAGTAGAGCCCAAAAACTCTTAATGGAAAAAGTTGTCAACCATTGCTGATGATGGCTCCTCGTATTCTAAGCCTAGCAAAGATGCTAGATTTCACAAAATCTACAACCACTTTAAAGTCATTATTTCTAGTGGCTTTAGCTTTTTCCTATTTAGACACGTAATTCACAACAAGTAATATATATATATATATATATATATATATATATATAATCATAAGAAGATGGAAAAGTTCCCATGAAATCATCACCCTAAACATCATTAATTTTAATAATAAGAATTGAAATTTGTAAAATTTGAATCCTGGGACCCAAGTTACGTATTCATTGACAATGGTCACATGTTTTACAAAAAAAGGTGAAAACATCCTTGAGTAACATCTTCCAATAAAATGCACTAGCTAAGACTTTGAAAGTTTTGTTTTTACTCCAAAATGTCCCTCACATACATAGGAATGAAAAAAAGTTAAAATAGAATTAAACTCAGTATCGGGTACACACCTTATCAATTGATATGGGCAATGATTCCAAAGATAAGGGTTATCCCACACATATTGTTCAACAATCTTCATAAATTTGAATTTACTAGCTTGTGTGGGTCTTATGGGAAATTTTTACTAACCACGTAGCTCACTATATCTATATACCAAGGAGTAAATAATGCAGTCTTAAGTAGTTGATCATTTGGAAAGTCCTCTCTTATTAGAAGTGATTCCTCTTCTTGAATTAATCTACGAAGGTGATCTACTATCACATTTTTACTTCCTTTGTTGTCTTTGATTTCAAGATCAAATTTTATAGAAGAAGAATCTACCTTATGAGCCTTCGCTTGGCATCTTTATTTACTAGCAAGTATCTAAGAGCTACATGATTAGAGAAAATAATTACTTTAGTTCCACTTAGATATGATGGGAGTTTTTCTAAAGCAAAAATAACTACTAAAAGTTCTTTTTCTATTCTAAAGTTATTGAGTTGGGCATTTTTTAGGTTCTGTGATGCACAATATATGGCATTTAGCACCTTTCCAACCCTTTTCCTTAAAATAGCTCCAATGGCATAATCACTTGTATCACATATCAACTCAATAGTAAACTCTGGTCATATGGCTTAATGATCAATGTTCTTGTTAAAAGTTCTTTCAATTTTTTAAATGCTTTGAGACACTCTTTAGTGAAAACAAATGCCACTTCTCTTTGGAGAATTCGGAATATATGCCTTACTGTCTTTGAGAAATCCCGTATAAATCTTTGATAGAATCCTAATGACAAAGAAAAGAATGAACCTCCCTCACATAATAGATGTGGTAAGAAATGAATAACATCTATCTTAGATTTATCAACCTTTATTTCCATAGATGATGTCACATGCCCTAAAATTATACCTTGATCTAACATGAAATGGTACTTTTCCTGATTAAGTATAAGGTTAGTTTCTATGCATCTCTCTAGGATTAATGCACGGTCACTAAAGAAATTATCAAATGAATAACCATATACAGTAAAATCATCCATAAATACTTCTATAATACTCTTTATAAAATCAAAATATATACATATCATATACCTCTAGAAGGTGATAAGCATTACAAAGGCTAAATGGAATGCGTCTATAAGCAAAGGTTCCAAAAGGACAAGTGAATTTTGTCTTCTCTTTGTCTTCCGATTTAATGAAAAATTGATTATAACCTAAAAATATATCATGAAAAAATAGTGAGTATGGCATTATAAACATTCAAATATTTGATCAATAAAAGGAAAAAGATAATGATTTGTGCAAGTCATATAGTTGAGCTTTCAAAAATCAATACAAATTCACCACCTTATTTGAAGTTGAGTAGGAATAAATTCATTATCCTCATTCTTCACCATTGTAACTCCTAACTTCTTTGGAACCACTTGGATAAGGCTAACCCATGTGGTATCTAAAATGGGATAGATTACACCAACATTTAATAGCTTGATAACTTCTTTCTTAACCACTTCCATTAATGGAAGATTCAATCTCATTTGTGGTTCTCTCATTGGTTTAGCCTCATCTTCAAGTAATATTCGGTGTATTCACATATACGTGATAATTAATTTTATGTTGGAAACTATCCACCCAATCACTAATTTGTATTTTCTCAAAATATGGATTAAATTCTCTTCTTGAATAACTGAGAGCTTAAATGCTATAATCATGGGAAGTGTGTCTTTGTCTCTTAAGTATTCATATTTGAGATGTTTTAGGAGAGGTTTGAACTCCAAAGTAGGTACCTGGATAATGGAAGGAAATTTGTTCTCATTAGACACAAAAAAAGAAATAGAGAAAATATTGTACCATAGGTTTACTTCTGGAGAAGAGTCAAGAGAAGCATCAATATCATTTTGTTACTCTACTCTATCAATGTCCTTTTCATCACTTGAGTATTCAGCTATCATATTGTCTCTTACGACAACCTTCAATAAGCATGTACTTTCGAAGTCAAACATTTGTTGTGCTAAATAGGCAAGTATATCAACAAAACAAAAAATAATTATAATTACTAGGGTACCTTATTGCTTCAAAGATATTGAAGCGAATAACCGCTCCATCAAACTCTATACTTAAGGTTATGGTATGCATATTTATCTATATCCCGTTAGTTATCATGAATGGTCTACCTAAAAGTAAGGGTGTGGCCTTACTAGTGGATTCATCTCTCATATCAAGCATATAAAACTCAATTGGGAAGATAAGCATACTAACCTATACTAAAATGACTTCCAAAACTTCCTTTGGATAGGAATGAGATTGATCGACAAGTTGGATAACTACACCAATTCCTTTAAGGGGGCCAATATCCAAAGTAACATAAATGGAGTAAAGCATAACATTAATTGAAGCTTCGAGATATAGCATAGCCCTTTTAAATTTAGAGTTGCCTATAATGCATAGTATGGTTAAACTACTTGGATCCTTGCATTTTTGTGGAAGTTTCCTTTGCAAGACCACCAACACATTCTCTCCCATGTTAACCACTTCATTTCCTTTGAGCTTCCTCTTATTGGTGCACATTTCCTTGAGAAATTTAGAATAGTATGACACTTGCTTGATGGTATTCAATAGTGGGATGCTAACTTGTACTTTTTCTAAAATTTTCAAAGACGTCTTGCTTATGTACTTCTTGAATTTTCCCAACTTGTAGGAAAAGGGCTCAGAGGTTTATAAGTAGAAATTAGAACTTTAGACTATACCTTAGGTAGTTCTTTTTTTTCCTTGTTATTGGTTTATTTTTCTTTTCATTTTGTTAGAATTGGTTACTTTTTTCTTGAATTAGATCATCCTTACTCTCATTTTTCTTTGGTTGGTTCCGTGTGAGCTTCTTTAAGATGTTTACCACTTCTTAATGATATGGAATTGGTATTTTCTCTAGGATTGGTCATTGTTGATAGGAAAGTTGAGCAAATCATTATGCTTCCAATTTTCCAACTATAATAGCTAACTGAATGAAACCATTCTCAAGGTTTTTGATAGTAGCCTTTATGTCTTACTGAAACTTAATTGAGTCTTATTGAAACAAGATAACATCTTTAAATTAGGGATTACATCTTGGTTTTTTTTGGATGCTATCAAACTTATCAAATCCTCTAAAATTTCACCTTTAGATGGGGGAGAATTTTATGACCTTACTTGATAAGGTTTTAGAGCCCTTGGATAAGGAAAACTTGGTGGATTAGCCTAGATAGTTGTTTGATTGTCTCCTAAATAGTTAAAGTAGGGGTGATCCCTCCAACTAGAATTGTAAGTGTTAAAGTAGGGATTACATCTTGGCCTTTCTTGCCTTTACTACCCTCCAAAAACATTTTCTTATTCTACATTATGATCTTAAAGAGTGGGGTCCATGTTTGTTAGATGTCCAATGTTGGTACAAATCCCACAAGCTTTTACATGTCATACCACGAATTGTTGCAAAATTGAAGTGAGAATTCTTTGTTGCGATTCAATATTATTAGGAACTTCCACTTTATTGACCTTTTGTGGTAGGCTGGAATAGGTTCCAAACTATTGAGCATTTGCACCCATAGTGGCAATCCAATTCCTTGCATTTTTAGGAGTCTTATTAACTAATGTACCACTACTTGCTGCATCAATCATGCTTCTATCCATAAGTAGGAATCCTTATAGAAGTATTGGATTAAGCGTTTCTCACTTATTTAATGATGAGGGCAACTAGAACAGATTTTCTTGAACTACTAGCAATACTCATATAGATTTCCTCATTGTACTACTGAACACCACAAATTTATTTTCTTAGTAAGGTGGCCATAAAAGATAGAAAGTATTTTTTTAAGAAGAGTTGTTTCATCTCATTTCAACTATTTATAACCCATATGGTAAGTAGTATAACCACTATTTAGCACCATCCATTAAACAGAAAGGTAATGTCTAAGCTTTACATGTTCCTTAGTAGTGCCATCAAGTTTCATGTTAGAACATACCACTGAAATTCCTATATATACTTGTTTTGATCCTCACCAATTAAACCTCTAAAAGTAGGCAATAGATGAATTATACTAGATTTAAATTCAAGAGTATCACCATTTTCATTGTATTGAATGCATAAGGTTATTGATCTATTTGGAGTGTATGAAATGTATGAATTTGGTCTCAGATTGTAGTGTGAGTTCATTCATTGTAACTCGGAAAAGCAAATAAAGGCTAGAAAAAAATTAAGTCAAAATAAAAAAAAAAACCAAGAAGTGTTTTTTAAATAAATAAAAGTAAACAATAATTAATTTAACAAAAATGTCTAGAACTATGGTGCCAAAAATTGATGCATTTAGATGAAAAGTCAATTTAAACCTTATTTTAAATTGCTTAAGATATCATAAATTAGTATGTAACAAGTAATGGTCTTTCTTACACAAGACATTAAAAACTAACTCATATTTATTAGAATGGGGGTTTTGTTATATAATTGAAAATGAAATCTATCAACTAAATATTAACAAGATAAAAACAAGATCTAAATATTACAATAAAGATTTGAATAAAAGAATGATTATATGATCATTCTCAACCACTTGCTTGTATTGAAAACAACAAGAGCATATCCTAACCTCCTTTCTTTGATTATACTAACTTATAGACATTTACAAGCTCGAATGTCTAAACCTCTTCTTATCTATTTGTTGAATAAAATAAACTCTTAACTCAAATGCTTTCTAATGGACAACCTAAAATAAGTTATCTAAATTGAATCTATCAAAAGCATTCAATTTCAAGAAGTATATTAGATCAAGGTTAAATATACATTCTTGGTCTAATTATCTTAAGTATTAATTTTCATTTTAAGAAATTGATCACTAGTTATTTAAATTGATAAAGTGATTATGTACCTAATCAAATAAATTGATTAATAATGAATTAACATAATTATTCAATTATAGACTTGAAATAATCAAGAAAACTCATACTAAGATTAAAATTGAGAATTAATATATAATCAAGAAGAATAGTTGAATAGAATATTAATAATCTTATAAAATATTGCAATTCATGTCTATGGTTTTAAAATCACCTATAATCAATTATAAAGTAACTATTTATGGTATACAATAAATTTAGAATATTATTCTTGATCACAAATAAAAAAAAAGAAATACTAGAACTAATGTTCTTGGATCTGATCTTCAACTCTATCAATTACCCCTTGAATATTCCTCTTAATTCTCGCCTCCAATAGAATTCTGTATCTAAATCTACACCTATTTTTTTGTTAATGATACATAAAATTATTACTATAAATTTTGTATGATTTATAAAATAGAACCCAAGTGCATGAATTACTTATAGAAAATAATAGGTATACTTTCAAGGTCGATCTAAAAAGAAATTATGTGTTTTTTAAATAATTCAAAAAACTCTCAAAAATGAAAATAATAAACTGAATAGATGTCAAGATTTTTTAGATTTGAATTTTGAATATCTAAACTACTGACATAAAAATAAAGATAGATTCAATAAATATTTAGGCCATTAAACATTTATCATATAATGGAGATTTTATGAGATACATTAGCTAATTAATTATGCTTGCTTAATATTTAAGTAGGTTTTTAAAAATATGGATTAAGATTATTGATTCTTCTTTTCCAATAAGAAAATATCCTAAGGTAGGGATTATATTCTTTTATTAATCAAATATTAACTAATGTTTTTTTAGTAGGAATATGTAATTGATAATTGACTAAATTTTGCTATATTTCTAAGGAATTAATAAACTATTTATTTGATGCTTTCATTGGGGTTACCAATTTAAACTCTCATCAAGATATGTAAGCTAGGTTTACGATTTAAATAAGTGGACCAATTTTAGATTTTAAAACTACTATGAAGAAAGTCGTGAATATTTCTTTCAATAATAATTCTTATAAGAATCCTTGAAATAAAACATGCTTCAAAATATATATTGATTAAAATTATCTAATATATGTGAATGTTACTTTAAATTGGAGTTAGATAATTAAAATCATAAATTTAACTTCTTGTTTATTATGAATAATAATTCGTCAATATGTTTTTCTTTGAGATACTTCGTTTTAATCTTAATGAAGAAATAAAACTTAATTCATTTTATAATTTTTTTTAATCTACTTTAATATTTCACAAATATAACAAAATTACTAATATCACATATTATTTATAGCCAGACATGCACACTTTAATAAATGGTTAATTAATTAAACATATAGCATCTAAAGTAACACTTAGAGATAGTCCGTGAAGAATATATTTAAATATACTTAAACAAAATCCTTAAAATTACTTCTATTCTAAAAAACGTCCAACCATAATTGTCATGTTGTTTATTGGATTGAAACTATAAACTATTACATAAATTAAATTTGTTTAACTCCTAATCAACAGAAAAACTTTAAACTGCTAAAAGAAAATGCTAAAAACCTTAAGAGACTAAGAAATGAAAGTTATAAGAAGATGAGGGATATGGAAAACAATAAAAATAAGGTCCTATTTATAGGTGGATGAAAGGACTTTGTTGTACACAGTTTTGACTAGATCCATTACACTCGTGCCATGGCATACAAATTTTCACACTATGGCCCATATTATATTTGGGAAGCATTGATGTCATCCATATTACTTCCACTGCGGCACACAAAACTTTCACACCGTGGCATCCTCTATTCCGTATCAATTGGAACCCTTTATTTCTTTTATTTCCCTTTTCAAGTTTTAAAACATATGTAATGCTTTACATATGTTATATTTTTTTAATCTTCTAAGTTGTAATAGATGCTTTCATATATATTTTATGGATGTAGTAAAATTAAGCAAATACAAATTTATTTAATCATTTAACATCCATAAAATCATGATTTATTAAATACTTTTGAGCACTTATCATAACCCCTAACTAGCTTCTTAGCAAGAGTGGCAAAAAACTAGAAAGAAAAACTAGAAATGAAATTAAACTATCCTAAATCATTTCTGTAGATTGACGTAGTTGCATTTAGCATATGTAACAAGCCTTTAAATCCCAAGTTTTCCAAGTGGAAAAGTTTAAGTCTTATGAGAGTCTTTAAACCCCAAGTTTTCCTAATGGACGAGTTTAAGTCTTGTGAGAATTTTTAGATATAATATCCCCAAACATAAAAAATAATACAAAAATTATAAACAAAAAAATAAAATATCACACAAACATATAAAATTTAAAACAAAGTAAAACGAATAACAAAGGAATGAGAGAAACAAAACTTTTCATACTTTTTATTCTTTATACATATTCAAACTTATTAGTTCATTTCTATACATAAAATATATTCGTATATACCTTTAAATGAGTGCTTGAACCACTATGATCAATATTATCGAGAGTATGTCTTATGAGGATAAAGTAAAAATGAATTTGAATTCCTTATACTCAAATAAGTATATTAATATTGATACATTTTTTTATTTAAATATGAAAGTGATTTTCAATTAATTATTATAATGAATCATGAATATTTAGAATATTTAAATAACTTATGCCATAGATTTTAATCATAAACTTAGACAAAAACTTAATGCAAAAAATTGTTACGTATAAATTTTGTCTGATTTATAAAATAGCTTACTAGTGCACGAATCACTTATAAAAAATGATAAGTACACTTTCAATGTAGGTCTAAAGAGGAATAAAGTAATTATTAAATAATTCACCGAATTATTAAAAACAAAAATAATAACCTAAACATCCTGTCATAATTATTTTGTTTAAAGATCTAAACTATTGATATAAAAATAAAGATAAATTCAATAAACATTTAAGTAATTAAACATTTATCATGCAATGGAGACATTATGGGATACATTAGCTAGTTAATTATGCTTGCTCAATATTTAAGTAGATCATTAAAAATATGGATTAAGATTATTGATTCTTCTTTTATAATAAGAAAATATCTTAAGGTAGTGATCAAATTCTTTTGTTAATCAATTATCAACTTAAAGTCTTTTGGCGGATATCATTAATTGATAATTGAATAAATTTTTCTTTATTTCAAAGGAAATAATAAAGCATTTAGTTGATGCTTTAAGCGGGGCTATCAATTTAAACTCTCATCAAGGTGTCTAAGTTAAGTTTATGATTTAAGTATCTAGAACTAACTTTCAAATTTTAAAACTATTATGAAGGATATGTCATAAATATATCTTTTAATAATAATTCTTATAATAATCTTTGAAATAGACCATGCCTCAAAATAGATTTAGATTGCAATTATCTAATATTCGTGAGTATTACTCTAAATCAGAGTTAGATAATTTAAATCATAAATCTAACTCTCTTGTTTATTATAAAAAACACTTCATCAATATATTTTTCTTTTATGAACTTCATTTTAATCTTAATGAAGAAATAAAGCTTCACAAGAGTAACAACATTAGTAATATCTCATATTATTTATAGCCAGATATGTAGAGTTTAATAAATGATCAATAAATTATATATATATATCATGTAAAATAAAACTTAGAGATAATCTAAAAGGAATATATTTAAATATACCTCAACAGAATTCTTAGAATTCCTTTCATTTTGAAAAATTTCCATATAGAATTTTCTCACTATCTATTGAATTGAAATTATAAACTATTATATAAACCAAATTTGTTCAACTCTTAATTGAGAGAAATTTAAACTACTAAAATAAAAAGCTAAAAAGCTAAAAAGCTTAAGAGACTAAGAATTGAAAGGAATAAGAAGGTTGAGAGATATGGACTACAATGAAAATTGGGTTCTTTTATAGGTGGAGAAAACAAGAGAAATATGGATTTTTAGACTAGCGTCGCGGCACCCAATTGTTTTAAGTCCTGGTATACATAGGTTGTGCAAGGTTTTGGCCCGATCTATTGCATTCATGCCCTGACATACAACTTTTTCATTCCATCGTCCACATCATATTTGGGAACATTGACAACACTCTTATTACCTCACGCTGCGACACACAAAACTTTCATGTTGTGGCATCCTATGCTCTATATCAATTGGAATGCTTTATTTCTTTTATTTCCTTTTCCAAGTTTTAAAACATATGTAATGCTTTACATATGTTATCTTTTCTTAATCTAGCTTCTAAGTTGTAATAGGTGATTATATATATATATTTCTTCAAATTGAATCATTTAAATACAAGAAATACTTAAAAAATAAAAAAAAATATACCTGTGATTCCAAAAAGATAGATTTTTTTAAAATGATAGTATAACTAAGAAAATATGAATTTATGTAATCATTTAATAAGAATAAAATCACAATATATTAAGTGATTTTAGGCATTTATTAGTTAGCCTTAGTTACGTATTTATAGTATGAGATTTAGACATGATGAAAGTAGGATTATTGTTGTAGAGGTATAAAAAAATTAGAATTCTAAACATAGAAAATATGGAGTAAATGGGATAAGGATGCTAAAAATTTGGAAATTGTGTGTAAATCTGAAAGCATGGGCCATAATGCACAAAAATGTTGTTGTATACAATCTGAAAGTACTAGACCTAAGTGAACTATACCAAACAATGAAATATTTCTCCATAACTATACCACTTATCATTAAGGATATAACCACTTTGATGTGCATGCATGAGGGTTATAGTCGGTTTGGGATACCCAAATAAGATTTAACCCCATTTTGATTTGAGTAGTAAAAAAGGAGGAGCTAAAATGGTTAGAACTTAGGATTGTTTACCCTATTTCAGATAATGAATGGGTGAGCCCCATTCATATATGCCAAAAAAAGAGGTATGATAGTGGTGGCTAATAAGAAGAACAAATTAATTCACATGTGAACAATTACATGTTAAAGTGTGTGTGTGGACTATAGGAAAGTGAACAAGAGAACCAAAAAGGATCATTTTCACTCCCTTTTATTTATCAAATGTTGTTTAGATTGGCTGGACATTCCTTCTTCTGCTTGTTGCATGGCTAATTGGGATATAATCAAAGAGTCATAGCACTTGAAAACCAAGAGAAAACCACTTTCACATACCATTTTGTTACTTTTACTTTTACAAGGATCATATTTGGACTATGTAATTAATGACTACGAAAATAGAGTTATCAGTGCACTTTTTCCTTAATATTTTCTCGTTTTATTAATTAAGTAGTATTTTTGGGGTTAAAAATATTAAGATATGAACCTTCTAGTGAAAGGGATGAAAATATAATTTTTAAGAATTTTTTTAAATTTTTATGAATTTTTATTGTAGAACCAATCAGAAGACACCATATGGATGCCACATAAGAAATGAAGCTAACTAGGCAAGCCATGTGGATTCCATACAAGAAAAGAGGGATAATCGTGCAACGTTGCGTGTACCGAGTGATACAAGCCATGCCATATTTTGGCACGATGTTAGTTTTGAGTTGCACCGCTCGGTTAACGGGCGTGCCACTCATCGTTACCTAATTCTTTCCTTCTTTTCACAAAGGTGTCATTAAAACCATATAATTAAATCACCACATGACATATGGTGCTGACTCAACATGTATTGAGTATGACTATTCCACCCTTAGCATGAGTCACATGTTGACTCGTCTAGTAAATCTCTCGTGCCAATGTCATAACCCCATTGGCCAGTGCTGTTTAATTTATTTTTTTCATCTCAACCCTTGATCTGAAGCTAATCTAAAGGTCTAGATTCCATCTGGGCCTAATTTAACCCTATAATTACCCCAAAAATTGTAATGAGTCAAAAATTATCAATTTTTAATAGTTTTTTGGGGCAAGAAGAATAAAAAATATAAAAAATTCAAAAGGAGATACAATTTATGTAGAGATTCATGAGAATATTGGTGCTATAATTCAATAGATTGATTATATTTCTTCTTTTTCTCCTTTCTTATCTATTTTTATGTCTTTCTTTATGAAAAATATGAGTTTTATGAACAAAATTATATCTAATCTATTAATATAGGAGTCTTATGAACTCACTTGTTTACATGTGATAATATAATATTTTACCTCAATTATGATTTTGATTTATTTTATTATTTAATCTAATTTTATACTATTAATTGTTTGACTAATAATTGATCTATAGAGGCAATATAATAGATTTGAGAAAATTATTTAATTATTTGTCTTAAATAAATAATATGTATATTTTTTAAGCAAAGATATATGAATTTTATGTATGTTATCCATAATTGATAAACTTAATGAGTAGTATGCAATTTAATTGATATGAGAGTGTGAATAGGCTAATTACTGTATGATATGTATTTTACTTGAGAGAAGAATACATGATATGTTAGATTCAATTGATCATTAAATTGATTAGTAATTATATTAAGGGATTTTAGTAACTCACATATTTAGAAAATTAGAAGATTGAATATTCCTACATACTTTCTCATATATTTTTTAGATGTCAAATTTGAGTAAATTAATTACTGTAATTTGTTTTTAGTTATTTTAATTTTACTTCCTTAAAACATCAAAACACAAAAAATGATTTTTTAATTTTTTACTAATTAATTACTGTAATTTATTTTTAGTTATTTTAATTCTACTTAAAACATAAAAACACAAAAAAAATGATTTTTACTTTTTTAGTTTTAAAATTGGTTTCTAATAACATAATTTCTGAGAGAACAATATTTTCTTATCATTATATTACTTGTTGTAATACGTATATTTGTCTATTTATTGCATAAAGGGCATTTATAAAATATCAAAACCTTTATATAATCTTTTGGGAAAAGACATGTCATTTTTGTTTAACCCAAAGTGCTTACATGTATTTGAGATATTAAAGAAGAGCTGGATAACACCACAGAATTGTATCCAATAAATAGGCAAGTATACGTATTACAACAAGTAATATAATGATAAGAAAAAATCGTTCCCTCAGAGATTATGTTATTAGAAACTAATTTTAAAACTAAAAAAGTAAAAATCATTTTTTTGTGTTTTTATGTTTTAAGGAAGTAAAATTAAAAGAACTAAAAATAAATAACAATAATTAATTAAATCTTATTTGGTAACTAAGAAGATATATGAGAAAATATATAGGAATACTTAATCCTCCAATTTTCTAAACATATTAATCACTAAAATCCTTCCAATATAATTATTAATCAATTACATGATCAATTAAATCTAATCTAGCATGTATTCATTTCTCAAGTAAACTACACATTATATAGTAATTAACCTAATCACACTCTCATGTTAATTAAATTGTATACTACTCATTAAATTCAATTATAGATCACATACATAAGAATATACATTTATGTCTAGAAACTATGCATGTTATTTAATCAAGACAAACAATTAAATAATTCTCTCAAATGTACTTAATTGCCTCTATAGATCAATTGTTGGTCAAACAATTAATAGCATAATTTTTTTAAATAATATAATTAAATTAAAATCATAATTAGGGTAAAATATTAGATTATAATATGTTGAAAATTGAATTCATAAGACCCCTAGATTAATAAATAAGCTAGACATAATTTTATTCATAAAGCTTATATTTTTCATGAAGAAAGACATAAAAATTGATAAAGAAAAAAAAAGAAGAAGAAGAAGAAATATAGTCAATCTTTTGAATTGTAGTACCAATATCTTCAATCCCCATAAAAATTGTATCTCTTTTTGATTTTTTTTGTGTTTTTCTCTTTTTTTGGCTCCAAAAACTGATAAAAAATATGTTAGTCTCGACTCATTAGGATGTATAGGGCAATTAAGGGGTTAAATTAAGCTAAGCTAGAATCTGAATGGTCAGATTAGCATTAGATTAGGGGTTGAGATGAAAAATGAAAAAGTAAAGCGCTAGTCAATAAGATGGTAGCTTCTCCTTGATCTTAAAAATTCATAACAATTCTAGAAAAAGCCCAAAAAATTACAAAAAATATATTTTCACCCATTTTCACTAGAAAGTTCATATTTTAATGTTTTCAACCTCAAAAATACTACTTATTGAATAAAATGATAAAATATTAAGTAAAAAAGTGCATTGATTACTCTATTTTCACAGAGTCATCAAAAAACCAACCCTATCGTGTGTGCAAATGTACTTGCATACAAAGTGTACCTAACTATATGCATGTGTGTGTTACTAATACCCAGTACCCAATCTTACATAGAGAAATATAATACACTAAGTAAAATAAATAGACACCATGTTTTGTAAATGAGAAGCTAACAAATAGACATAAGAACAATGTGACTTACATTTTCCCTTTTTGGATTTCTGTGTCAAAACACTATATAATTAAATACACAAACTTATCAAATATAAGATGATCGTGAAGATGTCCTAAAGTTGTTTGTTCCCATGAACAACACAACAACACATACCAAAAACCAAAAGACAGCCCTACTCCAAGTGCATCCATCTTAAGTGCTCCATCCACATTCATGATTCAACTTATCCAATCCTCTATTACAAGGAACTTAGCACCACTACACAAAGCACACTTGAAGCACAAAAACTCCACTATACACTTGTAACCTACACACATGAAACAAGCATATACTACATTAAAGCATCATGCAAAAATAGCTCATAGTCCATCCAAATACTGTCGTTTTAGCCTTACATAGGTACACACTGATAGTTTAAACACAATTAACATGTAGCATAAACTAACACCATCTATATGATATATAATTATGAAAACCCCCTAATTATATGTAACAATCCCCTTAAGTGTATACTTATTAGATAAACATAATGTAGGGTAGACTAAAATTACCATCCCATGCAGTAATTAGCATGTGAACAAACAAATACAATGCCCAAACAAACACATGTAATGCACACTTCTCCTTCTTTTTGACATGGAAAGTAAAAGTAAGCACACATAAAATGAAACATACCATACCCTTATATGAAAGAGAGAAGTCAAACAAAAATGAAATAATCATAACACTCATGCTAAACAAACAAAAAAAGAAGCAACACATACAGTTATGCTAAAAAAACCAAGAAAAACATTGAGACAATAACCAGGTAAAAGCATGTAACAAACACCAACCTGAGTGTATAGAAAAATCAAGAGTAGTGCAGACGAAAAGCATCTCCCTAATGTGATAGAGAGCATGAAACCTCATATCTATACGTGTTGTAAGAGAGCTTAAGGGGCTTCATAATGTGCATACAACATATTAATAGGACGAGCCGTCAAACACCAATGGCACATAAATGTGTCATCAAACTTGTAAGAAGACGTTGAATAGAAGTCTAACTATATTCTAAGTTAGCACACTCCTTGTGACTCAACAACATTCCCCCAAACATCAATGCCACTTAAATATGTTAGCGAATCCCCAAAAAGGAGTTGGTTAGAAGCCCAACTATCTTCCAAGTTAACACACTCCTAGTAATTCAGTTATCTTCCCCCAAAAACACTTGGGTGTATTCAATCCTATAACCTTACCCCATATTATGTGCACACATACAAAAATACATGTGAACTACAAATAATAAACATGCAATAACTCACTATAACAGGGATGCAGGTAAATACATCAAAACACATATGAAACAAGAGATTGTAAATAATGCATGCAACAAGTCAATCTAAAAGTCCTATTTATGCATTGCTCATACAAAGTGATGAAAGGAAGAAGAGGGCGTCACAATAACATAATAGCATACTAGAAACTCATAAATAAACAAACAAAAAGGATGCCAAACACACACAAGACTTCTCCTAACACTATATAAATGACACACATCTCTCCCCATAAAAGTATACATATGAGGTAATAAATATGTTATGCATCCTACTCTCATAACTTCCAACATAGAAGCATCTACACATAAAAGGAAACAAGAAATACAGAACAAGGGAAGCAACCAAAGAATCTTTAATAAATTAGAGGGTCCTTAATGAATATTCAACACAATCAATGTAAATATCCACATGTCCATCAATCCATGATACATTCATGTAAGGGTATGACTAAATTTTTGATGACATGCTCCATATGTGTTATGCAAACTTATATACTTTTTATGCCATCATGATATGATTATGTGAACCAAGCGTATAGAAATATAGACTCAAATTGTACCAAATTTCATAAGTTCACATTTAACTCCTCTCTCCACTAAAGTAAGCGCAAGCTTAAGAAGAAATCAATAAATTTTTCAAAGGTTAAAATCTTTCAAACATTTAAGCATAGTTACACCTTTAGATTATCACAACTTACAACCACAAGAACCTTTAAACAAAGGTTATTTTCCTTTTATTTTCAAAATATAAACACTCATAATTTTTTCAAACATAGGATCCTTTTCATTTATAACTTAGCTTTTATTCGCTAAAATCCATTTTTTTCTTTTTCTTTTTCTTCCTTTTTTTATTTTTCATTTATTTCCTTTCTTTTACTTTGTTCTTTTCTTTTTCTTTAAACATGAGAGTAACATAAACAATCCCAAGGAAGAAAAGTTCAACAAATCAAAGTTGAAACTCAACATAAGGTGTGCTAGATAAGTGGGAATAATTATTTGGGCTAAGCGACCATTTAAGTACAAAGAAATAAAGGGATAATATAAAGGCTTAAAAACGAAGATTGAGGACAAGAAAACATTGGTAGCTTGAAATTTCCAAATGATCCAAAGATGGCCTAAATCCTCTTGTTATCTAAGCAGTACCTAGGATTTTGCTTTAAGAGACACTAAAAGTAGACTCTTGAGCTTGTTGATAAGAGTCAAATTATTTCATTTTTTTATGATTTAAATGTTGATATTTGTGTGAAAATGGTGTTTATTTGATTATTTAATCCACAAATGTCATTTCATGGGTATTTCGTGTTTAAAGTGAAAATTCAGGTAAAATCATGATTTTGGAGAAGTTTCGGACAAATTTCAATGATCGGGATTGAGTGCAAATAAAAAGAAAACAAAGTTTCAAAATTTGGAATTCCACCGCCAACGAAAAGATTCTCGCCGTCGGCGAAAATCTTACAGAGAATACGGTGAAAATCATGCAGGGAGCACGGATTCTAGAAAATTGATCTCGCCGTCGGCAATAATCAGCGGAACCAAAATCGTAACTTTTCCAGAAATCTCGCCGCGGCGAGAATAATATCTCCGCTGGCGAGTTTCGTCCGAAAACACATTTTTTATGTTTTTTGTTCCAAAATTTCCCATAAAACCCTAGATCTATATATAAAATATGATGGAGAAAGAGGCATACGGCAGAGAGAGCATATCTGAGTCATTTTTGGAGGAGAAAAGGCAATTTTGAAGAAGCTTGAAGGATCATCACCATTGTTGCTACCAAGTCTTCATCTTCAAGAGTTTTTCGTCTCTTCTCCTTAGCTTTTATTTTCTTCATTTTATTCAGATTTGTTATTCATGGATTCAATTGATAATGTTTGTTCTTATTTATATTATGAACTAATTCGTTTTTGCTAAGGCTATGATGTAGTTGAATCAAGAAAATCTGATTTCTTTTGTTATTGTTATATGAGTTCATTGTTTTCAAGTTGAGTATTTATTTCCATGCATAATGTTTTTAAATTTCTGGCCAAGATTTAGATGATTTGTTGCATTATATTGAGACCGAGAGGAGATGTGTAATGAATGCTTCTTGTGATAAATACCGTATGTTGAATGCGAGTGTGAGAACTAATGCATGATGTATGTGGTTATTCTAGAAATTCCATAAATCGTAATGTGCTTGTTTGTGATTAAATCTTCATAGAAATATAGTTGGTTTTCATAGATAAGTAATTCTAATATAACTCGAGAGAGAGTATTAGGTAAATTTGGGTTTTTCCACCATCACTTTTAGCTTTGATTCTCATATAACATGACTTGAAATAGGATTGAATTGATTTAGCGAAATCAAATGCCTTAGCATTTTTAATCATTTGTGAACAACATTCAATTGTGTTATTTGCATTTAGTTTTAAGTTAATTTGTTTCTTAAAAAAATTTCAACAATTCGGTTTTCAAATAAAATTAGGATTAGTCAATTTTGGTACTTAGTAACGCCATTCCTTGTGGGTTCGATATCCGTAATTTTGCACACTTTATTACTTGAATGATTCGTACACTTGTGAAAATACGCATCACTTGTTAGAGACATACAAATTATTAAAGTAATAGATCTATACAAGCTTTTCAAAATAGCCATACAAATTCACTAAGTTATGGCATGTGCAAGAAAAAGTTTATTTCAAATAAAATATAAAAATTTAGACATACACTCAATGAATACATATGTCAAAACAATCACATTTCAATCCAAGTTGAATGCATGCCTACCATATATCATCAAGGGTCTTTAATAAGTTCATTTTACTTGCAGAAGGGATAGTAGGATAGAAAAACAAGCAGAACTATCCTAGAAAGAGAGTGAAAGAGTGAAGGACAGTGTCAAAAAGAAAAATATAATAAACAAACTAGATGATAAGGATGGCCTCAAAGGAGATTATCGGCCAAAAAGACAAGGATATGTGTCAAGAGATATTATCAGCATAAACTTTACAATTTTGCCTCTACAGAAAGAAAAGGAAACAAATTATACATAGTTTCCTCAAAAGAGATCATTGGTAACACTTGTATCATCACCAGTGAAGGGAAGGAAAGAAACCGATTAACTAATGAGCAATACAAGTGACACCCCTAAGAGAGAGAAGAAGTAAGGGTTACTACAAAAAAATCTAAGCATGTGAGAAAGGCTTAGGTGACATACTTAGATAGGGTCAACACTCCAAACACTATAAATGCCAACCAAACACATTAATCTAGTCACAATAATGCATATTTGTTAAGAATCCTAAAGATGGGTAAATAATCTATATGAAATACAAATGCACATGGAAAACCTGAACAAGCACAGTACATATAAACACTCAAGTACTCAAACCTTTAACACACCTTAGAATTCTTCGAATAGACATCTAAAGCACAAAAGAATGAAATATAGGCAAAATATGAACAATAATCAATAAGAGATAAATAGAGAACTAACACACAATATGCTAGGTATAAGAGAGAAGAACCTAGTAAAATAGAAGAGATACATTCTATATGACATGGCATATAAATGACAAAGCTATAAGAAGAAAGACCCTAATACTTTGACAATACATGCTAACAAATATGTGACATGATGCTTATGCAAATAGCCATAAAAGAAGTAAGTAGTAAGCAAGGAAAACACAAAAAAACAAGTCCAAGTAACTAACAGGAGAGAATACTAGTACAAGATCAAACATTTTGACATAGCATTAAGTAAAGTAATTAACATACTATATATGAAAAAGAAGTAAATAGAGAGAAAGAGATATGCATGCATAAGTAAATAGGGAACATGTTGACAATAAAATTTTATGGAGATAAACAACTTCACAGAACAACAACAACCCATACCATTGGTGACACAAGGAAAAAATATACAATGGGTGTATATGTGTAGATAAAGCTATAGAATCGAGCAGCTAAGTGGTTAAGCCAAAACTAGTGTGACCAACTCTGATACCAATTGAAGATTCTAATAAGTAGGAAAAATTACATGAAGGTTAATTGTCCTTTCGACTCAAACAAGTAATTAGGACCTAGATGAAGGGTGAACATTCTAACTCATTGAATCATTTAGAAGCTCTATATCAATTCATCCAAGCATGCCTCACAAAGTGAATTAAGAAATTAACACAATGGAATTACAAAACAACAAGATCAGTTCAAAACACAATAATAATAACTAGTAGATACAACAATAATAATCTACAGAATACACATTATTGACAGTATGCCTCATAGACTTCTATCCAAACTATCAAAATGCATACATGGCATACAATAATAAAGAGTCTCACACTTGGTTTAATTCTAGGGTAAGGACATACAACCTACTTAAAGACTCACACCAAGTTTGTATCCATGTAAAAGGTAGATTATATTAACACATAATCTATACATACATATCTACTAAGTAGTCCAAGATCCAATATACAATCAAGTTAAGGAGATTCTGACTCATTAAGGACTTAACCCAACTTTGCAAACGATGTAGATAAAAACACCTGATAGATATTCATAGCTATAATATAAATGAACACAGATAAGCAGTATAATAAAGTAGTAGATCTAGAATTCAATAATGGCGTAAACCCATATAAAAACCATATCCATGTGGTAATATCCCCATTTTATTTAAGGAAACCACCCAGTAGTAAACAATCCACTTATCTATAAAATAGTTATAACTCTAACAAAAAATTAAACCACTAATATCTCTATCAACTAAGACCTTCATCCTAACTACCTATTATTGCTTTTCCTTGCCACTTTTGTAACGACCTCTAAATTCAACACCACTCAATGTGGTGTAATAAAAAACTAGGAATCAATCATGAGTGACATGCATAATAAAAAAACCATCCTCAAATATGAACACCAAATAAACTACAAAGGACACACAGGCCAGCATAAACCACCAAGGGACACACAGTCTAAGTGTGAGAACTCAAAGAATTCAACTCTACCCACTCTCACAAAGAGATTCTCACATATAAAAAGTTGCAATATTGAAACTACTAGTCGACACATGGCTCACCTCACATAAATTGCTTACAAATACCACATTAAGCACGATTTTCCTCACATAATCATGAATCACTTACTAACAACACATAAGGTATTAGTTATCCAAAAATAGAAAGAACAAGATTTCAATTTGATAGAGCTCCATTACATATATTTGGATGCAAAACAACAAGAAATGAGGTATATTTATAGAACTTGAATTTGCTACCTTGCTACGCCAACCACCTCACCAAGGGTAATAGTAAGGATGGTGGCAATCTTGGTGGTGATATGCTAAAAAGTCCCATTTTTTGTTCCAAATTTTTTTGAGTGATTTCCTTGAATACCCATACCCAAAATGAACCAAAAACACAAGCGACAAAGTTGGATTGCTCACATGCTCACTTTCCAAAACAAAAACATTAAAATTAGCATGCACATTATGAAAACTAACCCCATGGTATATGTAGACATGCTTGCATGCAAAATGTACCTAATTATGTGCGTGTATGTATTAATGATCTATAGTAACCAATATCATACCAAGAAAGATAGATGCACTAAGTAAAACAAATAGACATTGTGTTTTGTATACATAAAGGCAACAGAAAAACATAAGAACAATAGGACTTACAAACTCCTACATAGGACACAATTTTATGTGTACGATGACCTGTACTTATTCAAAAGGTGCAGTGATGGTATGCTTAGGAGATTAATTCCCTTAGAGGAAACACTATATATTCTAGACCATTGTTATAGATCGAACTGTGGAGGCCACTTTGGAGTAACTTGAACGACATCCAAAGTATTACAATTGGGCTTCTATTGGCCTTCATTTATAAATATTCCTTTGATTTTATTAAAAATTATGATAGATTCCAAAAAGTAGGAAACATTTCAAGGGACATGAGATGCCATAAAATGCCATTCCAGAAGTGGAGTTGTTTGATCTTTAAGCTATAGATTTTATTGGTCGCTTTATACATTCCTTTGAGAACTCTTACATTCTTATGGCTATGGATTATATGTCTAAGTGGATGGAAGTTATTTCCACTCGAAAAAATGATGACAAGGTAGTAACTAAATTTTTCGCGAAGAAAATCTTTACTAGGTTTGGTGGTCCAATGGAAATAATAAGTGATAGGGGTAGTCATTTCTGCGACAAATTCTTTAATGCAATATTATCAAGCTATTGTTTCAAGCATAAGGTAATATGCAAGTAGAGGTTTCCAATAGAGAAATAAAAAAAAGTTCTAGAGAAGGTAATATCATGTCAAGGAAACATTGGTTGTCTAAACTTGATAATGCATTGTGGGCTAAAGGACAACTTTCAAAATACCTATTAGCATGTCTCCATATTGCTTGGTGTTCAAAAAAACTTTTCACTTACCAATGGAATTATAGCATAGAGCCTTCGAGTCCATAAAGAGTTTAGAAAATTATTTTTCACTTAAAAACTCAAGTTTTCCCACATCTTTTAATTAATTTTAAAAATGCAAAATGGGGTATTTGTAGAAATCCCTTGAGCTATTGCAACCCTCGATGACCATCTCAGGGAGGATAATAGTTGTCACGCCAAGGTAATGGCTACACTTTCTTGCTAACCTTCTTGCTGGCTATCTCACTTACCATTCAGTGATCACCTTAATGACCTCCAAAAACTAGCGATTTTGTGTGAAAATTTTACTATGTAATTTTTCATAAATACCTAAAAAAAGAAAACTAATGTAAAAATACAACCTAAACATATAAAATATATGCTCCAAACCTCCTGATGGTGTCTGAATCATACAAGCATATGAAGTATAAAAATCATGAGTGTGACTAAATAATTTAATACAAACTTTGTGTTTTATAGATGAGAATTCCAACACGAAAATAACAGGAACTAGATGAGCTTCCAAGGGCTTCTCCCAATAAATGATGAATGAAACATGTGGGTGTTCTTATAGATTAAGTTGAACAAGAAAAATTGAATCTTTTCCCAAAGGCTTTTATGCACCACCTATAGGAAACCTAAGAAAACTTTTGTCACACAAAATTTTGCCTATTGTTTGGCTATAAAATGAATATAGGAATTTATTCCAAATTCTAATGTAGAAATCAAAAATTATATCTCTTATATGGTGCATAAGTGTATATAATGAGTGATTTGCTAACACAAGTTGAGTAGGGCTCAATCTCCAAAATTGACTCAACTTTATCCTTTTGGTTCTTAACTATAATAGCCATGCACTCCCAAGGGAGTCATTTTCTTTAAGAGTAAATAATTTAATCTAATTAATTCATTATTTTAAATCCTATACTTATTCAAAAAATAATTTCCGATTTGGTGATTTCGCAAAATGGCCTTTGCTTATCCAACAAGGATACACACTTACCATGAATATATATTGGCATTTTTAATTTTTACTAATTAATTACATAATTATTTAGTCCAACTAAATAATACATAATTTAACTTATTCATACGAATAAATATGGCCAGCAAAATTACCAATTTACCCTCTTTATTTATTATGATGATTATGAAAATCACAAATTATCAACATACAAAATTATTCGATCGTTGTTATGGAGTGGACTTGAAAACCCATGGAACTATGAAATTAAGTTGAACAAGACTTCACATTTAATTAACCTCTCAATTAAAATATCAACTTTGCAAATCATAAAATTACTCCACTAAAAACGTGGGATTGAACTCCTAAACTTACAACTGTTATTTACTTAATTTCCAAACTTGAGTGATCCAATGTGATACGTGCTTAAAAATAATACATATATTGTGATTTATAGGTGCTAAAAGATTGATATTGAATTTTTACTGAAGTATTTTATAAATTGTGTTTTTGAAATCATGTGATATGTTTTAGTGTATTTCAAGTATTTTTGCACGTTAAAAGATGCAGATGACAAAGGATCAAATAAATCCTCACAATTAGGGACATAATTATCATACAATAGAGAAATTAAATGTAAATGTTTATACATGTCAAAGGTGGGTCAAAACATGAAAGTGGGAAAAACAAGAGCGTGTTGTGACATGAGTAAATGTATGCTGCAACACAAGCTTTTTGGATGGAATTTCATAGAATTAGAAACAACCTAGTGCCATGACATGAGTCCAAGCATGCCATGACCCATGCTATCAAATTTTCACTAAAACACTAGACTTTCAACATTCTTAACCCAATTATTCTAGATTTGATAGCTTAGAATTTTAATTCTTTTAGACCTCTACAACATAATCTTAATTACACTGTGTGTAACAATAAATATGTCGCTATGGTTAACAAAAAAATAGGCATAGATTTTAGACACATAATGCATAGAGAATTTGAAGGCTAAACGTAAGATATGGTCCATTTATAATATGCATAATTAAGATCATCCTATAAATGGCTATCGATCGATGTATTGAAACTCTTATATCATAAAGTCAATATTTTTACATATACTCATATGTTAAGTTTAAACATACATGAATAATTAAACATCTATATTTTATTTAATGAATCAAATAATAAATATGAATGATTTAATAACTTTTTATTTTTCTAATTTATATAAGATAAATACAAATACATTTACATTTTTAGGCTCATATCCCAATCGTGTCAGAAAAGAGTTAACACGAGAAATGTTATATAGTTCCTTAGTAAGCAAATTTAAAAAGTCCCACATTGATTTGGGTGTTGTATTTTGGGTTATAAATAAAGCCCCATGCTCCACTTCTAAAACATCCCAAAATTTGTAAATCTTCCTCTCTTTTGTAAGAGTAATTGATTAGCTCATTTTTTCCCAATTAGTTGTAATTTTGGAGTTCATCCATTTGGAGATAGTGGAATTGGTCAATAATGCCGGATAATATAGGTAATATTTATACGAAACCTTGTTAAATTTCTAAGGTTTTTATTTTTCTACTTTACTACTTCTTTAGTTTTTTTTTTTTTTGCATTATATTTCCAAAGGCATTATTTTGTTAGGATAATTTGAGTTCTATTCATTTAAATCATAAGTGAATAGTAACTAATTAGAATAGAGAAAATGTACCCTATTTTCCCAATAGTTAGTATCAGAATACTATTTTTTTTACCTAGGAATTTGTTCATATTCTATTTGTTTGCTATTGGAATATAGCTGCTAGTTGTTGTAATTAATTTGAAGATATGGAAGAAAAGTCTCCCTCAAATAAAGACTAGTCATCCACCTCAGGGAGAACAATTGTGATGACTACAAGATTCAAGGTGGAGAAGTTTGATGGAACCGTCCATTTCAGCATATGGTAAGGCAAAAATCTAGATGCTCTATTTCAACAAGGTCTAGAAATTTCCATTGAAGAAGAGAACCCATATGAAGTAGATGAAGTCAAGTGGAAAAATATCAACCTATTGGCATGTGGGACAATCTATTCGTTTCTCTTAAGAGAACAAAAGTATGCATTCATGAAGGAGACATCCGCAAGTAAGGTATAGAAGGAATTAGGGAACAAGTTCATGAAGAAGAGTGGATAGAATCGACTCTATTTAAAGAAGATGATGTTCCATTTTGATGACTTTCTAGATATCATAATGAGGGCTTAAAAACCATTAAAAATACCATGATTTAATTCACTTTAATTAATTAAACATATTTATATTTGTATAATTTTATCATATTTTTATATAAATTTGTGTTTTTAGAATCACATGTTATTTTATTATTTTACAGGTATTTTCATTCAAAAATAACTTAAAGACTCAAAAATAAATACTGGAGGTAATACATCACAAATATGTTGAGAACAAATGAGAATAAGTAAAAAAAATGAAAAAAATGGAGAAAATGGGTCAATTTGGTAAAAAATGTCTAGTCCTACATGCACTAACACACACCTAATACTCGTCCCATGCATACCCAGAATAGGCTTAGAACATGCCGCGCGTAACTAGCACACACCCATACCAAGTAATTTGGGTGCCAGCTCACGCCAACACTGAGTCCTGTGCATCCCAATTGTTGCAAATCTCACCCCTAACATGCGTGACAACCTGTCCAAACGCATACAAAATCAATTTTTGAGCTATTTTCCCACTTTTTTTGGCCTTTTCCTCATCTATAAAAGGACCATGTCTCCTATTGTAAAAATAATCCCTAAAATATTTTCCTCTATTGTAAAAATCATCTCTAGTTCTTAGTTTTTTTAGTTTTAAATTTCTTCTTTTTTTAGAAGAACTAGTTATGCTTTTATATATTTTTAGTTTTTGATTCAATAAATGGAAATCCAAATCCGTTTGTAGGTTTCTGTAGGAGTTTTTTTCGGTATAATTTTAAAATGAATTCTTTACAGTTATTTTTTAGGTTTTATTCTTATATGTTATATTTATATTGTCTATGATTAAATTTAACATAACTACTTGTTTATAAATATGATATAATAATAATGTTATTATGTTTGCGAAGTATTAAATAGGTAAAATATCACTATAAAATAAATTGATTTTGTTTTTATTCAAGATTTTATATTAAGGATGTTAGAGAGAAATATATTATTATTATTTACAAACTAAAATGTGAAAATTAAATTTTAAGATTTAATTATTCGGTTTGATTTAGAGTTGTGTTTTTTTATTTGTTGGCATAATCTCACGGTAGTTAGAGTGAATTTCTATTTCAAAATTTTATAAAAACTATTATTCAAAAATGTATTGACAACATATTTTGAGTAATGGTTTTAAAACTTAAAAGTTAGTACTCAGATAATTAAATTCTTAAGTTTAATTTGGACACTTTGAATAAAGTTTAAAATGTTTAATCCCATCAAATGTGACATTCATATAAAAAAAAGAATCAATAAATGTCAATTTATATCTTTAATAACCTAAATAATGCGAGGAAGCATAATTAACTTAATTATTATATCCATCAATAGTCCACTTTTATGAATGATAAAAATTGGCATAATTGTTTATTGAATAATATTTATGTTTATTTTTTTGTTATTAGATTAGGAAATACAAAAATTAAAATATCATGACAGGATGTTTAGGATTTAATTTAATTTTTAAAAGTTTGAATAATAAATCAAAAACCACATATATTCCTTCCTTAGATCGACCTTAGGAATATACTTATCATTTTCTATAAAACGATTTGTGCACTTAAGAGAGTTTTACAAATATAAAAATGAAGTATCTACAAGATTGGTATTTCTAACCTAATACCATACTTGAATTCATCAAGTTTTTGGCGCTATTGTGAGGGAAAGAATAATGTTTTTAAATTATTTATTAAAATTTTGAAAACTTTTTGTGTTATAAATAGTTGTGATTTTTTTATTTTTTTTAGTTCAAAAAAATTAATTTCTTATTTTTAATTAAAAATATAAATAAAAAATTTAAACTTTAATTTATTTAATTATTTTCTTTTCTAAAAAAGATTTAAAAAAACTAATTAAAAAAAACTAATTGTGTAATAGCATGAAAAAAAATATATTTAAAGGAGTTCTACCTAGGAGACTAGTTCTTGAAAGCTTTTGTCCTACTAGTCTTTTCTGTGAACGTTGCTCTATTTAGGAGGATGATTTTTAAGGAAGCTTTGCCCCACCATTATTTCCTTGGAGCACTCTTGGTTTATACTTATTATGTTATTTAACTTGTAGATTAACTTAACTTGTTTGTTTGGTATTCTTGTATTAAATACTATGTATATTTTCTCTAAATTTTTGTATAGGTATTTTATTATTCTTTTCCTTTTTAATTGGAAGGTGTTTTAAATTTACACTTTAACTAGTCTATGGATGGTAGGAGATCCTTGGGACGAAAACTGCCTTTATCCAACTAGGTCAGGCTGCTCTGAATTATGACTTGAAAAACATTCATTTTTCCATGCGTCCTAATGAAGATTCTCTTTCCTTCGTTAGGGACTTCCATGCATTATTCCAAACTTTCCCCTTTGGTATTCTAAATGAGGATCAACCTAGAATGAGGTTTTTTCCCTACACCTTGAAGGACAAGGCCAAAGCTTGGTTGATGTCACTCCATCCACGTTCTTTGATGACCTGGGATTACATTTACAACAAATTCTTGGAAAAATTCTATTCCAACCAAAAAATATTAGATTTGAGAGCAAAGATTGCCACTTTCTCTCAAATGGAAGAAGAACCATTACATAAAGCCTAGGATAGGTTCAAAATGTTCCTTACTCAATGCGACCATCATAACTTTTCCTTGCAGTTGTAGAACTAATTATTTTACGATTGACCTATGTAGCAATGCCAATTCTTTGTCGACAACGCTGTCGATGGAGCTTTGGGAGAGAAGACAGCTTTAGAGATGTACAACCTCTTTGAGATGTTGGGTGCAAATTCCTAATAGAAAAGCTCACGAGTGGGAAGAGTTGGAGTTAATGAAAATGATTCCAAACAATGAAGTTCAACAATAACTTGTTCAATTGACCAATCAAGTTACCCTTCTCACTACGCAAACCAACACAAATAATGAACATTGTGGTTTGTTTGGGAACATAGGACATGGTACTGAAGCCTATCCATATCAAGGAGAAACACAAGCTAGACTTGAACATGTTAATGTCTCGAGAGCATATCAACAAAGAACAAGATTCGACCTCAATCCAAATACCTACAATCATGGGTGTAGAAATCATCCTAACTTCTCCTAGAGGCAAAATAACCCTTCTTTTTCCCAAAGCTCAAATCAACTAGGCAAGCAATTCCACCAACCCATTCTAAGTTGCCTTCCCAGTAAACCAATCCTAGAGGAAAACTTGAATTCTTTTATTCAATTCTATAAAGATAACCATTCTAAAACCAATCAATAGTTGGACTCTGTGGAAGCATCTATCAAAAAGGTGGAAGTGCAAGTGGAACAGTTAGTTGAACATTTGCAAAAAAAAAAAAAAGCAAAGACTAATTGAATGGTCAAATTGAATCAAATAAATTCAATGAAGGGGAGACATTGAGTTTTTCATTCTGAAATCTCCAATTAACTTCTTACTAGAAGACGATAAATTTTAGTCCTAAGTGGGAGGTCACCCATTATTGTATTTTTCTTTCTTTTGTTTTTTATTTTAAAAAATATGTGTAATAAAGTTCAAATAAAATAATAAAAATTCATTTGTTTCAAAAATTGTGTCCTTTCTTTAAATTTAGCATTAAAAAATGTAATTTATTGACTTAATTAACTTAGATTTTCACTAAAAAAAATAAAAAACTAAAAATTTAGGTTTTTTCAAGTGAGAAATCTTTCTTAGAGAATTACACTTTTTTTCAATGTAGGAGCTAGATGTTGATACGTAAGAGGAGGAGGATTAATGTCAACTACAAGTAGCCACGAGAAATGCAGGTGATATGCAAAAAACGATGAAGGACTATGTAACACCTTTCATTGGAAATGCAACTTGCATCATACAATTGCAAAAGGCTACATAGAACTATGAATTGAAAAAGATTCATTATTCTTTGTTGTCTTCCTTTTATTGTATTCCTAATGAAGACCCTTTGCATTTCATTAGAAATTCTATGCTATTGTTCAAACATTTCTACTACAAAGAATTGATGAAGACCAGCTTAGAATGAGGTGTTTTCCTTACACCCTCAAGGATAAAGCTTGGTCATGGTTCATTACTCTACATTTGGGTTCTCTAACAACTTCAGAGGTAGTCTATGAAAAGTTTATGAGTAAGTTATATTCCCATCAATAGATTACTGATCTAAGAACGAAGGTAGTAACATTTTCTCAAATAGATGAAGAGCCCTTTCATGAAGCCTGGGAAAGATTCAAACTTCTTTTTCATTCAATGTCCTCATCATAGATTTCCATTATAGCTGTAGAACCAATTCTTTTATGATGGGTTGACACTACAGAGTCAATACATGGTTAATAATGCTACTAGAGGAGTTGTGGGAGAAAAGACCACAGATGAAACCTATAGTCTCTATGAGTTGTTGGGTTCTAATTCCCAATAAAAAAGTACTAGAAGATAGAGAGCAGGAGTGAATGAAGTTGGCTTCGGTAATGAAATGACCTTGCAACTTGCCAAATTGACTAAGAAAGTGCAATTTCTCACTACCCACCAAATGCCAAATCAAGAGGTATGTGAAGTGTGTTTTTCAATTGGGCATGATGCCCGTAATTGTTCATATGCTTGTAATTATAGTGTGGATGCCAAAGAGGAAGTCAATTCCTTTCAAAGGTATCATCCAAACACCAATAATCACTCTAACCATCATTGGACACCAAGAAATTACCAAGCCTACACTTAATGTCAAACACTAAGGAAAATAAAAACCACCCTTACCCACCAAATCAATCTTTTAAGCTAACCATAGAGGATATCTTGAATTCTTTTATTCAAGTTAGTCACGATAACCAATTGATGAATAATAAAAGGTTGAGCACTATAGAGGCTTCAGTTAAAAGGATTGAAACTAAAGTTGGGAAAGTACCTGAACAAAAGCAAAGGCAAGAATCAGGAATGTTGCCCATTTAACCCAAACAAGTGGTAAGGTAGACAATACTAGTTTACCTAAAATCTCTAAATATCTATCTTGTAGTTCAAGTAACAAAGAAGGTGAAATTCTAGTCTTGTAAAAAGGAGAGACAAGTGCTAAACTTGTCAAACCTTCGGAAAAACTCATTGGGGAGTCATCTGACATCCTTAAAATTCAAAAGACAATAGGACCATACCAACTGCAAGTACCTTTTCCACACCAACTGAAAGAATCCCAACAAGATAAGCAATTCTATGATTTTTTTGATATGCTTTCTAAAGTAAATATCAATTTACCATTATTAGAAGTAATCATGAATGTGCTCTCTTATGCTAAGTTTTTTAAAGATTTGAACACTAAGAAAAAGAGGTAGGAACTTAACGAGCAAGGAGTAGTATCAGAAATTTCTAGTGCTATAATTCAGCACCGACTTCCCCCTAAGTTGAAAGACCCTATAAGTTTTATCATAAACATAACTATATGAGATAAGAAGGTCGCTAAAGCAATGCTTGTTTTAGGTGCTATTATAAACTTGATGCCCTACTCTATATTCTTATAGCCTGATTTAGAAGATTTAAAACCCATAACTATGTCCCTTTAAATTATAGATAAATCTCTTAAGTATCCAAAAGGAATAGTTAAGGATGTGATGGTATAGGTAGACAAACTGCTAATACTTGTTGACTTTGTGGTTCTAGATATGCAAGAAAATCTAGTCTTGGATAGAGAGCACACAATAATACTTGGCAGACCATTTATGGCAACTACCAAGACTATTATTGATGTCCAAGATGGAAATTTGAAAATGAAAATCTTAGGAGAGACTATTCATTTTAAAGTTTTTGATTCTTCAACTTTTCCTTCTATTTCTACCATCGATAAAATATTCGATGTTGACTCTTTGATTGTAGATGTATTATTGGATATTATCATATACCTATAGCACTAGAAGATCAAGAAAAGACCACATTTACAAGTCCTTTTGGAATAATTTTTATTCAAAGAATGCCATTTGGGTTATGCAATACCCCCACCACATTCTAGAGATGTATGATGTCCATCTTATCGAACATGGTGGAAAAATTCAATGAGGTTTTCATGGAAGATTTCTCTATCTTTGGAAACTCATTTGATGATTTCTTACATAAATTGACTTTGGTTTTAAAAAGATGCATTGAATGCAATCTAAACCTTAGTTGGGAGAAAATTCATTTTATGGTTCAACAAGGGATAGTTAGGACATATCATTTCAAACATAGGTATTGAAGTTGATAAGGCAAAAGTTTAACTAATTTCCAAATTACCTCCCCTACAGGATTTTACATAAGATTTATTAAATATTTCTTAGGACATATAAGATTTTACACACGATTTATTAAAGATTTCTCTAAAATAAGTCATCCCGTATGTAACCTATTATCAAAATATGTTTATTTTGTTTTCAACGATGACTGCCTTATTGTCTTTAATACCTTGAAAGAGAAACAAACATCTTCCCCTATTATTATGTCACCAAACTGGTCTTTACCCTTTGAAATAATGTGTGACTACTCTGATTATGCTATCAGAGCAGTCTTAGGACAGAGAGTAGATAAGTGTTTGCATGTGTTATTATACCACCACTGAAAATGAATTCTTGGCTATAGTGTTTTCTTTAGACCAACTCAAGTCTTATTTAGTAGAATCTAAAGTAATTATGCATTCTGATCATGCTGCTTCAAGATACCTATTAAGTAAACCGAATGCCAAGCCAAGATTAATCAGATGGGTCTTACTCTATTAAGAATTTGACCTAGAAATCAAGGATAAGAAAGGTAGTGAAAACTTAGTAGGTGACCATTTGTCTAGGTTGATTTCTGATTTCAATTCTCTTAAAGGTGAGAGTAATGAAGATATAGTAGAAACCTTTCCTAATGAACAGTTATTTTCAATAGATCCAAACCCATGGTATGCTGATATTGTAAACTATCTTGCCATTGGTGTTTTGAGACCTAACATTTCATATAAGGACAAGAAAAGTTTCTTAAAAACTATCAAGAACTATTTCTGGGATGACCCTTATTTATACAAGATTGGTCAAGATCAAGTCATTCGGAGATGTGTATCTGAAGAAGAACATAAGAGCATTCTAACCTTTTGTCATGAACTTCATTATGGGGGCCATTTTGGTGGCGAAAAGACAACCCATACGGTATTATAATCTGGATTATTTTGGCCCACTCTTTTTAAAGCTACTCATATGTTTTGTGCACAATGTGATATATGTCAAAAAAGATGTAGCATAAGCAAAAGAGATGAAATGCCTTTGACATCTAATTTAGTTTTTGAACTCTTCAATATATTTTGGTTTTTATGGATTATGTATCCAAGTGGGTAAAAGTTATCCTTACTAAAATCAATGATGCTAATGTTGTTGTAAAATTCTTGAAGGATTAAATATTTATCAAGTTCGGAATTCCTAGAGCTATAATAAGTGATGGAGGTATCCATTTTTGTAATAAAATCTTTGATAGAGTATTGAAAAAGTACAACATCACACATAGAGTCACTACTCCATATCATCCTTAAACTTCTGGTTTAGTTGAGGTAAGTAATATGAAAATCAAGGGAGTACTGAAATGTACCATGCGTTCTTCAAGAAAGGACTGGGCATTTAAGTTGAATGATGCCTTATGGGCATACCACATAGCTTACAAAACACCCATTGGGATGAGCCCTTACCGGTTAATATTTGGGAAAACATGTCATCCTTCCATTGAACTCAAACATAAGGCTTACTGGGAAATTAAAGAGTTAAACATGGACTTAGATAAAGTAGGAGAAAAATGATTCCTCCATCTTAATTAGTTGTAATATATTAGGAACAATGCCTATAAGAATGCCAAATTGTAAAAAGAGCGTACTAAGAGTTATCATGACAAGAGGCTAGTTCTTAAGACTCTTCACCCTGGAATGAAGGTTCTTTTATTTAACTTTCGTATGAGATTGTTTCCAGGAAAATGGAGATCAAGATGGGATGGACCTTTCAAAATAGTCCAAGTATTTTTTTTTCATGAAGCAGTAAAGCAATTGGATTCCAAGACACAAACAACATTCAAAGTCAATAAGCATCATTTGAAGCCTTATTTAGAAGGACCACACAACACTACCGAAATTGATTGCATGTGGTTGAGTGATCCTTAGCACCATAATGATGTGTTTTACAAAGACATTAAAGTAAGCCCTGGATGGGGGCAACCCATCATTGAAGGTAATTTTATTTTATTTTAAGAAATTTAGTTTTTTTTATTAGTTTGTTTTCTTTTATAAGCACTTTTTTATTTTATTGCATAAAATAACTGCTTGTTGAGATGTCTTAGAGTACCTATTTGTATGATTCAAATATGATGTTGGATGAAACTAGTGTTTTCCATCAAAATTCTTAACACATAAAGAAATTTGGTAACTTTTCTGTCCCTTCTCTTTTTACAATTTGCATTTGTTACATTGAGGACAATGTAGATTTTAGGTTAGGGTGGTAGGATTTAAAAGTTACACAAATTAGGCAAAATTTAAATTTTTTATAACAATGTGCCCTTATTTTGCTTATTTAGTTTTGTATTTTCATATTAATATTTTCCTCAATTTATTTGTTTTCTTTTATATATGTGTTATTTTCTTTATTTGTGTGTTTAGGTAAATTAAGAGTAGTGTTCAAATTTTTGTGACAAAAATAATCATGTCTTAAAAATTAAGTTTAAGCAATGATTAGGTCTTTTGTATTATTAGATTAATTTAAAAAAACATATCATGAAGTAATATGATAATTAGTAAGTTTGTGTCATAACTAATATTTTATGATAAAATGTTGAAATGAAATGAACCCAAAATCAGTGTTTAGGAATCAAATAGTAGAGACTACCCCTTCTGAGATATTATTTGAGCCTTAATCTCCTTTATTATGAGTGAAATATTTTCTTTCTACTCAAAACACTTATTCTATTTCTTCAAAATTTTAGATGATCACTATAGGTAATAGCATTGAATGTATGAATTTTCTTATCTCAATAGAGTATTTTATATTTATTTTTCATTTGCTTAGATTAAATGATTTAAGTAGAAATTGATAGTATATGCCTTTATCTCATTCATGCATGACTTCTACCAAAAAGAGACATATATGGGGTTACCTAAATCAAAATGAAATAAAAAATTCACAAAATTAACTACACACCAAAATCCTACAAAAATGTACAATCTGTACATGGGTCCACTCTAAAACAAATATGTTAAAAAATATCTTTAAAAAAAAGAGAGAGATAAAGAATATATAGTATATTCTATATACTATCACCTTTTTAGCCTTAAACAACTATGAGAGTTGGTTAATACAAAAGAAATATAGGAAATAATTCCCCTAGAAGTCATTTCATTTATTTTTCCTACAATTCTAAAAGGCATATATCTTGAAATTCTTGCTTAATGAGTTTGATTGATGCGTGAAAATAATATATATGATATCTTTATAATTTATACATTCGATTTCTTTCATGAGATCAAAGCTATGCACTATTTTGAGCCTTTCTCCTCCCATAAGTATGTGTACTTATAAGTTCATTTCTAAACATAAATTCTATTTGATCACAAATGCCTTAGTATGAGTGCATGAACCTATAGGATTCAATGAAATAAGAGTATTGACTTGTGAGGAGTAGAGTCGTAGTGAATTCAGATTCCTAACATTGAAATTGGATGAAGTGAAAACAAAATATTTTTGATTAAAATATGAAAGTGATTTTTGACTAATTATTGTAGTAAATCATGAATGTTTAAGAAATTAGAATAATCTATGCTTAAAGGTTTTAATTATAAAACATAATTGAAATTTTAAGCATAATTTGCTTTTAATTTTACTTTGTTATTTTACTTGTTATATTGTTTTATTTTAAAGATTGTCTTATTTAGTTCAATGTTTGTAAGTATCATTATTGAAAACCCTCACAAGACTTAAACTCATCCACTAGAGCAACCTAGGGGTTTAACGACTTGTTGCATATGCTAAATGCAACCGTGTTAATCTACGGAAGTGATTTAGGATAGTTTAATTTTAGTTTTTATCTCTTTTCTTACTAAGAGACTAACAAGAAGCTGGTAGGGGGTTGGGATGAGTGCTTAAAAAACACCAAAATTACAATGATTTAATGTACTTTAATTAATTAAACATATTTATATTTGTATGATTTCATCATATTTTTAAATAAATTTATATTTTCGAAATTATAGGCATTTTTATTGTTTTACAAGTATTTTCGTTCAAAAATAACTTAAAAGCTCAAAGAAAAATACTAGAGGCAATACATCACAAATATTTTGAGAAAAAATGAAAAAAAGCCAAAAAAACATGAAAAATTGGACAAAATGTGTCAAAAATATCAAAAATACTGAGTCTCAGGCGCGCCTACACGGGAGCGTGAGCGCAGCTAGCACATGCCCAGGACATGCCCACAAACACCAAAACTAATCTATTTTAAATCTCACCCCCCATACGCATGCTAGCCTATCCAAACACGTTCAAAATCAATTTTTGAGATGTTTTTTTTTTCACCTTTTTGGTCTTTTCTTCATCTATAAAAGGACCTTCTCCTGCATTATAAAAATCATCCAAAAAAATCGCAAACTTCTCTCTACCTAGATTTCTCTCTCTAGTTCTTAGTTTTTTTAGTTTTAAAGTTCTTCTCTTTTTGAGAAGATCTAGTTATGCTTTTATACATTTCTAGTTTTCATTTAATAAATGGAAATACAAATCTGTTTGTAGGTTTTCCAACAATGGAATTAACATCAAAGTTCTATAAGAATTCTTTTGGGATATAATTTTAAATGAATTGTTTACAGTTATTTTTAATATTTTATTCTTATATGTTATGTTTAATTTGTCTGTGATTAATTTTAACATGACTAACTATTTTTAAATAAGATATAATAATAATGTCATTATGCTTGGAAATATTAAATTGGTAAAACATATCTATAAAATAAATTTATTTTATTTTTATTCAATATTTTATATTAAGGATGTTATAGAGAAATATATTATTTTTCATTACAAACTTATATCTAAAAATTAGATTTTAAGTTTAATTATTCAGTCTGATTTAGAGTTATGCTCTTTTATTTGTTGGCACAATCCCTTAGTAGTTAGAGTGAGCTTTATTTCAAATTGTTTTATAAGAACTATTATTCGAAAATGTATTGACAACATATTTTTAGTAAATGGTTTATTTTCAATCTCTTAGAAAAAATGAATTATTTTAATTATCGACTTCATGCATTGGTGTTAATTGATTTGTTTAATTAGCAAAGAATATCTAACCCCACCGAAGGTGGTATTCATATAAAAAGTGAGAATCAATAAATATTAATTTATATCTTTAATAACCTAAACAATATGAGCAAACATAATTAACTTAAGTACTTTATCCCTAAATACTCCACTCTTATGAATAATAAAAATTTGTATAATTTTTTATTTTTTTTGTTATTAGATTAGGAAATACAAAAATTAAAATATTGTGACAAGATATTTATGATTTAATTTTGTTTCTAAAAGTTTAAATAATAAATTAAAAACCACATATATCATTTCCTTAGATCGACCTTAGGAGTATACTTGTCATTTTCTATAAAATGATTCATACACTTGTGAGAGTTTTAAAAATATAAAACCTAAGTATCTGCAAGATCGATATTACTAACCTGATGCAGGTCTTGTATTCATCATACCACAATAAATGACCACATTACTACTTTTAATTGATTAATAGCAGATTTGTAAAATATGGATGAAACTTTTAAAGATGAAGATTTAAATTTGATGTTGTTAACCTCCCTTCCTGATGAGTTTGATCACCTTATTGCATGCATACTCAATGGGAAGGATAAGTGTATTTTGAGAAAGTTTGCACTACTTTGTATAGTTATGAAATTAGAAAGAAAGATAAAAAAGAAAGCAAGAATGAAGTAGTAGAGGCAGTGTTTGTAAGTGGGCGTCCGTAAATACAATAGAAAGGAATGAGAGGTAGATCTCTTTCTAAAGGAAGGTGTGGTAAAGATGAATGTGCATTTTGTCACAAAAAAGGCCATTGGAAGAAAAATTGTCCAAATCTGTAGAAGAAAGGAAAACCTATGAAACTTGATGCGTGTGTAGCTGAAAGCAACTCAGATTCAGATTTTTCATTGGTTGGTTCATCAATAGCATCCCATCCTGGTGATTGGATTTTTGGTTCAACATGTACCTTCCATATGTCTCCTAATAAGGAGCCATTATTTAATTTTGAATAACTAAACGGTGGAGCTGTTTTCATGGGTAATGATTATCAATGCAAAATTTTCGGGATTGGTACAATTTGTTTGAATAATCAAGATGGGTCTTGATGGATTTTCATTATGTTCTAGGTATGAAGAAGAATCTCATTGTTGTGGTAGTCTTAGAATCAAAAGGCTTCACTATGACCATACAAAATGGGGCAATGAAGGTTACTTCTGCGGCACTTGTAGCGATGAAAGGTGTTCAGAAGAATAAATTGTACTACTACCTTGGTAGTATTGTTATTGGGACAACATCAATAGTAATTTTAGAGGAAGAAAAATATTCAGAAACTACCAAGCTATGGCATATGCATTTAGGGCATGCTGGTGAAAAAGCTTTATAGATTCTTGTATTGCAAGGCCTCTTAAAGACGCGAGAACCAAAAAATTGAAATTCTATAAGCATTGTGTATTGAGGAAGCAGAAAAGAGTAAGCTTTCACACTGCACTCCATAATACAAAATTCATCATGGTGGATGTTCATTAGGTTCGTCTAAGCAAACATGTTCAGCCACCATAGTTTGGTCGTCATTGGCTTAACTTGTGCGGCCGTGCCTAGCTCAAGTGATTGTTTGGCTCTTCTCATTTGCTATGTTATCCCAGTTCTACTTCTTCCTTCGATTCTACATTAGCTTTGAGATATGATACGATATTCCCATAGGGATTCTATGTCCATTCCAAATACAATTTCAACCAACCTAAAATAGTCCATTGATACTTGACGAGTGCTCAAAAAGTACTAAAATTACCATGATTTTATGCACGTTAATTGATTAAAAACATATATATTTATATGATTTTATCATATATTTATATAAATCTATTTTTTCAGAATCACATGTATTTTTATTTTTTTTCGGGTATTTTCGCTTAAAAAAGTAACTTAAAGACTCAAAGAAAAATATCGGAGGCAATACATCACAAATATATTCATAAAGTAAATGAGGAAAAGTCATAAAAAGATGGAAAAATTCGACAAAATGAGTCAAAAATGAGGAAATCGTACACGCAGCCACGCACGCCCGCGCTCGGTCCGCGCGCACCTATGCTCTCTTCCGCACGTGCCGCCACGCCCCACCTACCATGATGTCATCATTCACTACTCCGTATTTCCTCAATTTTTAATCATTTTTTCACCCACTTTTTCTTCCTCTCCTAACCTATAAATACCAACATTCTCTTCATAACAAAACACACCTAAAAATGCATCTTCTTCTCTCTTTCTTTCTCTCAATTTCGTAGTTTTTAGTTTTTCCTTAGTAAGTTTTTCTTAGTTTTAGAGTTCTTCTCTTTTTGAGAAGAACTAATTATGTTTTTGTAATTTATTTGATTTTTGATTCAATAAATGGAAGTGCAAAATCCGTTTGGAGGTTTTCCAGCAACAAGAATAACATCAAAAATACTTTAAGGATTTTATTTTCTTTACAGTTATTTTTTATGCTTTATTCTTACATGTTATAATTAATTTTTTTGTGATTAAATTTAACTTTGCTGGCTGTTTGTAAACATGTTATAATAATAACATTGTTATGCTTGCGAAATATTAAATAAGTAAAAATCTCTAAAATGAATTGATTTTGTTTTTATTCAAGACTTTATATTAAGAATGTTAGAGAGATATATATTATTTTTTATTACAAACTTAAATCTGAAAATTAGATTTTAAGGTTTAGTTATCCGGTTTAATTTAGAGTAGTGCTCTTTTATTTGTTGGTACAATCGCCCGGTAGTTAGAGTGAAGCTCTATTTCAAAAGTTTTTATAAGAATTATTATCTGAAAATCTATTGATAACATATTTTCAGTAATAGTTTTAAAACTTGAAAGTTAGTACTCACATAATTAAATTCTTAGGTTTAATTTGGACACCTTGAATAAAGTTTAAACTATCTAACCCCATCAAAAGTGGTATTTAAATGGTTCGTTTTCAATCTCTTAGAAAAAAGAATTAATTTAATTAATCAAATTAGTTATTAACCTCACTCATAGGTGTTAATTGATTTGTTTAGTTAACAAAGAATATCTAACCCCACCAAAGGTGGTATTCATATAAAAAAAAGAATCAATAAATATCAATTTATATCTTTAATAACTTAAATAATATGAAAAAACATAATTAACTTAGTTATTATATCCATAAATACTCCACTATTATAAATGATAAAATTTGCATAAATATTTATTAAATATATATATATATGTTTATTTAAAATATAATAATGTTTATTTACATACATAAACATATTAAATTAACTAATTAATACTATTTTTAAATTAAAAATAAAATAAACATATTAAAGTCTAAAGAGTTCATGTACAGCAGGGGATGGAGTTGACTAAGGAGTTCATGTACGTTGGGATGGTATTTTCAATCAAAAATAATGAATAAAGTTAAAAGTATATTATCTCCTATTTGTACCGATAAATCTATAAGAAATTATTATATCTATTCAAAAGAAAAAATAAGTTTGGTAATTCTAATGATTTAGAAAAAAATGACTTTTACCGAATTGATGAAAGAAGGAATATTTATTATCGAACAGATTCGTCTGTTATAAAACATGAAGGGCACTTTTTTATGTATCAAACCATAGGCAAACCTTATGCCAACCGTCTGTTGATTATAGGTCTGGTTCAGATCAAAAGGGTTGGAGAAACTTTTGGTTCATTAACAGGGGTGGCTACTCAACACTTGAAATATATATGTCATTATTTTCAACCTTCATATGCTTACACTAACATGTGACTTTTTCTTTTGCAATTCAGTGGAAGAAGATTCATCTCGCTGGCGCTTTGAGGCAATTCATTGAGAGGTTGTACAAAATACTAGAGGAAGGAAAGTAGTTTCCATTCAGAAAACCTGGAAACTTTTAAATCTTTCAACCTTTGAGATCCTAATTAATACGTACATACATTCTATTCAATGATCCCAAAATATCACTTCAACCGGTTCTACGGGTGTCCATGGTCCGTTCCAGTTTTGCCTAAAAAACAATTAACCAGATTGGACAGTTCGTATAGTTGAAACCGGACCAGACCAGACCATTTGGCTATCCAAAATGGTATAACCAAACGGTTTGGTCTAGTTTGGTTAACGATTTTGAACAATTAATAATACATAAATATGATTCAATTTAATATGATATAATCTAATATGATACAATCAAATGTGATACTCATTTATCATTATACATATATAGATATTATTGTTAAATATATAAATACTTAATATGTTATCAAAATCAAAAATAAAATAAAAATTAGACATGAAGAAATTAATTCTAAATATATCATTAGATAATAATATTTAAAACTTACCCATTATTAATCATCAATGATCATTGTAGTATCTTTAATTAACTCTACAATCAAACAAAATCAACATCTTTATAAATCTCTAGGTCATCATTGTATTCTGGTAAGAAGACATAGTCATTATTAATGGAAGAACGGAACCAATTTTGACTACATACTAATGTCTCTACCATTTTAGGATTCAAAGAACTCCTAAATGGACCAAGAATGCACCCTTATGTGCTAAAAGTTGATTATGATGCAACAGTTGAAACTTGAATTGCTAACACATCACGTGCAATGAGAGAGATGATAGGAAACCTATAAGAATTTTTCCTCCACCATTTCAATATATCAAACTTATCCAACATGACATTTTCACATAAGGTTTTCAAATATTTCTCAACCTCGGTTTTCAACTCCAAACTATTTTTCTCCTCTAAGCGTTTAAGAAATTTCAACTTTCTTGCTTCCTCAGATGAAGGAATCCTTCCTATTACATCTTGTGATTGAGTCACATTAGATTGAAAATCCTTTCCATGCACTAACATATAGTAAGCTTTGAACAGATCCATAAAAGTATTTTTGACATTATCTCTCAATTTTTGAACAATTTCTAAATCATAAATCTCTTCAAATAAGAATTCCAAATACTCTAATTTGTACCTTGGATCAAGTACAAATGCAACATACAACATCTTATTAGTCTTACCTACCTTTTCCCAATACTTCTCAAATTTTGTTTTCATGTAGTAGCCACATTTTTCAACAAGTCATCGGAACCACACCATGTAAGTATTTGAGATTGAATGTTATGTAGTTCTGTAAAATATAAATTTGTTGTGGTACATAAAGATGCATTGAATGCTAAAGTAGAGTCATAAAAAGTCTTCAAAAACTTGACAAAAACACTAGCATTCTTCCAATCATCTAATGTTGGAGGCCCAACATTTGATCGCTCCTCATGAAAATAAGAAATAAACTTTGTTCCTTCCTATTCTTCAAGACGATCAAATCCTTTTTGAAAATCTAAAGAAGATTTTAACATTAGATATGTGGAGTTACATCTTGTAGGCACGTCTAGCATGACATTTCCTTTGGACTCAATATTTTCCTTAATAGAACACATTTTAAAATTTTGTAATCTCAAAGGAGAGGATCTAATATCTCACAGCGCAACGAATACTCATAATAGTACTATGAAGATCTTTAAGTCCTTCTCTTACAATCAAATTCAAAATATGAGCACAACATCGCACATGAAAGAACTCCCCACTCATAACAAGTCCATCATTCCAATTTTTTAGCTTCCTTTTCAAGTATGACACAACAGTATCATTTGAGGAAGCATTATTAAGTGTTATGGTGAATACCTTACATATACCCCAATCACGCAAACTCTGTTCTATCACTCTCCCAATTGTATCACCTTTATGATTCTCAACTTGACAAAATTTTATAATTCTCTTTTGTAATTTCAAATCTTTTTCAATATAATGAGTGGTTAGACAAATATAATTAATATTTTGAATTGAAGTCCAATAATCACTAGTAATACAAACTCTTTGCTTTTCACTTATGAAAAATTCCCCAAACTTTTTTTCTCATCTAAATAAAGTTGAAACACATATCTAGAAATTGTTTGACGAGATGGCACATGAAACTTAGGACAAATTTCAGCTATAAAATCTTTAAATCCCTCACCCTCAACAAACCTAAAAGAAAATTCATCAATAATAATAATTTTTGCCAAAGCAACTCTAGCATGTTTTTCATCAAATGATACAACAACTAATTTATGAGTTGTCGTATCACCAACTAATTTATGAGTTGTCGTATCACCCTCTCCTTTTTGTGTTTGAAAACTTAACATCTTTTGTCCTTTATCTACTCCTTTAGGAATCTTCTTACATAAATTTTTGAAGTGATATATCATTGAAGTAGTTTCATTCCTTGTGGGATGAGCAGCATAACGTTTTTTACAATAATGACATGTAGCTCTAGGATTTTCCACATCATAGGGTAAAATATATGAAAAATCATATCAGATTTGTTATCGGGGTGAACATTACTTACTTCTATTCCTCTTTTTAAAGACGAGTCATTTAAATTCTATGGTGGATTTTCCATTTCATTCGGATAAATTTCAGGTTCAATGTCTTCACTCATAGACATAGTAAAGTCTGGAAATTGACTTGGTCCAATAAACTCATATAAATCATCACCTATATATAGCATATATATTAATACATATTCTTAATATATTAAAATATTACCTTTTATACTTAATCAAAAATCATTTCAAAACTAAAATAACTAATTAGAGCAGAATGGATAGATTATGATATAAACAGGACAAAAGTAATTGTTATTAATATTATCAATGGATGGATTTAGATTTTAAATTATTATTAATATTATTATTTTTATTCTAACAATAATGTTACTAAAATATAATTGTATTAACAAAAATAATTGTGGTAAAAAAAAATATTCTAAAACAAGATAAAGAGCAGGTTTACAAGTGTGAGGCACATGGTCATAATCTTTTTATGTATTTTTTTCCTACAAACATGAAACGAAAAATTATATCAAATAAATAGTATTTTATTTATAGATATTTATATTTAAAAAAATAAAAGAGAAATACATAATTAAAGTAAGTTATCAACGTGGCCAAATTATGGGCCACCCAATTTATGATATCTCCTTTTATATATTTGTTTTAATTTTATAAATAAATATCAAACAAAATAACTCCAAATAAATAAAATTCCATTTAAGGGGCAAATTTCTTTTTTATAAGATGAAATAGAAGGGAGGATAATAATATAGATAATAACTAATAATTTGTTTTTAGAATTAATGATATTAAAATAAATCTTATTGTTAGGTCGAATCACTAATTAGATATTATACAAAAGTTATATTAGCTTAAAAATAAATTAATTCAACTGTATATCTTGATAGGTTGTATTTCTTGAAATTCTCCTTCAATTAAAGCATAAATATCACCCATATTCAGCTTATTTGAAAACTTGAGAACATTTTTTATACATGAAAAAAGTGTTCAGACTTCAAACTAACAAAAAAACATGACCTATCATTCAGATTTCAGAGTTCAGACTAACCAATCAGTTTATTCAAGAAAAAACATGGGATATGATTAATAAACTCAAGAAAAAACTACTACCAGTAGATCACATACCTATTTCGTGATTTTTGTCCATGGTTGTCATGACATGACGCGACACAAGAAGAGGTGGCTAGCTGTTGGTGGAAGCGACGCGAGGAGAGGTGGCTAGCTACTGGTGGAAGCGACGTGAGGAACGATGGCTAGCTACTGGTGGAAGCGATGCGAGGAATGGTGGCTAGCTGTTAGTGGAAACGTAGACGGCCAAACCCAGAGCTCAGACGACGGACGTAGAGTGGCAGAGGAAATGAGAAATTGCGATTTTCTAGGTTTAGGGTTAACGACTTAATGCCTTAACTTGAAAACAAAAAATATATATATATATACCCCTTTACGCGATCAGTTTATATAAAAAAATTATTTATTTAATAAAATAGGTACGGTCCGGTCCGATCGGTTTATAATTTTTTATAACCGGACCATACCATTTTAAAATCGGTTTTACTTAATATGGATCGGTTTTTTGGTTTAAAATAGTTCAGCCCAGTTTTTGGACACCCCTAGTTGGTTCAACACATTATTTAGGTATAAATCTTGGAAGACCAAGCATTTATTTGTAGTATTATATATATATATATATATATATATATATATATATATTTTCTACATATTAATATTTCGAATATATTATCAAAAAGAATAGTAATAATAAAATATATTACAGTTGGGAAATGGATTCATATAAACCTCTATTATTATTTATGTTATAAATTAGCACTTATAGAAGCAAAGTTTGGGTTCAATTTGGTTGCACAAATAAATAATAATGGGTAACAACAAAATAATAAGTAATGAGAAAATAAATGGAACATAATGATTTAAGTGGTTCAACTTTTCAATGTGAAAAATCTACTCCACTGACAACACACATCGATAAAAATTCACTAATAATCAAATAGATATACAAATACCAATATTCAGATAGCTTTACAAAATATACCAAGAAAACCCAAATATACCCACAAAATAACTCCCTTTAATTTACTGATAATATATATAGCAAGATAAATTATCAAACTTGCTATTAAATCAAATATTACCATACAAATGAAAGAAAATTCACCAATGAAAGCAGATGGCAACTGCAGCAGCAAAAGACAACAGGTGAAACTATAGGGAGAAGCTGTAGCTTGGATATCTATTGAGGATTAGGAAATCACATATTTTAGGCATGAAATATATGGCATTGCATCATCATCATATTTTTCTCCCTTAATAAAACATGCCATGACTTTTGAAAGTCATCCCAAGATGTCAAGTACAGTTAAGAGGATTTCTAACTTCGGTCGAATTGCAATGCACTTTTCTTCACCAGTGGCTTATATATATATATATATATATATATATATATAAGGGAGAGAGGTAAATCAAGTGTATATGGATATATAAGCTTTGGGCTAAATGGTTTTGGGCCAATTTTAACAAATCTATACCTTGGCTCAAAACAGAAAAAAAGTTCTTCAAATATGAAATTCCACAGATTACAAAATAACTGTCGTCCAAAGCTTTAAAGGGTGATCATATTCTACAAATACCAATCAAGTCCGAGCAATACTTGAACTTATTAAATAGAACTGGTTTGGTTAACATATCGGCTGGATTCTCTATAGTGACTATCTTTATTGACAACAATAGCACCTTTAGAGACAACATCACGAACGGAGTGATATCTAACATCAATATGTTTGGTTCTTTCATGATACATAGTATTCTTCGTCAAATGTATTGCACTCTAACTATCACAAAATACAACATAAGTATCCTAATGTAGACCTGAATCACAAACCAAATCTCTATGCCAAATATCTTTTTTCACTACTTTAACTATTGTCATATATTATGCCTCTGTCATAGATAAAATAACTATAGATTGTAAAATAGCCTTCTAACTAATGGCACAATGAGAAAGTGTAAAGATATAACCAATCAGATATCTTCTTCTATCCAAATCACCAGCATAATCGGAGTCTACATAACCAATAACACTGTAACCAGTATTAGAACTTCTATCATATACCAAACCAAAATTAGATATGCCTCTCAAATACCGAAGTATCCATTTCATTGCTTGCTAATGACCCTTATCAGAATTACCCATATATCTACTAACAGCACTAACTACTTGTGAAATGTATGGACGAGTACAAACCATAGCGTACATCAAACTAGCAACGACACTAGAATATGGAACTTGAGACATGTATTGCTCTTCTTCTTCTGATTGTGATGACAAATCCAAAGAAAGCCTTAAATGCACAGCTAATGGTGTACTCACAGGTTTAGACTCTATCATACCAAAGCATTCAAGAACTTTTTCTATATAAATTTTCTGAGTCAAATAATGCTTGCCTACTTATCTATCCCTTTAATCTCAAACTCACCACTAAGTTGAGACTTTAACTTCTGAATCTCAAACTTATTCTTTGAAGCAATAAACATGTCATCAACATAAAACAACAAATAGACAGATGAATCATCATGGAATCTTGTATGATAAACACAACTATCATAATCACTCCTAGATTAACCATGATCAATCATAAAAGAATCAAACCGTTTATACCATTGTCTAAGGGATTACTTCAACCTATATAAAGACTTTTTCAATAAACAAACATGATCTTCCTTACTTGGAACAACAAATCCCTCTGGTTGATTCATATATATTTGTTCTTCAAGCTCACCATGTAAGAATGTTGTCTTGACATCAAGCCATTCTAATTCCATGTCAAACAATGCAACCATAGCAAGCAACACACGAATAGAGCTATGTTTCATAATAGGTGAAAATACTTCATTGAAGTCAATACCTTTATTTTGACAATAGCCCTTTGTAACAACACATCCCTTGAACCTAGCTACATCAACCTTAGGTATACCTTCCTTTTTCTTAAAGACCCATTTGTTTCCAACAATCTTTTGGCCTTAGGCAGTTTCACCAATTCCCAAGTATGATTCTTATGAAGAGATTCAATCTCTTCATTCATAGAAATCAGCCACTAAATAGACTCATCACAAGTGACAGCTTCATAATAACAAAAAGGTTCATGCACCTCAATAGACTTTGCCAAAGACAATGCAAAAAAATTAGTCTACATTTGTGTACCTCTCAGGGCTTAGAATCTCTCTTATTCCTTTACCCTTACTGATACTATATGGTTGCTCATGTTTTTATTCTACTACACCATGAGCATAATCATTTATTTCATCCACAAATTGTTGATATGAAGTGCCCTCTTCCACTTGACTAGGAGCTTTACTCTCAAGCTCTACCTGCTCACTAACACCGCGGTCTTTATTTGTAATAATAGACTCTTTTTTTCTTTTCCAACACAGAAAACTCATCAAACTTAACATCTCTACTAATCAAAAATTTAGGTGACTTGGGTTCAACATACCATAATCTATAACCCTTCACCCCAGAAGGATACCCCAAAAATATGCATTTCAATGCCCTAGGCTCAAGTTTACCATCATTAACATAAGCATAAGCAAGACAACCAAAAAATTTCAAATTAGAATAATTAGCAAGAGTATCAAAGAATACCTCAAACGGAGTCTTCAACTCAATTGCAGTTGATGGAGACCGATTCACCAAATGGTAGGCATGGTTACAAGCTTTAGCCCAAAAAGATTTATCCAAATCAGCTTGAAAGAGCATACAACGAGCTCTTTCTAAGAGAGTCCTATTCATACATTCTACAACTCCATTTTGTTGTGGAGTATGACGCATAGTGCGGTGTCTCACTATGCCATTTCTTTCACAAAACTCATTAAACTGACTTTCACAAAATTTCAAACCATTATCACTCCTCAAATTCTAGATTTTATTACCTGTTTGATTTTTACAAGTCTTGAATTTTTAAAATTCTAAGAACGTGTCATTCTTGTTCTTCAGAAAATACACCCAAACATGATGAGATAAATCATTAATAAAAGTCAACATATATCGGGAACCACCCTTAGACACAACACAATAAGAACCCGAAAAGCTGAATGAATATAATCAACAATATCTTTCATTTTATGGATTCTTGTACTAAACTTGACCTTGCGATGCTTTCCATAGACACAATGCTCACAGAAATCAAGCTTTCCATTTTTCTAACCACCAAGAAAATCTTGTTTTCTCAAAATAGACATCCTTGTCTCACTCATATGCCCTAGACGCATATGCCATAATCGAGTACTGCTACCTTGAAGCATATAAAGACCACGCGACAATTTTCCTTTAATAACAACGAGAGCACCCTTACTAATTCTTAAAACTCCACATTTAGCTACATACTTGTAGCCCTATGAATCTGGAACATGGTGAGTACCCAAAGATATCAAGTTCTTTTTCAAATCTAGAACATTGTGAATATCTTTCAAAGTTCTAACGATACCATCGTGCATCTTAATTTGGACAGTACCAATGCCAACAACCTTGCAGGACATATTGTTTCTCATCAAGACAACACCATCATCAATAGACTGATAAGGAGCAAACCAATCTCTATTAGGGCACATATGGTAAGTGCAACCCGAATCAAGAATCCAAACATCTCCAAGAGAACCAATAGATACCGATAGAACATTTTCACCATCAAAATCAGAAGTATCTACAACACCAGTAACATCATTAGTAACATAAGACGTTGTGGTAGATTTTCCTTTACCTTTGAATTTTAGACAATTTACTTTCTAGTGCCCTTCTTGACGATAATAGTTGCATTTATCTTTTCTTTTTCTAGATTTGGATCTAGACTTGCCTCTATTATTGCTTGTGACTTTTTCTTAATTTATAGCTTTGATAAATAAACTACTGATTTTATCATTGTTTCTTGTAGACATTTTTTTCTTCAACTCTCTGGAATTCAAAGCTGCTTTGACATCCTCCAAAGAAATAGTGTCTCGCCCATATAACATGGTATCAATAAAATGTTCAAATGAATGAGGTAAAGAACATAATAGAACTAAGGTCTGATCCTATAAAGGTGTACCTCTTGACATTCTGAATGTATACAAACGCTGCTTCAAATATAACAAATTTATCAAAGACTTTGTCATATACAAATTTTCCAATTTAAGTCATAACCCAGCAGGAGATTCCTCATCACTAACTTCGTGTAGTACCTCATCAGACAAGGATAATTGAATTGAATTGAGAGCATTTTTCATTAATGCATCTTTTTCCTCATCAATCAATTTTTCTGATAATTTATCTTTACCTTCAAGTGTCTTAACGAGCTCTTCTTTAACTAATATTGCTTGCATCTTCATTCTCCATAAATTGAAATCATTCCTACCATTGAATTTCTCAACTTCGTATTTTGCCGCCATGATATAAAACCCAATATTAAATAAATAGAAGCACAACCCACAAAATATGAAACTAATCAAATAACTAGAAGCTCAAAATAAATCTAAAAGAGAAAAATTGATCAATTCCAATAAATAAAAGAATAACCCAATGGATCTAATACCAATTTGTTATAAATTAGCACTTGCGAAAGTGAAGTTTGTGTCCAATTTTGGTTGCACAAATATATAACAATGGGTAACAGCAAAATAATAAGCAATGAGAAAAATAAATGGCACACAATGATTTAAGTTGTTCAACTTTTCAATGTGAAAAGTCTACTCCACTTACGGCGGCACATCAAGAAAAATCCACTAATAATCAAATGGAGATACAAACACCAATATTCAGAAAACTTCACAAAATATATCAAGAAAACTCAAATATACCCACAAAATAACTCCCTCTAATTTACTGATAATATATATAACAAGATAAATTATCAAACTTGTTATTAAATCAAATATTACCATACAAATGAGAGAAAATTCACCAATATATGACAGCAGATGGAAACTACAACAGCAACAGACGACAGGTGAAATTATAGGGAGAAGCTACAGCTTGGAAACCTACTCAAGATTAAGAAATCATATATTTTGGGCATGAAACATATGGCATTGCGTCATCATCATGTTTTTATCTCTCAATAAAAATTCCATGACTTTTGAAAGTCATCCCAAGATGTTAAGTGCAGTTCAAAGGATTTCCAACTTTGGCCAAACTGCAATGCATTTTTCTTCACCAACGGCTTATATATATATAATGGAGGGGGAAATTAGGTTTACATAGATATATGGGCCTTGGGTTAAAATGTTTTGGGCCAATTTTAACAATTTATATTCTAGATTAGATCCCAAATTATAATTTTATCGATATTCTCGTTATATTCATAATGAACACGCAAAACATGTGTTCAATTGAACACAACAGAATTAGACATATGTAAACTAGAAACCATAACTTTATTTTGAGAACATATGTTCAATTCATTTCGAATGAGTGAGAGCACCTTTTAATCAAAATCTATTTAATTGGATAATAATCTAATTTAACTAGACATATGTTCAAACTTAACTAGTTGTATAGTCATTCAATTCTGATCGATTATATTTAACAAATGTCTAATCAAAATTAAATCATAATTAGTAAATAAAAATTAAAGTATTTTTATCACTTTGTATAAAAAAAATTAAGTTAGAGAGTGTAATATGTGATTTTTAACTAATATAGATCATCTCATTCTATAAATTCTTTTTTTAAAAGGAAAAAAGTTCTCTACGTGCATGCCTAGTATAAAGCTAAAGAACACAAAAACATTGATAGGAAAGATAGAAACTCATAAATCAATTGATTTTTAAAGATATAATACATATTGGTTATGAATAGAAATACTCACAAATAGCTCTCGACATTCAAAGATCATCAAAACATATATAAAGTACCAATCACAAAAGACACTAGAGATTAAATATGCTCCAAGTTTAGGAAAATAAAAATAAATTGAAAAAGTGAATAGAATGTTAATTAATTAAACAAAGTAAATAATAATAATAAAATTATTAAGCATATGAAAAGATACTTGAAGAAATCAAGTTTGATCTCCAAAGTTTAGTCAAATATTAACCACCGTTACAAAGTTAAGGTACAATTGTACATATTATAACTAAAAAAGGAAAAAAATTGATTTTTTTTGAAAAATCTTCAAAAATAATGGCATGAATAAAAAAATTATTTAACTATATGGTATAATCTCATTCACAATTGAAGCTTTATTTTTGACCATACACATATAGATTTTTGGTATAACATAAAATTGTATGTTTTTTAGTATAACATAAAAGCATATATATTTTTTAAAATGAATTAAAAGTAAAATTATATTAATAAAGTACTGTATCATATAAAATATTTCATCATAGCTCTTTTAAAAGTTGAATTAACGGTTAAACTGTTGTTGTTTTGTTTGAGCAGTTGTTGCTTTCAAATGCTAAGAAAGACAATCTGACACAGGTAATGTAAATTTCCCTTTATTAATAATAGTATCTGAACTGAATAGTGAATATCAAGGAAGGACTCAAGCTTATTTAATGTATCATGTAGTCACTTTTAAGGAAGAAGAATATAAAAAAACCCTCTTTTTCCTTGGTAGGTGTCATATAACATTTTTCTGATTGTGGGTTTTCCTCTAGTTATCATCTTCTTTGTTGAGATTGTGGAAGAGACCCGGTAATGGAGGTAAATAAAGCTACTGATCTTTAAACATATATCGCTTTGATTGTGTTTTGATGACGAAATTACTCACTGTTATATCAATATGATTGTAAATTAAAAACTTGCTTGTGAGTTTTCTATTTTGCTTATGTTAATTACTTAATTTCTAGGTGTATGCCATGTGTTTGATATTTTGCTTGTTAATTCTTGTTTGTGATCTGAGTGTGTGCATATTTAAATTGATTACGAATATAAATTAAAATTGCACAACTACTATTTGTTTAGATGGGCTTCTTAGATCATCAGTCTCTTTAATTAATTTATCTTCAAAGCCAAAATTAATCTTGGTTTAATTCTAACATATAGCTAGAAGGAGATAAATCTTATGTAAGCAGTGGGAACCCATTAATCATAGAGTATGTATTTTGTTCGTGAAATCAAACTGTGTAATATAAAAATACTTAGGTTATATAGAATTTGTATATGACTACGATGTATGAGTTTACACGGTGCAATTTAATTTGTTTGAATATTTAATTATAAAATTATATATTTTTATTTTATATTTTATATTAAATTAAAAATAATATTTTTTAATTTTTAAAATGTAAAAAATATAAAAATAAATAAATATTGATTTAAATATATTTTATAATAAAAATATTTTAAATATAAATTATTTTATTAAATATTTATAATTAATTTTATTTAACTATATAATTATAATATAATTATATTTAACGTATTTGATATGTTGCACCAACATACAGTAAATATAGTGGTCAGTAAAATTGAACTAGATTATTGGTTTATAAAGAAATGATCTGCATGTAGACTGATAGGTCACAACGCAGCTTTGTTTTCTCTTCCCGTAAGAAAGATACCACAATCTGAATAGAATCTTTTTTAATTGCACTTTTTATTGATACTAATGGCTGTTTAAATTGGTACAAAACAAGGAATTCTATTTACATATAAACTCAACATAACTACCGCACTCATACATATATAACTACCCCACTCATACATATATAACTGTTAAAAATACTCACACATAACTACTGAAAATATGAAAGAAAAATACATAACCTGCAACCCATTCACCCACTGAGTAACCATGTACTTGGGGTTTGGCTTATGGCACCTTGATCAACGCCGTGGCCTATCAGAGACAATATATATCTAATATATATATATATATATATATTAAAGTAGGTTTAATGATAAGAATTAGCAATGCAGCAGGTCCACAACCCATAAAATCAGCTGTGTACTGTATGGACCCTTTTAGAGGGACGTGCTAACTACGTAAATGCTTTCACTTTCGCCAATGAATCATTAATGACAATGACCTGTACTACGCGGTCTCTCCTAGCTAAGTTACATTTAACCTCTATTTCTTTTTCCAATGACCACAGTACTGTATATGGAAGCTAGACAGCTTCCAAGTTTTACATGTTCTTATATGTTCATCCCTAACCTCTTCATAAACTGCATTAACATTTCCTTCTATTTCGTATATAAAAAACTTATTTATCTGATTTTATTTTTTTAACATATGTTTAATTTCTTTTTATATATATTCTGAATATATGTTCAACATTACATATTGTGCAATTTATTCAATTTGTTAATTTTTTTATATAAAAAAATTCATATTATAAAATAACATTGGAAACCTACAATAAATATATGTTCAGCATGTCATAGAATTAATGGTTGCATACTAATGAACATGTGTCGAGCAGATCTTCATCACATTATTAAAATTAACCATACATTTTGCACGTGAGAGCTAGGGATTAACAATCAAATAAACATAGAAAATTATTTTCTTATGCAATTAAACCTTAATACTTTACATAATATTTTTGATTTTATCTTTTTGTTGAAAATCCTGCGAATATATATTTTTTTTAAAATACATTCTGCGTCAAATAACTTTGACCAAAAGTTCATTTGGTCAGTTTTTATTAAATTATTTATACTTAAGTCTCATAAAATTATATAAAAACTACCTTGCAAATACTAAAAAAACAAAATCTAATAAACTGCACTTTTTGCCAAAGTTACATATATATATATATATTCTAATTTTATAAAGCATGATTGCTTGTAAGGATGTAACTTTAGCCTAATCATATTAAAACTGGGTTGATTCAAACTTGTTCAAATTGACTTGAAGTCCAATAAAATTGAATAAGTAGTGTTACCTGAATAATTTTAGCAACGAGCTTCAAACCAAATATTTATATTAATAATGTGTTCTAAACTCTATTCAATGTGTAAGTTAAGTTTAAATTTTATAAAACACATTATATTTAAATATTATATGTCATTATTTTATAATTTCTTATATTATTTAAACTCTAACACTTAATTTAATTTAACGCTGGCAGTCAGACCTAGTTCTACCCGAATGTTTTAAGATTAAAACATTGGGTTATGATTTATTCAAACTCGAGTATAAGACAAACTCGAAGTTTTGAACTTGAGCTATCACAGCCCGCTTGAATTCATCCCTAATTGCTTGTCTCTATTCCCCACCACGATATAGTAGTAGTATATATAATTTTACACAATAGATAATAAAGATCTTCAGGTCCATATAGACAAAAGCGAGTGAAATCATAAAATTGGTTGTGAATCATATATACAAGGTCACTTCTTTACATGTCCGTAGATATATAATGATGACCATTTAAATTTGCTGAATAAGAAGAAAAAAAGTTTCTTTCCGTTTTTTCTCCCAGTCATTTTTAAATGATTAACATTACTATATATAACTGGTGGCAAAAGTGTATGATGATTTATATGAGAGAGCTAAATTCAAGTTCGTCTGAACTTATATATAGCCATGGAGACTTCAGGGAGATTATCATCCCAACGGATGGCCCCTTGGACTCGGGATTATAAACATGAGACTTAGAGAGGAGGAAAGTGTTCCTGCAGCAGTATCTGTAGCACAACCCTACTATTTCAATGTGCCTACTTCTAGTTTCTCTTCATTTTCTTCCTCGAACCTCGACACTGAGGTACTTCCTTCTAACTTTTATCATATTTTTCATGCTCAATGATGTCACTTTTTTGTCCGAATATAGTACAAGCTGTACATAATCAAATTGAATACAAAATATTAAGAGAGTTATACATAATTTGTATATATGTTATTTGTACATACAATATATAATGTATATTCATTTATGGACAAACTGTACATAAACTATATATATGTCAATAGGTTCACGTTATATACAAGCTACTAATTCAATTATGTATAATATATACATGTTATTTTAGGGCTTCAATACATCGGATTTTCAGGTTCTGGCTTGTTAAGTGGCCATGAAATGATTCTAAACATGCTCACTGATGTTTTTTTATGCACCGCTTGTGCTTATGATTTACTTTGTATTGATGTTTGTTTGTAAAAAAAAAAAATCAGTCTACAGCATCATTCTTCAAAGACCACAGTGTGTCACTTGGGAGGCTAATTGGGATTAGACCAGGGGATCATAAAGAACGCTTGTACCTCCCAAATTCAATCGGCCGTTATCAAGAACACAAGAGGTTACCTAGACGAGTTTCGCGTTTTGAGGTCTCCGGAGGACGTGGAGTGGATATGTCCCGGGGGATTTGTGCACCACTACTGCTTTTGTGCTTTGGTCAAGATAAACAGAAACAAGGCCAAAACAAAAAAAGCAAATTTGGATTGAAATAGCTTATCACTTGTTTAATAAAAGGAACCAAACATCCAAATATGGATATATAAACTATAAACTGCTATATATATAGTCACTTGTACTGAGGCAAATCATTTGCTAATTTAAAGCAAGTGGTGTCTATGTCAAAAGAGTACCCTAGACTGGCTGCTTAATTAAAATGCTTTAACTGGTTAACAAATTTCAAAAATGGTTGGATTTTTGCAAATAAAACGTGGATGATGCTGAAACCCTCCCAAGGCACAATGTGATACATGTATATTAGTTACGACCAAGCTTAACTCTACCTTAAGAGTTAAGATAATACTCTGATACCATGTTAGTTAGGTTCAAGATTAATTCTACCTTAAAACTTAGATCGTGAAATAAAGAATTGCTTAGAATTATAAATGTAACGGAAGGAAAATGGTTGATTGATATGAGACTTAAAGGTTCTTTAACAAAATACATATTTTTAGACTTAAGGTTGTTTAACAAGTTACATGTTTTTAGAAAATCTTTGGGTGCATACTTCTACTTATGGCAAAATGTTAAAGCAAGCCAACCATTTAATAGTAATCTTAAATAAAATCTTAAATTTTTTTTGGCAACTTTAAGCATTCTATACCACCTAACTATAAGGTAATGGTCTGAAATTTACCCCAAAAAAAAAAAAACTATCTGAAGCCATGTAAAATTTATTCTATGGTGAATGGTGCCACTCATTTTCTAGCTACTAGAGTGGGTGAAGCGTTATAATTCTCTACTCGTAAATTTGTACATTTTAATTGGTTTTTAATTAGTCAAAGTGGAACCCATAAATCCATTGAGCATTCTATACCACCTAACTATAAGGTAATGGTCTGAAATTTACCAATATATATCTGAAGCTATGTAAGATTTATTCTATGGTGAATAGTGCCATTCATTTTCTACTTGAGTCGGTGAAGCGTTATAATTCTCTACATGTACATTTGTACATTTTAATTGGTTTTTAGTCAAAGTGGAACCCATAAATCCATTGAGCATTCTATACCACCTAACTATAAGGTAATGGTCTGAAATTTACCAATATATATATCTGAAGCTATGTAAGATTTATTCTATGGTGAATAGGGCCACTCATTTTCTACTTGAGTCGGTGAAGCGTTATAATTCTCTACATGTACATTTGTACATTTTAATTGGTTTTTAGTCAAAGTGGAACCCATAAATCCATTGACGGAACACCAACTTATAAAAGCAAACTTTATGATTATCTCATATGCCAATAAATATGCAGCATGCATGATGCAACCATTTATCCAAATATATATATCTAGTAAGTAAATAATCCGATCAATTCATGTAAGTTGAAAAATTCGATCCGATCTATCGAATTCAAATTGGATTGGATTGAATTTTTTTATATTTAGATCGAATTCAGATTAAAGAGTATATAATATGTTCGAATTTAAATCAGATTCATATTGACAGATTTTATACTCTACTATATTTGATCCAGATCGAATTATCGTAAAATTATAAATAAATATATATTTTATTTTATAATATGTTATATTTAAATATTATACATAACATAATTACATTATAATACTATTTTAACTTTAAAAAATAAATATAAATGTTTATAATAATTTAATAATTGTACACACATACTTTTTATTGTTTTGATTTTTTAATTATAACTATAAATAATAAATTTTGTTACAAATATATAAATTTAAATATTGTGTATGTCGTTTTTATATGTGATAATAATTCATAAATAAATTTTAATATCAATCTGACCTTATTTGATAAAAAAAATCTGATCTGTTCGTACTCCAATTGATTCGAAGTGATTATATCATTGAATCATATTTGAATTGAAAATCTTCAAATCTAATTTGGATCGAATTTAGATTGACTAAAAAGAAACAGTTTTCATATGCTGCTTACTCCTAGCCTCGATTGCGAGGTGTGGCTGAGTGAGCCCTTTAACAATTGGGATTGATTGAAGCCTATATGTATATAAAGTTGCCACTATTTAAATCAAGTAAAATTATGTTAGTCCACATTTAGATGAAGAAATTTCTAAAAAACAAAAACTTTCTATAAATGAACAAAAACATCAAACAAAATCTAGATAATCTCTTTCTATCATACTCTTTTTTACTTTTATGTCATTCTTTTATCATTATTCTTTATTTTATTTTGGAAGGGTAACTGCATAAGTCTTATAAACAAGCTATACAGGTACCTAAGTGGAAGAAAGCAATGTAGATAGAGATTGATGCTCTCATTGTCAATGAGACATGGGAGTTGGTACCTCTTCCCTCAGGGTTGCTCCCATCACTTGTAAGTGGAGTTTTAGGGTAAAAATTCTTTCCACATGAACTCTAGAAAATACAAAGCTAGATTAGTGGTTTGGGGATTTTTTTCAAGCCATTATCATAGACTATCAAGAGATCTTATGCCTTGTTGTTAAGTCTACTACAATTAGAGTTGTGTTGACTATTGCTATTGCAAGAGGTTGCACCCTTAGTTAAGTAAAGGTCAACAATGCCTTTCTAAATGGAGATTGTTTAGAAGATGTTTATATATGTCAACCTCCTAGTTTTGAGGCTAGTGATGCTACCCTAGTTTGTAAACTCAAAAAGGCTTTATATGGCCTTAAGCAAGCCTCACAAGCTTGGTTCCAAAGGCTATATTCTTGTCTTTTAACTATGGGGTTTCATAATTCAAAATTTGATAGCTCTCTCTTTCTCAAAGGTGATGGTTGATTCCCTTGTGATAGTTCTGGTATATGTTGACGATATAATTGTTACTGGTAGTTATCTCAATTTTATTAACGATCCCATATACAACCTACATCTCCAAGCTTTGAAGGATCTAGGTGTCATACAGTATTTTCATGGTATTCAAGTGAGTTAATTAATAAACCAATATATATGCCCATGGTTTTTGGAAGGTAGTTTAATAAATTTGAGAGTGTGCCTTTGGTTAATCCAAGTGACTACAACAAAGTAATTAAGTCTTTTCAATATCTCGGTCTCTGACTACAACAAAGTAATTAAGTCTTTTCAATAGTTGAGTCTCTGTAGATCTGATATATCTTTTAGAGTCAACAGGATGTGTTAATTCATGGAATCTCCAACTAAGATCCATTGGCTTACTATAAAGAAGATGTTAAGGTATCTCAAAGTCATTTTAAACTCTACACTCACTTTTCCTAAGTATGTCTCTATGAATTTAATAGTTACTATGATGCTAATTATGTTGATTATGCAAGCTCTCTTGATTATAGAAGAAGTGCTAGTGCGTATTGTATTTTTTCTCGGTGAATCTTTGATTTCATGGAAATCTTCCAAGGAAATAGATGTGTCTCGAAGAAGCATTAAAAATGAATGACGTGCTATGGCCTTAACATGTGCAAAACTTACATGGCTTAGGTTTCTACTTGATGATCTTGTGATAAATTTCTACACTAGTTCTTTTGACTAATAATGTAGAAGTTAAGGCATTTTCTTATAACCCTATGTTTCATGCTAGGACAAAGCTCATTAAGGTTGAACACCATTTCATTAGTGACTAAGTGGTTCAAAGGATGCTTGTCATTGATCATGTCTCATCTCGAGAACAAGTGGTTGATTACCTTACTAAGGCTTTACCTACTGCACAATTTGCGTACTTGAGGCCCAAACTAATAGTTTTTTTTCAAAATCACTATTTTAGGGGAGGGGGTATTGAATAGAGTGTTGTATTATGTACTGGCGTTATAGACATGTGAATATTGTACAAGACTTGATACTAGTTTCCTATAATTGTTTTGTACTAGTGTATTTTAGTGTAGCCACATAATCCTAGTGTTATATAAGAAGCTAGCTCTGCAATTGTTCATGCAACTTTAGTTTTACTTTTCTGTTGGAAAAAATAAGATATTTCCTCAATTCTTGATTGTGTTCTCTGTAAAATTGTGTTCTCAAATCATATATGTCGATTTTATCCAAAAATAATATTTATCCCATTTATTCATGCAAACAAAGAGGCATAATACGCATATCATAAACTTTATTTTCTCCTAATTACCAAGTGAGATAACTATAAATTAACATGTGGTGAAGATCGACCACAAATAGTTTTATTGTTGGTAAATTAATATTTCATATTTTGATGTATTTTCTTAAGAAAATGTTAATCCGTCTATACAATTTAATAAATCGTATTTCTCTTTTGCAAATGACTAAGAGAAAAGAGATGGTTGTTGGAGTGATTTTCACCATGTTAATGGCTTTGTTACCATTTAGTTTAGTTTTGTCCTCTTAATTTAGAGACTTTAGAAGAATTTTGATGCCAAAAATTAGTAATGGCCTATGTTGAGATCATATGATCAATGTTGTTGGGATATATATGTGTTTATTATTGATATAATTTGAAGAAGTTCTATGATAGCATGATGTTTGTTATTATGTAAAGATCTTGCAAATGATAGTGCAAAATGATGCATTGTTTGTGTAGTTCTCCTAGGCCTATATGGTAAAAGTTTATTAGGCCTTTATGAAGCACAAGCTACCAATTGACTTAGTGATAAAAAGCATAAGGACCCGTCCCAACTCAACCTTAGAGCATGTGTAGTTCTCCAAGTAATATGATGACAATATTTCTAAAAGGATGATTTTCTACCATACCAAGCTCAATAAAATATATCCAATTTCTTCATTGATAATCCCCAAGGTCGTCTGAAACCTCAAATATTTACCACCAGAAAAGTAAGGTATAAGTTATTCTCTTTTTCTTTCGAAAAACTTATTTAGTGTTGTTTATCTCTTTGTGATAAAGTCAATATGGAATCTTAATCTCTCTATGTTTTTGTTATAAATTAGCATTTGTGGAAGCGAAGTTTGGATCCAATTTTGGTTGCACAAATATATAACAATGAGTAACAGTAAAATAATAAACAATGAGAAATTCCTTGGATTACTAAATAATCGTCGTCCAAAGCCCGAAGGGTGATTATCTACTACAAAAACCAATAAAGTCCAAACAATGCTTGAGCTTGTTAAATGGAACTGGTTTGGTTAACTTATCAACTGGATACTTTGTAGTGACTATCTTATTGACAACAATAGCACATTGAGAGAGAATATCACGAATGAAGTGATATCTGACATCAATATGTTTGGTTCTTTCATGATACATAGTATTCTTGCTCAAGTGTATCGCACTCTGACTATCGCAAAATACGACAGAAGTATCTTGCTGTAAACCCAAATCAAAAACCAAACCTCTAAGCCAAATAACTTGTTTTACTGCTTCTCCTATTGCCATATATTCTACCTCTATTGTAGACAAAGCAAATGTAGACTGTAAAATAGTCTTCCAACTAATGGCACAATGGCAGAGAGTGAAGACATAACCTATCAGAGATCTTCTTCTATCCAAATCACTAGTATAATGGGAGTCCATATAACCAATGGTGATGAGTGCTCAAAAAGCACTAAAATTACCATGATTTTATGCACATTAATTGATTAAAAATATATATATTTATATGATTTTATCATATATTTATATAAATTTGTCTTTTCGGAATCACGGGTATTTTTATTGTTTTTCAAGTATTTTCGCTTAAAAACGTCACTTAAAGACTCAAAAATAAATACTGGAGGCAATACATCACAAATATATTTATAAAATAAATGAGGAAAGGTCAACAAATATAGAAAAATTGGAAAAAAAATAGGTCAAAAATGTCAAAAAAGAAGAAATCGCGCACGTAGCCACCCATCCGTGCCAGCCAACGCGCGCAACGTGCCCAACCGCGCTGAGCAACGCACACGCCATGCCAGCATAACGCCTATCAACACCCAGTCTGCGCGCGCTGCTGCACCCATTTGCCCCAATCCGCGCGCGCTGCCGCACTCCACGTCAGCATGATGTATCATTCACTACTCTACGTTTCCACCATTTTTAATCATTTTTTTCACCCATTTTTTCTTCCTCTCCTCACCTATAAATACTTTCATTCTCTGCACTTCAAAACACACCTCAAAACACATCTTCTCTTCTCTTTCTTTCTCTCCATTTCTTAGTTTTTAGCTTTTCTTAGTTAGTTTTTCCTAGTTTTAGAGTTCTTCTCTTTTTGAGAAGAACTAATTATGTTTTTGTAATTTATTTGTTTTTCGATTCAATAAATGGAAGTGCAAATTCCGTTTGGAGCTTTTCCAACAACAGAAATAGCATCAAAGTACTCTAAGGATTTTATTTTCTTTATAGTTATTTTTTATGCTTTATTCTTACATGTTATATTTAATTTATCTGTGATAAAATTTAACTTTGCTAGCTGTTTGTAAATATGATATAATAATAACATTGTTATGCTTGCGAAATATTAAATAGGTAAAAATCTCTAAAATAAATTGATTTTGTTTTTATTCAAGATTTTATATTAAGAATGTTAGAGAGAAATATATTATTTTTCATTACAAACTTAAATCTGAAAATTAGATTTTAAGGTTTAGTTATCCGGTCTAATTTAGAGCAGTACTCTTTTATTTGTTAGTACAATCGCCCGATAGTTAGAGTGAAGCTCTATTTCAAAAAAATTTATAAGAATTATTATCTGAAAAATGTATTGACAACATGTTTTCAGTAATAGTTTTAAAACTTGAAAGTTAGTACTCGGATAACTAAATTCTTAGGTTTAATTTGGACACCTTGAATAAAGTTTAAACTGTCTAATCCCATCAAAGGTGGCATTTAAATGTTTCATTTTCAATCTCTTAGAAAAAGAAATTAATTTAATTAACCAAATTAGTTATCAACCCTACATAGGTGTCAATCACATATATTCTATCCTTAGATCGACCTTGGAAATATACTTATCATTTTCTATGAAATGAGTCGTACACTTGCGAGAGTTTTATAAATATAAAACCAAAGTATTGGTAGGATCGATGATGCCGGTTTTGCTCATCAAGTGTTTGGCGCCGTTGTTGGGGAAGGAATAGTGTTTTTAAATTATTTATCAAAAAATTTAAAACTTTTTGTGGTGTAAATAATTATGATTTTTTTAAAGTTAAAAAAAATAAAAAATATATATTAAATAGAAATTTTTTGTTCATGAATAGTAAAACAAAAATAATAATAATAATAAATTTGCTACTCATGAATAGGTAAAAAAAGGTTAAAAATAAATTATTATTTTCAACAACCCCCAACCAGTTTCTTGTTAGTCCCTTAGCAAGAGAAGTGATAAAACTAAAAATTAAACTATCCTAAATCACTTCCATGGATTGACACAGTTGCAATTAGCATATGCAACAAGCCTTTAAACCCCTAGGTTGCCCTAGTGGACGAATTTGAGTCTCGTGAGGGTTTTCAGTAATGATATCCACAAACATTGAACTAAATGTAAAAATTAAAAGAAATAATAAAAACAATTAACTTAAAAACTAAAATTACAACAAAATAAAAAATTAACTTTTAAGAATAAAAGAAAACAACATATCACAAAAAATGTCTTATACTTTTTAATCTCCTTTAAGATCATAATTAAAATCTCAAGCATAAGTTATTTTAATCTTCTTAAATAATCATGATTTATTATAATAATTATTCGAAAATAATTTTCATATTTCATATAAAAAATGTATCAATTTAATTTCACCCAATTTCAGTGTGAGGAATCCGAATTCGCTTCGACTTTATTCCTCACTTGTCAATACTCTCAAAACACTGAATCCTATAGGTTCAAATACTTATACTAATTTATATGTGAAAGAGTTGATGTATAGAAATGAACTAATATGTTCACATATGTATAAAGAATAAAGGCTAAAAATGTTATTTTGACGTTGATCTCATGAAAGGAATCAAATGTATAAATTATAAAAATTATTTTTATGCATAAATCAAACTCATTAAGAAAAAATTTCAAGATATATGTCTTTTACAAATGAAGAAAATGCAATGACTTTTTAGGGAATTACTTCCTATATCTTTTTTTTGTAATTAGCCTTTACTCACAACTTTGTAGGCAATGTGGGTCATAGTATGTAGATTATACTATATATTCTTTATCTCTCTATTTTTTTCTGAAGATATTTTTCAATATATATATTTTTTAGAGAGTCAACCTATGTACAAATTGTACATTTTTTAGGATTTTAGTGAGTGGTTAATTTTGTGGCTTTTTTGTTTGATTTTGGTTTAGGTAACCCCAGATATATCTCTTTTGTTTTCGTAGTAGTCATACATGAATGAGATATAAGCATATACTATCAATTTCTACTTAAATCATTTAATCTAAGCAAAAATAATAATAAAAAATATATGACACTCTATTAAGATGAGAAAAAAAAATTCAAAAATTCAAAAATTCAAAAATTCAAAAATTCAATGCTAATACCTATAGAGATCATCTAAAAAATTGAAGAAATAAGAAATGTGTTTGGAGTATAAAAAAATATATATTTCACTCTTAATAAAGGAAATTAGGCTCAAATTATATCTCACAAAGGTAGTCTCCACTAAAAAAAATTCATAAACACCGATTTTTGGTTTAATATAATTTTCACATCTTATCAAGAAATACTAGTTATGACAAAAACTAACTAATTACCAAAAACAATTACAAAATATTTCATGATATGTTTTCAAAAATTAATCTAACAGTACAAAATACTTAACTATTTACTTAAATTTGATTTAAAGAAATGATAATTTTTTGTGAGATTTTTTTTAAAAAAATTCCAAAAATTACTAAATCACACAAAGAAAATAAAACCAAACACAATAAAAATGAAAATGTGAACATAAAATAAAAAAAATATTTTTTTAAAATTGTTAAATTTTTTTTAAGCTTGGTAACTTTTCACCACCCTCAATCTAGAACTTACATTGTCCTCAATGTAACAACTGTAAATTAAAGATAAAGAGAAAAGAGAAGAAATTTTACCTATTTTCTGAGAATGTGTAAGTATTAATGGAGAAATGTAGGTATAGTCATTATGTTCATTAAAGTGTACACAGATAGATCGTTGTGAACTTCTAACATCTCAACAAATATTCTTAGTTTTAACAATTTTAAAACTATTCAAATGTAATTAAACTAAAATAAACGTAGAAATTAAATAAATAAAACAAATAAAAGGAAATTACTTAAAATGATGGGTTGCCTCCCATCCAACACTTAGTTTAACGTCTTAGCAAGACGTAACTTGGGGATTTCATTTTAAGTAAACTCAATGTTCCCACATCATTGAGTCCATCAAACCTACAGGTAAGACAAGGTTGTCTACCTATACTTTTTCAATCATGTCCTATGGATTTTCAATTTTTTCTGTATTTAAAAATAGGGATATGCTTGTGGGTTTTAGATAACCCACGTCTAGGTACAAATCAAATAATTAAAGGCATCAAAACACAATTGTATCTAGATCAAACAAAACAACTAACTCCTTAGATTGTAATTAAAACTTTAAAATTTTGGAGATAGTTTCAGAATATTTTTTGTTTTTTTAAGTATAATATCTAAGTTAAAATAACATAATCAGTATTAACCAAGAGTGCTCCGAGGAAAGAGTGATGGGACAAAGATTTCTTAAAAACCATCCTCCTAGACAGAGCAACGTTCCCAAGAAAGACTAGTGGCACAAAAGCTTACAAGAACTAGTCTTCTAGACATAACTCCCTTAGATATTTACATTTCATGCTATTAAAATTAAGTTAATTAAGTTAAGTTAAGTTAAAATTTAAGTTAATTAAGTTAATAAAAAGGTAGGTTAATTAAGTTAATGAAAATCTAAATTAATTAAGTTAATATAAGTTAATAAATTAAGTTAATAAAAACCTAAGTTAATTAAGTTAAATGAAAATTAAACAAAAAATAAAATAAAAGAAAAAAATATATATTCAAAAAGGTGAAAGAGAAAAAAATTTAAATAAAATAAAATAAAAATAAAATAAAAAATAAAATTGAAAAAGGTAAAAGAAAAAAATAGAATAGAATAAAAAAATAGAAATTTTATTTTTTAATTTTTTAATTTTTTTTATTATTTAAGTTTTTAATTTTATTTTTATTTTTTTTAAAAGAAAATAATTAAATAAAAACAATTTTTTTTTTCATAAGTTTTATTGTTTTATTATTATTTTTTTTATTTAAAATTTATTAAAGTTTTATTTTTTTATTTTTTTAAATTTTTATTTTTTTAAAATTAAATATTTTTTTACATAGTATTTAATACAAAACACTAAACAAAACAAATTAAACCCTAATTTATTTTTTTATGAACACAATTTTTTTTTTAAATTTTGATAAATAATTTATAAAACTCTCGCAAGTGTACGAATCATTTCGTAGAAAATGATAAGTATACTCCCAAGGTCGATCTAAGGAAGGAATATATGTGGTTTTTAAGTTATTATTCAAACTTTTAAAAATGAAATTAAATCCTAAACATCTTGTCACGATATTTGGTTTTTTGTGTTTCTAATCTAATAACATAAAAATAAACATAGATACAGATTCAATAAATATTGATGCAAATTTTATCGTTTATAATAGTGAAGTATTTATGGATATAATAACTAAGTTAATTATGCTTGCTCATATTATTTAGATTATTAAAGATATTAATTGATATTTATTGATTCTCTCTTTTTTATACGAATATCACCTTTGGTGGGGTTATATATTTTTTATCCCAATGTGGAGTATTTATGTTTATAATAGTTGAGTATTTATGTTTATACCACTATCTAGAAGATTGCTTCAACCCATATAAACTCTTTTTCAATAAACAAAGATGATCTTCCTTACCTCAAACAACAAACCACTCTGGTTGATACGTATATATTTGTTCTTCAAGCTCACCATGTAAGAAGGTTATTTTGACATCAAGTTGTTCTAATTCCATGTCAAGCAATGCAACCATAGCAAGAAACACACGAATAAAGCTATGTTTCATAATAAGTGAAAATACTTCATTAAAGTCAATACCCTTCTTCTGACAATAACCCTTTACAACAACATGTGCCTTAAACCTAGCTACTTCAACCTCAGGTATACCTTCCTTTTTCTTGAAGACCTATTTGCTTCCAACAATCTTCTGGCCCTTAGGTGGTTTCACCAATTCCCAAGTATGATTCTTATGAAGTGATTCAATCTCTTCATTCATAGCAACCAACCACTGAATAGACTCATTACAAGTGATAGCTTCATGATAACTAGAAGGTTTATGCCTCTTAATAGACTTTACCATATACAATGCAAAAGAAACTAATTGTGCACCTGTGTACCTCTAAGGGCATGGAATATCTCTTATTCCTTTACCCTTAGTGATACTATATGGTTGCTCATGTTGTTCTTCTGCTACATCAAGAAAAAAATCATCTATCTCATCCACAGATGGCTAATCTGAAGTGCCCTCTTATACTGAACTAGGTGCTCCACTCTCAAAGCTCTACCTACTCACTAACACCATGGTCTTTACCTACAAAAATAGACTCTTTTTTTCTTTTCCAACATGAAAAACTCATCAAACTTAACATATATACTAATCAAAAATTTAGGTGACTTGGGTTCAACAAACCATAATCTATAACCCTTCACCCTAGAAGGATACCCCAAAAATATGCATTTCAATGCCCTAGGCTCAAGTTTACCATCATTAACTTGAGCATAAGCAGGATAACCAAAAACTTTCAAATCAGAATAATTAGCAAGAGTACCAAAGAATACCGTAAGTGGAGTCTTCAACTCAATTGCATTTGATGGGGACCGATTCAACAAATAACATGCATGGTTACAAGCTTCAACCTAAAAGGATTTATCCAAGTCAGCTTGAAAGATCATACAATGAGCTTTTTCTAAGATAGTCCTATTCATACGTTCTGTAACTCCATTTTTCTATGGAGTATAACTCACAATGCGGTGTCTCACAATGCCATTTATTTCATATAATTAAATAAACTAACTATCACAAAATTCCAAACAATTGTCAGTTTTGAAATGCTTGATATTCTTGCCTGTTTGATTTTCTATACAAGCCTTGAATTTTACAAATTTTGAGAACGCATCATTCTTGTTCTTCAGAAAATACACCCAAACATGATGGGAAAAGTCATCAATAAAATTCAACATATACTAGGCACCAACCTTAGACACAACACGAGAAGAACCACAAAGATCTAAATGAATATAATCAACAATATCTTTCATTTTATGGATGGTTGTACCAAACTTGGCCTTGCGATGTTTTCCCTAGACATAATGCTCAAAAAATCATGCTTCCCAGTTTTCTGAGCACAAAGTTGAATGATGTGTGTTTCAAAAGTTATTCTTTTTATAAATATTTATTTATTGTTCATGATTTTGAATATTATGTATTCTTGTTCCTTGAGATTAACATGTTATATTTTGGAAGTGTTCAAGAAGATGCACTTGGTGTTAAACCATAGAACTCTTAAAATAAGAAACATGTAATCCTAAATATGTTCACAATTGTGGTAATTAAGAAGGAACATTAATTACCGTGAAAGATTGTCTTATCGATTAAAAGTATATTGTAGTTCTATAAATGTTGATAAAGGATTTTCATTTAATGATATGAGTATATAAAATGTGTATTTTATATATTAAACATGACCTAACTAGATGGAACATTATATGGATTTTGTTTTGTGTCATTAATGTTTCCATTGTGTCTTTAGAATCTTAGATATGAAATGTGTAGGTTTTTCAAATGAGAAGTATATAATGTGATTTCTATTATCTTATGATAGGACTGAAATAGTAGTTCGTTGTGTACAACCTGTGTGGAAAAAATCTATATGTTAATATTATCATTGTTCCTCGATTTTGAGTTATGATATTATTGGACCCCTTGGTCTGGAATTATATCACATGCAATATAACTGATGTAGTTATAGTTATAATTCACTTGAGAGACCTAGAAAATGAATATAATGCAAAAGTGACATGATCCTATTTTGCATATTATTCATAATATCATGTGACAAGGAAAGACACAAAATTAGTGGATCAAGTAAATAATTACTATGTGTTTTGGAAAACTATAATGTGATGATAGAACTTTTTATATTCAAGAATATAAAGTTTTATATTATTGCCAAGATGATATAGATCCTCTATACGGTCACATCACTTGAAGAGAAACAACGAGTATTTTACATTTCCTAATGATGTATAAGATAAAATACATGAGATGAAATGCTAAAATAAAATGTCATAATATGACATGCTTAGATCATAAATAAATTTGTGAAGTTATGCAAATATTATTTGGTATAATATTTGAATGCATTATACGGATAATAGAGACACTGTATAATATAATACTATGAATATTATTATTTATTCATATATTAATTTATTAAACCAATCACAAGTTGAGATTAAAGAGAGCATAAGATGGTTAAACAAGGCTAATGGCATTTGTGTAATTGATTCAAACCTTACACAAAGAGTTTCCCTAACCCTTGCCTATTTAAGGAGGTATAATTGAAGAAAATATTGCCAATATGCTACTTTCAAAACCCTAGTTGAAATCTGCCATTTTCAGTAGCCAAGTTTTTCCTTCTCCTAGGCCAAAACTTGGAAAGGCATGCTCAAGGTCAAAACCTAGGTGGTTCAACCCCAGACCAAAAGTCTCTTCTCTCATCTCTTCTTGCTAGGTGGTTAAATATAAGTCTTGAACTCTACATCTATCTATCTAAGAGGTGTGGTAGTTTGTTGTTTAGGTTCAAGGTGAACCAAGAGGTGGTTTCCAAGAGATCTAGAAGGGAAATCGAATTTCCTCTACTCAACAGATTTGACAATCTCTTAAGGTAAAGATAATCTTCTTCATCTCTAGAAATAAGGTAGATACGATTTTTTTATTTTATTTAGTGCATATTAGGTGTTTGTTGAAATGCTTAAGAGAAAACCTTGCTTTCAATTTTCATACAAATGAGGTCCTTTTGTGTATTGAGCCAAGTGATGATAGAAAAAATTTAAATTCTCACCATACAAGCATACACATGAAATCCTAATAAAAGAAAATATTGTTTTCTTAAAATTGACATCCCTACCTCACTTATATGCCCTAGTTGCATATGCCATAATCGATTAGTATCTTAATCTTGATATGACAAGGATGAAACTGAAACATTATCAATAATAGTGTTACCCTAAAGCATATAGAGACAACCCAACAAATTCCCTTTAATAAGAACGAGAGCACCCTTACTAACTCTTAAAACTCCACTTCAGCTACATACTTATAGCCTTATGAATCAAAAGTACCCAAAGATATCAAGTTCTTTTTCAAATTTGGAACTGGGAAACATCTTTCAAAGTCTTAACAATATCATCATGAATCTTAATTTGGATAGTACCAATACCAACAACCTTGCAAGACATATTGTTTCCCATCAAGACAACACCTTCATCAATAGACTGATAAGAAGCAAACCAGTCTCTACTGGGGCACATATGGTAAGTGCAACTTGAATCAAGAATCCAAACATCTCCAATAGAACCAATAGATACTGATAGAACATTTTCACCATCACAACCAAAATTATCTACAACACCAGCAACATCATTAGTACCAGAAGACGTTGTGGAAGATTTTCCTTTACCTTTGAGTTTCAGACAATTTACTTTCTAGTGTCATTCTTGACGACAATAGATGCATTTATCTTTTCGTTTTCTAGATTTGGATATAGACTTTCCTATATTATTGCTTGTGCCTTTTTCTTGATTTCTATATCTGACAAATAAACCACTACTATTATCATTGTTTCTTGGAGACACATTTTTCTTCAACTCTCTTGAATTCAAAACTACTTTGGCATCCTCCAAATAAATAGTGTCTTGCCCATATAGCATGGTATCAACAAAATGTTCAAATGAATGAGGTAAATAACATAATAGAACTAAGGCCTTATCCTTATCATCAATCTTAACACCACCATTTTTTAGATCATGAATAATTTTAGTAAATTTATCAAGGTGATCGTGTAAAGATGTACCTTCTAACATTCTGAATGTATACAAACATTGCTTCAAATATAACCAATTTGTCAAAGACTTGGTCATATCAAAATTCTCCAATTTAAGCCATAACCCAATAGGAGATTCCTCTTCACCAACCTCGCATAATACCTCATCAGACATGGATAACTAAATTGAACTAAGAGCATTTTCTATTAATGCATCCTTTTCTTCATCAGTCAATTTTTCTAACAATTTATCCTTGCCTTCAAGTGTATTTACGAGATTTTCTTTAACTAATACGACATGCATCTTCATTCAACATAGACTGATATCATTCCTACCATTGAATTTCTCAATTTTGTATTTTGCCACCATGATAGAAAACTCAATATTAAATAAATAGAAGCACAACCCAAAAAATATGAAACAAATCAAATAACCAGAAGCTCAAAATAAATCTAAAAGAGAAAAATTGATCAGTTCCAATAAATAAATGAATAACCCAATGACTCTAATACCAATTTGTTATAAATTAGTACTTGCGGAAGTGAATTTTAGGTCCAATTTTGGTTGCGCAAATATATAACAATTGGTAACAACAAAATAATAAACAATGAGAAAAATAAATGGCACACAATGATTTAAGTTTTTCAACTTTTTAATGTAAAAAGTTTACTCTATTGACTATGACACACCGTGGAAAAATTCAATAATAATCAAATGGAAATACAAACACCAATATTTAGAGAGCTTTACAAAATATACCAAAATCCAAAATACATCGAGATACTTTCTGCACAAAATCAATAATCAAACCTAGCAAATAAATTACAAAATTTGGATGATATTACTGAACAAGGAAGAGCAGGATGGTCGAGCCTGCACGAATGTGATGCCAGCATGTGAAGGAAAACTTTGGCACTGTTGGAGTCACACGAGGTTGGTGTGGGTGAAGACGTATGTTGTGGTTGGTCTAGTGCAAGTTGAGGCGTTGGCGGATGGCTGCGAATGGAGTTGGAAGGGCTGGCCGAAGATTGAGAAAGTTACGCTGGTGTGGTATGCGTAACATAGATGAATTACAGAGCAACAACTTTCTTTTTTTCTTAGCTGCATCATTCTCTGTTCTCACGGTTGTTGATCTTTAACAGTTCTCACCTTTTGTTCTTCTCCAACGGCTACTCGTCTTTTTTTTCATAGTTGTAGAGAAATTAGTATATATATATAATAGAAGAAAGGTTTACATAATACATAGAATTTAGGCTATTTTCGGTTTTGGGCTACTTTATTTTAACATTTTTTCAAGAACGATTCTTTCTCATGCATTCTTCATTTGTTGCCACAGCTTTCCTATATATTCATTCTCAAAAGATTTAACTTAGTGATGAAAGATCACAATTCGATCCAGAAACATTCAGAAAATTATATGAACGTAAAATTTAAATACAACGGAAACAAAATGGATTGAAAACATATCTCCTGCCATTGATCAAATTTCAGCACTTACACGGGAATTCCAATGGATTTTCTATTCGATGCTATCACTAGTTTCTCACACTTATTCTATGTGTTTTGATAGTGTATCTAAATTTAAAATAGTGAATAGTGAGAGGACACGATGCTTTATAAAGGTTCTTCCATCAAGAACCTTGTTCGGTTTTGGAACCGATGTACGATTTCGACAAAATCAAACCATCACCATGTTTCACCATTATGTTGCACCAATATGATGTTACATTCTTCTACTTGGTGCAAACGCTAAGTGAAATTCTATTGAGTAACAAAATACATGAATCATAGCGATAGGTTCTCTAAGAACGAGTATTATCTTCCATGTATTACAATGTATTTAGTTTCTCAAGTACTATACTTTATGTGGTAACGAAACTTAATGAATAAATCATATATTTATTCTTGGTATGATAAAATATATATATTCTCAAATAAATTAAGGTGCACATGAATATGAGAAAATATCACAATATATAAGAGTTTCATTAATAAATTTTATATATACATTTACAAAGTGGAACCAATTCTCATTTTATCTACATGATCCTTGAATTTCATTGGTGGCATGCCTTTAGTCAAATGATCAGCAATCATCAACTCAGTGCTTACGTTCTTAATGACCACTTTCTTTTCCTTAACACATTCTCTTATGGCCAATTATTTAATGTCGATGTGTTTACTACAACTACCATTTTTTTAGTTCTTAGCCATAAACACAGTAGCTGAGTTGTCACAATACAATCTTAATGGCCTAGAAATAGAGTCAACTACTCTAAGCTTGGAAATGAAACTCTTCAACCATACAATATGCGATGTGGCCTCAAAACATGACACAAACTCGGCCTCTATAGTGGAAGTAGCAGTCAAGGATTGTTTCGCACTCCTCCAAGACAAGGCTCCACCAGTAAGCATGAAAATGTAACCAGATGTTGATTATCGTGAATCAACACAACCAGTGAAGTCCGCATCGAAGTAACCAATTACTTCTAAATCATTAGTTCGTATAAGCATGAGCATATAATCCTTGGTTCCTTGTAGGTACCTCATCACTTTCTTTGCATTTTTCCAATGGTCAACACCTGGGTTACTTTAATATCTCCCTAGCATCCCAACAATAAATGCAATGTCAGGTCTGGTAAAGACTTGAGCATACATCAGGCTTCTAGCGGCTGAAGCATATGGAATGGTTTTCATTTGTTCTCTTTCAAAATCATTCTTTCGGAATTGGTCCAAATTGAACTTATCACCTTTCATAATAAGAGCAACACTTGGTGAACAATATTTCATCTAAAATCTCTCTAAAACTTTATTGATATAGATTTCCTGAGATAAACCCAAGATTTCTTGAAGTCTATCTCTATAGATCTTAATGACAATGACATAAGATGCCTCACCCATATCCTTATCATTGGTTGCAAGCGAAATATCATCAACATATAGCACCACAAAACAAATCTTACTCCCACTAACCTTCTGGTATATACATTGATCCATGACATTCTCTTCAAAACCAAATGAAGTGATGACATTATGGAATTTTAAATACCATTGACGAGAAGCTTATTTTAATCCATATATGGATTTATTAAGCTTACAAACCAAATGCTCACCATCACTAGAGAAGAATCCTTCAGGTTGTTTCATATAAACCTTTTCCTCTAGATTACCATTAAGGAAAGCTATTTTCACATCCATTTTATGCAAATCCAAATCAAAAGGGGCAACTAATGCCATAGCCACACGGAGTGAATCTTTCTTAGATACATAAGAAAATGTGTTCGTGTAGTCGATTCCTTCCTTTTGAGTGAATCCTTTTTCAATGCGTCTTGCCTTATGTCTCTCAATGTTGCCTTGTGAGTCTTTGTTTGTTTTGAAGACCCATTTACATCCAATGGCTTTCACACCATCAAGCAACTTGATGAGATCCCAAACTCGGTTAGACGCCATAGATACACAACATAATCACTAGGAATCGTTGATTTCCTTAATCTAGTAGATCTTCTTAATGCTGCATCAACATTCTCCTGAGGAGCAGAATCATGTTGTTCAGTTGGTTGTTCAACAACTGTAGGCATTTGTTGAACTTCAACATCTACTAGATCAGGATCAATAGCTTGTGGTACTTCCAGGATTGGTTCTTCAACACGCATTTGTACTCTAGGCATGTTGTTAACAATAACGATCACTCCATTACTTAAAGTGGCAGATTGAGCATCTGAATGATCTTTCTCAGGACTAATGCCCTGGGATCTATCAAACTCACTAATCAAGTAATTCTTAAGAAAATTTGCATTTCTTGATTCCACAAATCTAGTGTTATGAGATGGATAGTAAAATCTGTAACCTTTAGACCGTTCGGCATATCCAATGAAATACCCACTAATGGTCTATGGGTCCAGCTTCTTACCTTATGGATTATAAATCCTCACTTCAGACGGGCATGCCCAAATGCGCATATGTTACAAACTCAGTTTCCAACCTTTCCATAATTCAAATGGTATCTTTGAGACAGCCTTGGTTGGAACTCAGTTTAATATATACACAATCATCTTTAAAGCTTCAATCCATAAAGATTTAGGAAGATTGGAGTTACTAAGCATACTCCATACCATTTCCAATAGTGTTCAGTTTCTCCTTTCTGCTACACCATTCTGGTCTGGTGAACCAGGCATAGTGTTTTGGGTAACTATCTCATGTTCTTGAAGAAACTTAACAAACGGACCAGGCACTTATCCATTCTCAATGTATCTACCATAATATTCACCACCTCTATCTGATCTCACGATATTTATTTGATTTCCACATTATTTCTCTACTTCAATCTTAAAGCTCTTGAAGGCATTTAATGCTTCGCTCTTATTATAAAGTATGTTGAGATACATATATCGAGAAAAATCATCAATAAAGGTGATAAAATATTTCTGACCTTGAATGTCCATGTCTGGACAACATATATCTGTATGTATGATTTATAATATGTTTGAACTCCTATTGGCACCTTTCTTTGACTTATTAGTCTACTTTCCCTTAATACAGTCCACACATGTCTCAAAATCAATAAAATCTATAGTACTAAGTACCCCATCTTTCACTAATCTTTTAATTCTTTCTATGTAGATATATCCTAATCTCCTATGCCATAACGTAGAAGAGTCCTCGTTAATAATATACCTTTTACTGTCAGCTTGAACATGCATAGCGTTATGAGTGGCATTATTTCATAAATTAATGTAGTAAAGACCATCAGAAAAAATATCATTCCCAACATAATTAGATTTATTAAATAAACTGAAAGATGTTTCTAAAAAGTAAAAGGAATAACCAAAAGGTATAAGTCTTGAAATAGAAATCAAGTTTCTAAAGAAACTTGGAACATAAAAGGTCTTTTCTAATTCTAAAATAAAATCACTACTTAAAATCAAATTGCATGTCCCTACAACCTCCGCATGTGAGCTCATCTTGGTACTGGATAAGATGTATTGCTCACTTCTCATTGGCTTCCTTAGATTTTTCATACCTTGTAAGGAGTTTGCAACATGGATTGTAGATCCAGAATCAATCCACCAGGTGTTAATATTAAAATTAACCATATTAGATTCATAACAAACAAACGAGGTTGGATTACCTTTATTCTCAAGCCATTTCTGGAATCTGATACAATCCTTTTTCATGTGTCGTTTCTTTTTACAAAAGAAACACGTGGGATTCTTTCTTAATATCATCCGGAGGTGGAATTATCCCTTTTCCTTTATTCTTGTATTGAGATTTTCCTTTCCGGTACGTTGTAGCCAACATTACACTTTCACAAAATTCCATAACAAGCCTCCCTTCCTCTTGAACACATATGGTCATTAGTTCATTGATTGACCATTTATCCTTATGTGTATTGTATGAGATTTTGAATGACCCGTACTAATGTGGGAGAGTGTTAAGGATATAGTGCACCAGGAAGGATTCTGACATCTCAACCTCGAGATGCTTAAGTTGAGCCACAATGTCCCTTATTTGCATAATGTGCTCACACACACCTTTCACACTGGTGAGTCTTAAAGAAGAGAACTTCATAATAAGGGTGCTTGCTAAAGCCTTAACTGAAGTGACGAATTGATCTTCAATGGCCTTTAGCAAGTCTTGAATATTGTTATGCTGATCAACGGAACCACGAATACCAGCAGAGATTAGTCTTAATGAACATCATGTTATGGCGATTAGATCGCTCCCATTGTTCATAAAGTATGATATTCTCGGGAGTGTTGGTTTGAGTAATTTTACGTGGTTCATTTTTCCTAATAACATAATCAATATCCATCCACTCTAGTTGAAGGAGAATTCTTTCTTTCCATATTATATAATTATCCTCTTTTAGATCGTGAATAACACAATGGATATCAGAGAAATTTACAGTTTGAGAAGCTGCAATTAAAGATGATATGCTTATTAAAATTTGAGACCTAAATTATAATCATTTTTTACCAATGTAAATCATGAAAAATATGAATCTAGTGACATAAAACTTGCGTGTGAGCTAAAGTTTTAATTCAATTAGATTCATCCAACCTTTATGATAAAACTATCAAATTATGTTCCTTTTCCTAATCCTTATGGGTAAATTAGAAAATATAATTTGATATTATATCCTAATTAATCACACAACAATATAATAAAAATTCTTGTGGGATAAGATTTATTATATCACATATGATTAATTACAATTAATGTTTATTTTCTAAATGTGATCCTAAATAAACCTTATTATAGTTTTAATTAATTAAAGATGTTGTGTCTGCTCCCTAATTAATTAAACTATATGAATCACTTAAATATTAATTAAATCCTTAGGCTCAATTATTGCATAAAACCATAAACAATATTAATTTAATTTCAAATGTACAAATACTAATTATCTTAAGATTGCATAAATGACAATAAATTATACAAGAAAATCTGGCGTTCTTTTTATCAAAATTCTCATAATTCGATTTCTGAGTGATTCATGGTTTCAGTTTGAATCAAAAACGTCATTTTAAATAAAAAGTTAATTAATGATTCAAATAAATACCCACAGTAAATTAGATTTATTTTCTTCATTGTTTTTCGAGTTTAAATTCACAGAATCACTCTAAAATCAATAGTGAAACAATTTTATAATTTTCATATGCATCAAAAATAAGAAAAATAAAAAACCCAAAATATTAGTTCCTCGTGAAATAGAGCAAAACAAAGATGTTTTCAAAAATGGCTCTGATACCAAATGTAATATCACAATTCAATCCAGAAACGTTTAGAAAACGATATGAAAGTAAAATTTAAATACAGCGAAAACAAAATGGATTGAAAACATACCTCCTATCATTGATCAAATTTCAGCACTTATAGGGGAATTCCAATGGATTTTCGATTTGATGCTCTCACTGGTTTCTCATACTTAGTCTCTACATTTTGATGGTGTATCTAAATTAAAAACAGTGAATAGTGAGAGGACCTGATGCTTTATAAAGATTCTTCCATCAAGAACCTCGTTCTGTTTCGAAATCGACGTACGGTTCTGATGAAACCGAATCATCACCATGGTTCACCAATCTGATGTTACAAGTAGGTCATACTTAAAGTCAATATATTTCTTAAATGTTTTAAGTTTTTTTCCCCTAAAAAAATTGTTTGTGAAGAGTTTAAAGTTTTTTCGGCTCATGTGTATTTGATGTGATAACCTATGCTTAATCCACATAATGGGATTGTTGAATGATTTTTTACTTACAATGAAATTTTTAACTTTTGATAAAATAAATTTTCATTTTAGAAACTCTAAGATTATCATAAAACGTAATGTCTAAAAGTTTCTCTTAAAAGTGACATAAATATTTTGACTGTGCTATGTGTTCATATGTTGTTGCAGGACACAATGCCACCAAATTAAGCAGCCACTCGTTACTAGGTCCAAGAGATAAAGATTGGAGTCGAAGTTGCAAACTGGGAATCCTCCACAAGCGTCAGTTCATATCACAAAACTTGATAACACTGCTAACATAATCACAAATGGAACCTATTTGTTAAATGTCTTTTGATGTTTAACATGAATAGAAGTGATTCTTGTTTGTAATAGTGTATTTTATTTGAAGCTATTGAATTTTTTTTATAACCCTACCTTTACTATTACATACATATGAAAGTTAGAGTACAATTATTTTTTCATATTTCTTAATTCAGCATAGTTGTTTTGCGTTATTTATTAATATTCTTAAATTAGTTTCTAATCACTACTACAAAAGGGGTATATAAGTCACTATGTAAAGTCGGTTTTTGTAAAAAACCGACTTATAATGAATTTAAAGTCGGTTTGGTGTAGAACCGACGCTATCCACGTTGGACGTAGCGTCGGTTGACGTGGCGAACCGACGCTACGTCCCGTGGATAGCGTCGGTTCTCCACGTCAACTGACGCTATGTCCAACGTGTAGCATCGGTTGACGTGGTGAACCGATGCTATGTCCCGTGGATAGCATCGGTTCTTCACATCAACCGATGCTATGTCTAACGTGTAGCGTCGGTTGACGTGGAGAATCGACGCTATCCACATGACGTATCGTCGGTTCTCCACGTCAACTGATGCTATCCACCTAATATATCCACATTCGGGTCATTTTTTACGCAGAATTCAATTTTCTTCCTCTCTCTCCTCCATTTTCTTACTCACTCTTCTCTATTTTCTCCCAAAATCTACACCGTGTGCCACCTTCTTTATAAATTTTCGGCCACCTCCGACCACCATTTGTAACGTTGTTTTGTAAGTTATTCCTCTTCTCACATTATCTGTCAATTCTTCTATTTTTTTGAGGAAAATATTAAAAAAAAATTATACCCATTTTCTATATAAATTCTTGATTTAGGTATGTTTTTTATTTCGTTTGTTATTATGTTTGACTTATTTTATGTGGAAATAATATCTGAAATATTGTGGGCTTGATGGTTACTATGCATGGATAAATTTAATTATATTTAATTAAGTAGAATTTTGCAGCTTATTATTCAGTTTGTTTTATATTTTGTTTTTTATTTAGGTATGTTTTTTATTTTGCTTGTAATAATGTTTGACTTATTTTATGTGGAAATAATATCTGAAATGTTGTGGGTTTACTATGTGTGGACAAATTTATTTATATACTTATAATTAATATTACTTTTTAATTATGATATAGTAACATACTTAGAAATTAGAATCAATCAAAATACGTTATTGGTTTTTATATATTCATGCTAACATGTTGCTTATTTTTTAATTTGTATAGAAATGGTTTTGTGAAATTATTAAAATGATAATGATTTTGTATTATGTATGTTTTGATATATATTCTAATAATTAGGAAATTTATATATAATAATACTTGAAATATATTCATTGTATACATAATTAAGTAATATGTTTACTTAATGTCATTAATAGAAAATGGATAAATCTTGGATGTCAAAGTGTAGAATTAAGCAAGACTATATTTCTAGAGTTGAAAGTTTCATGGAATTTGCTTGTAGAACTAGTAATACTGGAAGTAGTATGATTCGATGCCCATGCATTAAATGTAAAAATGAGCGATTTCATGAATTTGATGAGGTTAAGTATCACCTTATCCGTAATGGTATTCTATTGAGCTATAAATGTTGGTATTATCATGGAGAAAATATTGATAATTCTCATGGGGAAAAGATAAATAAGAATGTGAATGGATTACATACATCTTATCATAATGTACAGACAGAAAATATATTTCATTGTATTGAAGATGAATTACGCGAGGATGATCCCAAAACCTTTAATAAACTTATAGAAGATGCCGAAAAACCGTTGTATCCAAAATGCCAAAAATACACTAAAATGTTGGGATTTGTTCATTTGTACAATGTGAAGGCAAAACATGGTTTTTCTGACAAGGGATTCATAGAATTACTAAATCTACTAGTCGATATGTTTTCTGAGGGTATTGAATTGCCATCTTCAATGTATGAAGTGAAGAAATCTCTTAGTCGATTTGGCATGGAATATCATAAGATTCACGCTTGTCCTAATGATTGCATTCTTTATAGAAAAGAATATGAGACATTACATGATTGTCCTATGTGTAAAGAATCGAGATGGAAGCATGGTACAAATAAGAGTACAACACATAAGAAAGGTGTGCTTGCAAAGGTTCTTTGGTACTTTCCTCCGATTCCTCGCTTTCAAAGGTTGTTCAATAGTAAATATACATCAAAGATGTTGACTTGGCATTCAGATAATCGATCTGATGATGGAGTGCTACGTCATCCTTGTGATTCTCCAAATTGGAAAATAGTAGATAATTTATCTCCTCAATTTTCATCTGATCTGCGCAATCTTCGTCTTGCCATTGCTGTTGATGGAATTAATCCATATAGTTCCCTCAGTAGTAGATATAGCTATTGGCCAGTAATTATGGTAACATACAACCTTCCTCCCTGGTTGTGTATGAAAATAAAATTCATGATGTTAACATTATTGATCTCAGGACCGAAACAACCCGGTGTTGATATTGATGTATATTTGTAGCCTCTGATAGATGATTTAAAGACGTTGTGAAATGATGATGTAAATGTTTACGATGCACATAAAGAAGAATACTTTAACTTGAAGGGGGTCCTTTTATGGACAATTAATGATTTTCCTGCCTATGGAAACTTATCAGGACATGTAACAAAAAGGTTACAAGGGATGTCCTATATGTAGTGATGGAACTTCTGCAAATTATCTTGTTCACGGATGAAAGATGTCTTATAGAAGACATAGGAGATTTTTTCCATCTGGACACAAGTTTAGATACCAAAAAAACCGTTCGATGGTGAAGAAGATCATGATCATGCAACTCGACCTTTACGAAGTATTGAGATATTAAGGCACTTGAATGGGATGACATTCAAACGATATGCAAAGATGAAAAAAAACTCACTAAGGTAGGGAAACAAAAGAGGTCAACTAATGAAATGGGTGAAAATGAAAAAGAGTTTGAACCGACTTACCATAGTTGTTGGAAAAAAAATCAATATTTTGGGAATTACCTTATTGGAAAGACCTACACATTCGTCACATCTTAGATGTCATGCACATTGAGAAGAATTTATGTGAGAGCTTGATTGGTACTTTACTTAATATACGTGGAAAAACAAAGGATGGAATTAAAGAAAGATTGGATTTAAAGAAACTAGGCATACGACCTGAATTGGAACCAAGGGTGGAAAATGATAAGAATCGAACATACTTACCACCAGCATCATATACAATGTCAACAAAAGAGAAAGATGTGTTTTGTAAATGTTTGGAGGGTGTGAAAGTTCCTGATGGTTACTCATCCAACATAAGAAATTTTGTGTCTATCACCGATAAGAGATTGTATGGATTGAAATCATATGACTGTCATATCTTAATGCAACAGTTATTACCACTTTCTATTAGATCAATTCTTCCAAAACATGTTCGATTATCAATAATTTGGCTTTGTTCATTCTTCAATACAATATGCAAGAAATCTATATCAATTGGCGAGTTAAATTCTTTACAAAAAGAAATTGTAGATACTTTGTGTCTAATTGAAAAATATTTTCCTCCTTCTTTCTTCGATATAATGATTCACTTATGTATTCATTTAGTTCGAGAGGTTCAATTATGTGGTCCTATTTACTTAAGGTGGATGTATCCTTTTGAGAGATATATGTAAGTCCTTAAAGGATATGTAAATAATAGATATCGACCTGAAGGATGCATGGTGGAATGCTACATTGCTGAAGAGGCCATTGAGTTTTGTTCTGAATACTTTAGTGGTTGCAATGAAATTGGGAATCCTACGCACAAGTTGTTCTTAGAACGTCACATGATCCAAGTAGGTAACCCTATTATTGGTGGAAGTAATAAATTATTTATTGATCGCACTCGATGGGAAAAAGCACACCGAATCATTTTGGTAAATAATAATGAGGCACAACCGTACATAGAGTAAGTGATGTTCATTGTTTCATGATTGCAATAATCATTTTTTATTTAACTATTAATGATGATATATAACTTAATATATATTTAATAACATTACATGATGCATTTAAACTTATTGAAGATCGATCCTCGTTATAAAAAAAGGAGAAAAATGGTTGTATAATGAACATAAGCAAGAGCTTATTAATTAGTTTCCCATCCATGTAAGTGTCACAAACAAAAATTCATGCATGTATCTTCCTAGATCTATTCAATTTTTTAAAACTTTGCTCTAAACACATTTTGTGTTTTTGTATACATAGATTCGAGATGAACTCAAAAAACTCAATCATAAAATATTAGAAAGTTTACAATGGCTTGCACATGGGCCAAAATTTGATGTCAAATCATTTTATAGTTTCACAATAAATTAATCGAGGTTTACGACTCAAGCTAGGGACAAAGTCCGAGTAAATCAAAATAGTGGGGTGAAGATGGTTGCACAAACTATGCAATTTTCCAGTTCAAAAGATGCTAATCCTGTATTTTCGGATAGAACATATTATGGTATAATACAAGAGATGTGGGAAATGGATTATGAGGTCTTCCATGAAATAGTTTTCTTGTGTGATTGGGTCGAATATGTTATCAATGTTGGATATAAAATAGATGATTTTGGATTTACCCTTGTAAATTTATCCAGGATAAGTCACATTGATGATCCTTTCACGTTAGCACTTCATGCAAAACAAGTATTTTACGTGAGCGATCAAATTGATCCAAAATGGTTTGTTGTGTTAACGCCTCCACAAAAAGAGTTTTACCATTGTGATGTTGTAGAAGATGATGACTCTATACTTGATACATTAACCAATATTAGTAATTTCTCAAATAAATTGCCTAATGTATGTGATGATCTAATTGATGATGATGATTCTTTGACATGGACTCGAAGTGATTGTGAAGGAATATATGTATACGATCAACAACCTAATTAAACATAACGTATGTTCTATATTGTTGTAATAACTCTTATATATATATGTGTTCCTAAAATTGTCAATTAATTTATATTTCTTCATTGTTTGCAGATATTTCATGGATATTCAGCTTGTAGATCCAAATGATCCATTGGGGTATTTGAAAAGAAGGGGTTGGGCGAATATACATGATGTTCCACTTAACCCAGATGATAGAATACTTGTTCTATTTGATGCTACTGGTAATCCAATAGGGGAAAATGGTCAACAATTGAAATCCTCTATTGGTCGACTGGCAAAGTCCAGTATACCAATCAATATAAATGATTGGTCTAAGGTTGACGATGCAGAAAAGTTCAAAATATGGATAACCATTTATGTAAGTCTCTTATATTTTATAATCAATATATATATTATATTAGGTGTATTATATGGAAGGTTGTTTTTTTTAGATTATAATAATATAAGATAAGTCAGGCGCGTTAGCGCTTTAGTTTTCAATAAAGTAGTTGACTTGCTTACTTGTTAGAGTCAGGTAGTTTAGGCTTTACTAATAGAATCTATAGGGCTTTTAAATCAGGGTGCTCAGGTTTAGAACCCTATACAAAGGGCGTTTCCTTTCAAAGAACAACTGCCTCTTCCTGCTGCGAGGGTGTTGCACGAAACCAAACCGCCCGATCAAGTACCAGTTGCTTCGCCGGTAGGTCAACTTAGGTTAGGGACATTGTCCCTCAGTTCTTACCAACCTCCGGTGTGTAATCGACATGTTGCTAGCTTCAACTCGGTTGAATAAGAATCATGGATTCCCTCTGCTGTCCATTTCTTATTCATTCAAGGTGCTCGGCTGGTGCTTCTTTCTCAAACCAGAACAACTCTGAACGTTAGGGAAGATAAAGGAAGACCACCTGAGCGAACCAACCGAAGGGACTTGACTTATTCGAACCGAACGATAGCGAAATCTTTTGTACTGTGTTTTTACAGAATCGTTACAAAGTCGATAACAGTTGGAAGGGCAAGTGTTATAAGATTGCAAATAAGGCGTGGAAGGAATACAAGACTTCCAGATTGGAAAAAAATTATGTGTTTCCATATTTGGAAACACTTGATGAGAATGTGATCTACAAAATCCCTGAAGGACACCCCTGGATTACACCTCAAGTTTGGAAAGACTTTGTGGATTATAGACGTTCAGATGAATTTCAAATTATTAGAGAAGATCATCAAAATGTCCAAATGCATAATATTCTTCCTAATCGTACTGGGAGGTCTTCAAATCCTGAAGTTAGATATAGAATGGTATTATTAATTTGTCTTAATATTATAAATATTTTTATATTAATTTTCCTCAATTTAATTTCATGTCATTGTTAATAAAATTTTCATAATTTATGTAGGAAGCTGAATTGGGTAGACCTGTTACACGAATGGAATTGTACATAGAAACAAAGACTCCTAAAACAAAGAATGCAAGACCAATGAGTCAGCGAGGAGAAGAACAATTAAATAAGTTGGTTAGTAATTTCGGTTGATAAAAAGTTTGAATGATATTTAATAATTGATGTAATAATGAATGATGTGTTTGTGTGCTTTATTATTTGTAGAGAGCTGTTCAAGAAAAAATATCCAGGGGTGAAATAATCGAAGAGCCTAGGAGAGATGCTTTATATCATGCATTCGGACGCGAGCATCCTGGTCGTGTTAGGAGAGGTAGCCAATATGATGGTTCTATGGAGTATTTTAACATTCCAAAACAAAAGCCCCAGACAATAAGTAAGGAAAAGTACACTAAAATTGAAGAAGAATTCAACTCCTTTAAGGCCTCAGTGATGAGTGAGATTTCCATTCTAAAAGAACATTTATCATAACGAATGTCAGCCATGGCATCATGCTACAACCAGGGCATGCCATATTGGCCAAGCATGCAACCATCCATGCCAGGCATACCACCTTCTATGCCAGGCATGCCACCATCCATGCCAAGCATGCCACCCATACAATCTCATTGTAGTCAAACTACATTCAGTATGGGATATAGCCATCCTATTGGTCCTCACTATATGCCAAGAATGCATATGCAATCAAGTAGTGGTTCATTTTCTCTAATGCAATCTGCACATTCTTACCATAAATCAAACCAAGATGAACATTTTGGTGAGAATGTACATCTAATAGCTACCCCACATGAGAGTCCTCCTCTATTTGATGAATCATATGTGATAAGATTTTAATTTCTGGTGTATATAATCTATTATTTTTAAATTCTTATTATATGTTTTATTTTTTATATATAACACTTAAATTTTTTACAGAATATGAAATGTTTGTTGAAACATCCTTCGTCAACGGACTATGTTGCTATTGGAATGGTACAACAATTGGGCGATGATCGGATGATTCATAATCAATATTTTCCTAATCATTGGCGAATAGTAATTGATCAATCATTGTTTCATGATTGTCCACTACCTATGCCTTCTGATGCTACCACAGTCCAAGAGGCGGTTGGACAGTATGTGGCTTGGCCGTCGATTCAAGTTGTTCTAAATTTTGATAGGGTACTATTTTTTAACTTAAAAGATAACACTTGTTTACTACTATTATTTAATTATATCTTATATTGTTACTAAAAATACATATATGATACTTTTTGTTAGTCTATTATACCATAACTCTTAAATGCGGCACATTTAAGAGATACGAAGCAAGTATCTCGTGCTAAATCAATGACTAGTGGCCAATCATCGTGCACCAAGTCATTCAAGAAGAAGCCTTGGAAAAAGTATAGTCATAGTTATGCGTTAAACTTCAGCAAAGATTTTGGCACTTTGATGACTATTCTTGGGAGGGCATCTAGCATAAATGATGGATGGACTATGCCACTTCCTATTGAAATTTCTGGTGTAGACCTCGGCCAAACTTATATATCGATCGAGTGCTTATTGCAACTATTTGAATATCAAATGATCGATTTAAGTATAATTCAAGTGTGGACAAGGTGAGTCCTCAATCTAGTTATTTTTCTTTTATTTATGTAGAACAAATATAATTATATTTATATTATCTAATTATATATATATATCTTTTATATAGGGCGTGCTATTATTGACTTCAACATAATCACTCATCACATTTAGCAATGTTCTATGATTCTTCATATGTCAATCAATATCAAGAGAAGGATGTTAGCATCAGAGCTAAACAATTATGTGATAGAGCATTAACGCTTAACAGAAATCAAAAGTTGATAATCCCTTTTCCATTAAGGTTTGAACAAGGCCAAGATCATTGGATGTTGGTAATCATTGATATGTTCAATAATCATGCTTGGTACTGTGACTCAGCTTCCATAGAACTAAGTAAAGATACAAAAGCAGTTATTGAAATGTAAGAGTTATAGTTACATATTAGTTTCTTCTATTATTTTTTGTAATATTTAATAAAAACTAATTGTTTTAAACCTTGATAGGGCATGGAAGTTGTGAAACAAGTTTAGGGGCATTGCCCTTAAAAAATCTCATAAGCTTATATGGACAAAAGTTATGGTATGTACAATTCAATATTAATAATTTTATTAATTTTACAATTGAATAATAAGGATGTTCGAATATGAAAATTCATGTACATGCACTTTTTTTTGTAGGTTCCACAACAAAATAATGGAGTCATGTGTGGTTATTATGTCATGAAGTTTATGAGCGAAATCATCACAAATATCAAAATTCCAATTGATGATGTGGTAATATCTTTTACCTATATACATAAAAAAATTTAACATATTTGAGTTTGTTTTTGTAAATAAATGAAATTATATTCTTATTTTGATTTTAAATACATGTAGTTCTTTGGTTGGAACAAGATGGGTTATGACCAAATTTTTTTTGATGATTTACGAGAGGAATGGGTAGAACACATGGTTCAAATTATATCATCACAAGAAGAGTCAGAAGAAGATTCTAATGATCTTGAATAGCATATGACAACATAATAGTAAATTTTTTAATGATTTAGTTTCTCTATCTATTCCTGTGTCTGAAATCACTTGTTTGATGATGATTAATCATATGCTCATGTATTTAGGAGAATGCATTGTTTTATGGCCCTATTTTTGGCCTAAACTACATCTCATCTCTCTTTCCTACTTTCCTTACGAAGTCATATTAGCACTTTATTAACCATTTGTTTATAAATATGAATTTATCTGGAATCTATGCTAGTATTTTTAATGATATAATGAGCTCTAAATGAACAAATCAGATGTACGTAACTCCGATTTTTTTCTTGGTTTGTATGAGTTTTGGTGCCCATGAACGTGTTCTATATGTTTAAGGGCACCAAAACTCACACAAGCCAAGTAAGAAATCGAAGTTACAATTGATTTCATATTTAGAGTTCATTATATATAGCATTATAAAATACTAGTAGAGATTCCAGATAACTTCATATATATAGAAAAATGATTAATAAAGTGCTACTATGAGTTAGTCAAATGTCGTTGTACGTGGTAATCTCTTTTTGATGGTAATATATATAATGATTTAATTTCTTCATTCGTATGTTTGAATTTTAGACTTTTTTTTATGGATGTTTTATGTGCCCATGTATGTAGGGGAATATGAATTGTTATATGGATCTGCTATTTTTTTGTCATAATGCTTGTGAAGGCCAATCAAGATTCTAAGCCAATCAAGATTCTAAGCCAACCAAGCTTACTCGATCGCATAATAATTACACTTTGACGACATTATTTTATTTGTAATTTAAGTTAACTATATGTATTATATATACATTATTTGTTTTTGTAATAAATTTAATTATCAAGTAATTAAATATATTTAAATTTTTAATTATTTGTATTATTATTTATATTTTAGTTTTTTTATGTTATATATATATATATATTGAATAATACGAAAAATAAAAATAAAAATAAAAGCAAATCATAAAATGTACGGGTAAAGTCGGTTCACGGGATGAACCGACTTTACATTTTAAGTCTCTAAATTTAAAGTCGGTTCAGCGAACCGACTTTTAATTTGTTTAAAGTCGGTTAAAAAACCGACTTTAATGCCTATTTATGTAGTAGTGAATAAATAAGTTAGGTAGTGAACCAAAGGTCTTGGGTTAATTAGCCAAAAATCATAAGCATGATGTGATAAAGATTAAAATATGAGGGGAAAGTAAATAAATCATGTAATATTAGTACTTTCCAAGAACACATCATCATTGGGAAAACACTCCACAAAGTAGGGCACCACCTTATGAGTAGACCACCCATACATTTTTAAAAAAACTTAAGAAGAGAAGAGAAAATTTCTAAAAATAATCATGAGACTTTGGAACATACTAGGGCACTCAAAAAAAGTTGTAGTATAAAAACTAAAAGTCAATAGAGGATTGGAAAAAAATTGGCATCCAGACAAAGTTGTGCAAGGAATATGTTGCTACACTAGTAAAGTAGAATCATCAGCCATTGAACACCCACCTTGAAGGATTATGACTAGTAGACAATTGCACATCGCAACTATAACCAATGTAGTCCTATGGACCAGTTACCCAATCAATGCTATAAGTTTGGTTAGCTGACGATCCAAATAACCAATGTGCTTACCAATCGATGAGATGACTAGTCAACATGTTGATCAAGTGTGTTTACCTCGCCCATGCGCACTTTCACTTAAATTGCCACTAGTCCCATTATGTGCCATTTGGGACTTACGTGGGTCTGTATCATGGGGTGATGTAGTGGTAATTTTGGATAACTAGGGTTGATTCCTTCTTGTCCACTAGGGGTGTCCAAAAACCGGGCCGAACCGGTTTAAATCGAAAAACTGGTCCAAACCAGACCAAATTGAGCAGTTTTGTAAATGAAACGGTCTGGTCTGGTCCGTATTAAATAAAACCGATTTTAAAATGGTCCGGTCCAGTTATAAAATATTATAAACCGGCCGGACCGGACCGGACCAGTTTTATTAAATAAATAATTTTTATTATTTAAAATATTATAAACCAGGGTATATATATATATATATTTTGTTTTCGAGTTTAGGGTTAAGTCGTAACTCGTTAACGCTTAACCCTAACCCTAGAAATCAGTCTCTCATTTCCTCTACGCTCGCCTTCACCAATTTGCCGTCTACGCTCTCCTTTTGCCACTTCTTCTTCTACGCTCTGGGTTTGGCCGTCGTCGCTTCCACCAGTAACTAGCCACCGTTCCTTATGTTGATTCCACCAGCAGCTAACCACTGTTCCTCACGTTGCTTCCACCAACAGCTAGCCATTGTTCCACACATTACTTCAACCAGAAACTAGCCACCTCTCCTCGCGTCGCTTCCACCAACAACTAACCACCTCTCCTCACGTCGCGTCGTGTCATGACAACAATGGACGAAAATCACGAAATAGGTATGTGGTCTAATACTACTGGAGTACTGGTAGTCTGGTAGTAGTTTTTTCCTGAATAAACTGAATGGTAAGTCTGAACTCTGAAATCTGAATGGTGTGTCGTTGTGTTGTTAGTCTGAAGTCTGAACTCTGAAATCTGAATGGTATATCGTTTTTTTGTTAGTCTTAAATCTGAATGGTATGTCATTTTTTTGTTAGTCTGAACTCTGAAATCTGAATAGTATGTCATTTTTTTGTTAGTCTGAAGTCTGAAATCTGAATGGTATATCATTTTTTTGTTAGCCTGAAGACTCTGAACTGTGAACTCTGAAGTTTGAACATTTTTTTCTCACAGAGTTCATTTTTTTAAATGGTGGAAAGTGGAAACTAATTAATACTGTTAGAACTTATAACTTCAGTTAAATTCTTCGTATGTTGCCCCTCTTTTAAAGCTTAATTATTTTGATTAAGTTCTCTTTATAGATTAAATATATATAGTTTATTTTATTAATGTTTGATCATTATGAATTTCAAGAGGTACAGGTCTACCCCCGAGAATGAAAAATCTATGTCATCAAGAATATGTACATCTACATATCTCATTTTTCAGTTTAAGCTAATTATAATCATTAGGATGCATTCCACCTTTCTTATACCCATCATGATCTTCTGTTAGAAGGTAGAGTTATTTTTTGCTTGTTGGATTTGATTCCAATTCCCATCAAATTGTTATTAGTATTTGTTTGATCTAGAAAGTTAATTAAACTTGGAGCTCAAATTCATGTACTGGTAGTCTGGTAGTAGTTTTTTCCTGAATAAACTGAATGGTAAGTCTGAAGTTTGAATTCTAAAATCTGAATGGTATGTCATTTTTTTGTTAGCCTGAAGACTCTGAACTATGAACTCTGAAGTTTGAACATTTTTTCTCACAGAGTTCTTTTTTTTAAATGGTGGAAAATGGAAACTAATTAATACTGTTAGAACTTATAACTTCAGTTAAATTGTTCGTATGTTGCCCCTCTTTTAAAGCTTAATTATTTTGATTAAGTTATCTTTATAGATTAAATATATATAGTTTATTTTATTAATGTTTGATCATTATGAATTTCAAGAGGTACAGGTCTACCCCCGAGAATAAAAAATCTATGTCATCAAGAATATGTACATCTACATAACTCATTTTTCAGTTTAAGCTAATTATAATCATCAAGATGCATTCCGCCTTTCTTATACCCATCATGATCTTCTGTTAGAAGGTAGAGTTATTTTTTGCCTGTTGGATCTGATTCCAATTCCCATCAAATTATTATCAGTATTTGTTTGATCTAGAAAGTTAATTAAACTTGGAGCTCAAATTCATGTACTGGTAGTCTATTAGTAGTTTTTTCCTGAATAAACTGAATGGTAAGTCTGAAGTCTGAATTCTAAAATCTAAATGATATGTCGTTTTTTTGTTAGTCTGAACTCTGAAATCTGAACTCTGAAGTTTGAACATTTTTTCTCAAAGAGTTCATTTTTTTTAAATGGTGGAAAGTGAAAACTAATTAATACTGTTAGAACTTATAACTTCAGTTAAATTGTTCATATGTTGCCCCTCTTTTAAAGCTTAATTATTTTGATTAAGTTCTCTTTATAGATTAAATATATATAGTTTATTTTATTAATGTTTGATCATTATGAATTTCAAGAGGTACAGGTCTACCCCCGAGAATAAAAAATCTATGTCATCAAGAATATGTACATCTACATAACTCATTTTTCAGTTTAAGCTAATTATAATCATCAAGATGCATTCCGCCTTTCTTATACCCATCATGATCTTTTGTTAGAAGGTAGAGTTATTTTTTGCCTGTTGGATCTGATTCCAATTCCCATCAAATTGTTATCAGTATTTGTTTGATCTAGAAAGTTAATTAAACTTGGAGCTCAAATTCATGTACTCGTAGTCTATTAGTACTTTTTTCCTGAATGGTAAGTCTGAAGTTTGAATTCTAAAATCTGAATGGTATGTCGTTTTTTTGTTAGTCTGAAGTTTGAATTCTAAAATCTGAATGGTATGTCGTTTTTTGTTAGTCTGAACTCTGAAATCTGAATGGTATGTCATTTTTTTGTTAGTCTGAAATCTGATCTTTACAAATTGCCTTAGTATAATCACAGTTCACAGAATACATTGATCTTTACAATTAAATGTGTTTTTTTATTAACATGATTTGTTAATATAAATTTTTATATATGATTTATATATAATCTGTATTTTTGTCATAAAATGTACATAAATTGTGTTTTGTTTTATAGGTTCTTATTAAATCATATTAGTTCTTAATTTTTAAAATGTACATAAACAATGTTTAAATTAATATTGTTATAGATTGCATAAAGTTTCTGAATACCAAACTGTATTATTAATTAATTAACGCCTGATATCATATATGCAGGTAATGCAGTTATAAACTAAATATTTATGCAGATAATTATATTTTAAATGTAACTAATCCACAAAGTTAATAAATAATAAAAACAGTTTTTATTAGCATTCAATTGTACAAAATTACCATCTTTGTAATGTAGTGGCACCAAATATTTTGTGAAGCCCTCAAATTCAAGGTAATGTGCTAGATTGTTGTCCTATGCTAGAATGTTACACTTTGGTGACTGATATTATGTTAGTTTTGAAATGATTTTTGATTAAGTACAAAAAGTAATATTTTAATATATTAAGAATATGTACTAATCTATATTCTATATATAGGTGATGATGTACATGAGTTTATTGAACCAAGTCAATTTACAGACTTTACTATGTCTATGATTGAAGACATTGAACCTGAAATTCATCCGAATGAAATGGAAAATCCACCACAGAATTTAAATGACTCATCTTCAAAAAAGGGAATAGAAGTAAGTAATGTTCACCCCGATAATGAATCTCATATGAAGAAACCAAAAAATTTTAGGTCAGAAATATGGAATCATTTTTCATATATTTTACCTTATGATGTGGAAAATCCTAAAGCTACATGTCATTATTGTAAAAAACGTTATGTTGCTCATCCCACAAGGAATGGAACTACTTCAATGATACATCACTTCAAAAATTTATGTAAGAAGATTCTTAAAGAAGTAGATAAAGGACAAAAGATGTTAAGTTTTCAAACACAAAAAAGAGAGGATGATAGGACAACTCATAAATTAGTTGTTGTATCATTTGATGCAAAACGTGCTAGAGTTGCTTTGGAAAAAATGATTATTATTGATGAATTGTCTTTTAGGTTTGTTGAGGGTGAGGGATTTAAAGATTTTATATCTGAAATTTGTCCTAAGTTTCATGTGCCATCTCGGCAAACAATTTCTAGAGATGTGTTTCAACTTTATTTAGATGAGAAAAAAAGTTTGAAGAACTTTTTCATAAGTGAAAAGAAAAGAGTTTGTCTTACTAGTGATTGTTGGACTTCAATTCAAAATATTAATTATATTTGTCTAACCACTCATTATATTGACAAAGATTGGAAATTACAAAAGAGAATTATAAAATTTTGTCAAGTTGAGAATCATAAAGGTGATACAATTGGGAGAGTGATAGAACAGAGTTTGCGTGATTGGGGTATATGTAAGGTATTCACCATAACACTTGATAATGCTTCCTCAAATGATACTGTTGTGTCATACTTGAAAAGGAAGCTAAAAAATTGGAATGATGGACTTGTTATGAGTGGAGAGTTCTTTCATGTGCGATGTTGTGCTCACATTTTGAATTTGATTGTAAGAGAAGGACTTAAAGATCTTTGTAGTACTATTATGAGTATTTGTTGCACTGTGAGATATGTTAGATCCTCTCCTTTGAGATTACAAAAGTTTAAAATGTGTTCTATTAAAGAAAATATTGAGTCCAAAGGAAGTGTCGTGCTAGACGTGCCTACAAGATGGAACTCCACATATCTAATGTTAAAATCTTCTTTAGATTTTCAAAAAGCATTTGATCGTCTTGAAGAAGAGGAAGGAACAAACTTTATTTCTTATTTTCATGAGGAGCGATCAAATGTTGGGCCGCCAACATTAGATGATTGGAAGAATGCTGGTGTTTTTGTCAAGTTTTTGAAAACTTTTTATGACTCTACTTTAGCATTCAGTGCATCTTTATGCACCACTTCAAATTTATATTTTACAGAACTACATAACATTCAATCTCAAATACTTACATGGTGTGGTTCTGATGACTTATTGTTGAAAAATATGGCTATTAGCATGAAAACAAAATTTGAGAAGTATTGGGGAAATGTAGACAAGACTAATAAGATGTTGTATGTTGCATTTGTACTTGATCCAAGGTACAAATTATAGTATTTGGAATTCTTATTTGAAGAGATTTATGATTTAGAAATTGTTCGAAAATTGAGAGATAATGTCAAAAATACTTTTATGGATCTGTTCAAAACTTACTATATGTTAGTGCATGGAAAGGATTTTCAATCTAATGAGTCAATCACAAGATGTAATAGGAAGGATTCCTTCATCTGAGGAAGCAAGAAAGTTGAAGTTTCTTAAACGATTAGAGGAGAAAAATAGTTTGGAGTTGAAAACCGAGCTTGAAAATTATTTGAACACCCCATGTGAAAATGTCATGTTGGATAAGTTTGATATATTAAAATGGTGGAGGGAAAATTCTTTTAGGTTTCCTATCATCTCTCTCATTGCACGTGATGTGTTAGCAATTCAAGTTTCAACTGTTGCATCAGAATCAGCTTTTAGCACAAGAGGGCGCATTCTTGATCCATTTAGGAGTTCTTTGAATCCTAAAATGGTAGAGACATTAGTATGTAGTCAAAATTGGTTTCTTCTTCCATTAATAATGACAATGTCCTCTTACCAGAATACAATGATGACCTAGACATTTATGAAGATGTTGATTTTCTTTGATTGTAAAGTTCATTAAAGACACTACAATGATCATTGATGATTAATAATGGGTAAGTTTTAAATATTATTATGTAATGATGTATTGTTGTTGATTGTGAGTTTTGATGTTTGTATATGTTTAAGAATTCTTTGTAAATGAGATATTTGGAATTCATTTCTTTATGTCTAATCTTTTTTTTTATTTTAGATTTTGATAACATCTTATTTATGTGTTTATGTATTTAACAATAATATCTATCTATGTATGATTATAAATGAGCATTATATTTGATTGCATCCTATTAAATTATATCATATTAAACTCAATCATATTTATTTATTATTAATTGTTAAAAACCGTTCAAAACCATTAACCAAACCAGACCAAACCGTTCGGTTTTAACATTTTAGATGGCCGAATGGTCCGGTCCGGTCCGGTTTCAACTATATGAACGGTCCGGTTTGGTTAAAAAAAATTTAGGCAAAACCGGACCGGACCGGACCATGGACACCCCTATTGTCCATTGTCCAACTCCCAAAAAAGTTTGCAAATATATCCAAGTATTTCATTAATGTGTAGAGCCAAGGGTTACCTCAATGTAATAAGGTGTCCACAATAAAAATTAAGTGCCCCACATCTAGAAAAAATGCATGTGTGCCCTGTAATAAAAAAAAAGTGTGTCTCGCAAATAACATAAAATGTGTACCACGCATTAACAAAAAATAGTTCCCCGCAATAAGAAAAAAATGAGTTCCCCATAACAACAAAATATGCATTCTCCACATCAACAAAAAGTGAGTTCGTAAAATCAACAAAAAATTAAAAGTAAGTTCTGAAGCACAATGTCCAAGGAAAATTTTTCAAGTTCATATTATTCATTAAAGAATGATGCTTGTTGAGCTAAGGACCAAGTGACTACTATTGGCCAACAAAGTAACTACTAAGTGATTGACAAACATAAATAAAGAGAAACCTACGTTCTAAGATGACTATTCTCACTGACGTCCACAAATAGAATGACCGAGATAGGTATTACCTATACTACCTTCTAGACCCTACTCATCACTGTGTGTGCAGTGTTCCCAACATCGGCATAATTTTAACGAACTGATTCAAATAAGGTCTTACTCCTCTCAATGTATGATCTATCATCATAACTGCTATGCTCAACTACAAGCTTGAGAAATCTGGAAGGTAGCGGAGATGGAGATCCAACTTGGGGAATATTTTCTTGACCCTCATCTTGGAGGATTCTAAACCATAGGTCCAACACCCACAAATTCATCTAAGTCTAGGTACTCATTCACAACATTCTCAGCTACTTCTTCACATTAGGGATACAATCTCTAGTTCTCGGTTCCCAAATTCTCATATTTTAACTCCTTTCAAGTCATCCCTTCCTGAAGTCAATCTCTAGTAGCTTCAACAACCTCTTAGTGGACTCTTGAATAAGGCTAGCATTCTCTAGAGCATTTTAAATCTATTGCTTCTCTTTATGGGACCAGTTTAGCAAATCGATGGCCTAATTTTTTTTTCTAAAATGGCTACCTGAGGAGTATCTTCCAAGGTTTGAAAAAATCCAATGCCTTACTAATGAGTTTTTCAACTATTGCTCTGAATCTCCAAGACTTCTCCCCTAAGTTGCTTAAATGATCACTTGATTGCCCAACCTTATTCATATCGGAGACAAAACTTGGGATGGTGTGTGATTGGGGCCAAAGTGTGGGACATCCTTTACTATGACGATGTCATCTACTAATGGTAAAACTTTAGTAGCACAAGGAATCATTTTTCACTACTACAAAAAGGGGTATTTAAGTCGCTGTGTAAAGTTGATTTTTGAAAAAAAATGACTTATAATGAATTTAAAGTCGGTTCGGTGTAGAACTAACGCTATTCTGGACGTAGCATCGGTTGATGTGGAGAACCGACGCTACCCACGTGGCTAGCGTCGGTTCGCCACGTCAACCGACGCTATTTCCTATTATTTTAAATTAAAAAATGGATGAAGTAAACACAATTGAAATATTTTTAGGTCATTAATTATTATTTTATTTGACTCTTTAGAATTTAAGTTTGATATAAATATATATAAATAGTATAATTCTTTTTAGACAATTAGTTTTTAAAATTATATAATTTTGTTTATTTGTTTGGATATTTAAATTTATATATGTACGTACAACATATCTTTATTTAATTGTGTATATGTTTTAATTAAATATTATTATAAAGTTATTATTTTTTCTTTTTTTTTATAATACGTATATGCATAGTTTAAATAAAATAATATATAATTGACAAAAACAAATAAATTTTAAATCGCGTGGATAGCATCGGTTGACGTGGAAAATCGACGCTAGCCACGTGGGTAGCATTGGGTCTCCACGTAAACTGATGCTATCCACGTAATATATACATTTGGCTCATTTTTTCTATGCAGAAACCTAAAATTCTTCATTTTTATTCTCTATTTTCTCCCAAAACCGAGCTCACACCCACCTTATTTCTCAATTTCTGGCCACCTCCGACCACCATTTGCAATGTCGTTTTGTGGGATATATTTCTCTTCTCGTTATCTTTCAGATCTACTATTTTTTGAGCGAAATACTCAATTTTTTATACCCATTTTTTCACTTATTCTCACTTACAAAACACCATTCTCTTCTTCTTTCCTCCATTTAGTCACTTCATAATATTCTTGTAAGTATTTCTATTAATTTTGTAGCTTATTATTCAGTTTTTTTTGTATAAATTTTTTATTTAGGTATGTTTTTTATTTTGCTTGTTATTATGTTTGACTTATTTTCTGTGGAAATAATATATGAAATGTTGTAGGTTTGAGGGATTATATATATTTACTGTGCGTGAATAAATTTATTTATATATAAATAATTATATTTTATTTAGTAATGAATATTGGAAAAGTAATATGTTTTTTTAAATTTTTTAAAAATTATATTGGTATCAGAGTTATACGTGCTATCTCTTTACTCTTAAAAAAATTATAAATATATATTTATAAACTCAATAATTTAAATAATATATATATATATATATATATATATTAATAAAAATCAAATAATAACTAAAAATTAAGTAGTATTATTATTTTTATTTATATATGCTACTTATGTGTTAAAATGTTAAATATGTTACTATAGTAGCCCTTACTTCTATAGAATGTTATATACGTATAATTAATATTAATTTTTAATTATGATATAATAACATGTTTAGAAATTAGAATCAATGAAAGTGATTGGTTTTATATATTCATGCTGGCATGCTCCTTATTTTTTAATTTGTATAGAAATGAGGTTGTTTGTAACTTTATATTTTCATTCCTCCTTTAGGTACAGATTGATTCCCAACTCTAACCCTATTATCTTTCTCAAAGTTATTTATATATAATAATATTTGAAATATATTCATTGGATAAATAATAAATTAATATGTTTAATTAATGTCATTAATAAAAAATGGACAAAACTTGGATGTCAAAGTGTAGAATTAAGTAAGACTATATTTCTGGAGTTGAAAGTTTCATGGAATTTGCTTGTAAAAATAGTAATACTGGAACTAGTATGATTCGATGTCTATGTGTTAAATGTAAAAATGAGAGATTTCATGAATTTGACGAGGTTAAGTATCACCTTATCCGTAATGGTATTATTTTGAACTATAAATGTTGGTATTATCATGGAGAAAATATTGATAATACTCGTGAGGAAAAGATAAATAAGAATGTGAGTCGATTACATACATCTTATCATAATGTACAGATAGAAAATATGTTTCATAGTGTTGAAGATGAATTATGCGAGGATGATCCTGAAACCTTTAAAAAACTTATAGAAGATGCCAAAAAATTGTTGTATCTAAAACGCAAAAAATACACTAAAATCGCGGGACTGGTTCATTTGTACAATGTGAAGGCAAAACATGGTTTTTCTGACAAGAGATTCACAGAATTACTAAATCTACTAGTCGATATGTTTCCTGAGGGTATTGAATTGCGATCAAATTGATCCAAGATGGTCTGTTGTGTTAACGCCTCCACAAAAAGAGTTTTACCATTATGATGTTGTAGAAGATGATGACTCTATTCTTGATACATTAACCAATATTAGTAATTTCTCAAATAAATTTCCTAATGTATGTGATGATCTAATTGATGATGATGATTCTTCATCATGGGATCGAAGTGATTGTGAAGGAATATATGTATACGATCAACAACCTAATTAAACATAACGTATGTTCTATATTGTTGTAATAACTCTTATATATATGTATGTTCATAAAATTGAAAAATTAATTTATATTTCTTCATTGTTTGTAGATATTTCATGGATCTTCGGATAACAGATCTTGTAGAACCAAATGATCCATTAGGGTATTTGAAAAGAAGGGGTTGGGCGAATATACCTGGTGCTCCACTTAACCCAAATGATATAATACTTGTTCTATTTGATGCTACTGGTAATCCAATAGGGGAAAATGGTCAACAATTGAAATCCTTTATTGGTCGACTTGCGAAGTCCAATATACCAATCAATATAAATGATTGGTCTCAGGTTGACGATGTAGAAAAGTTCAAAATATGGATAACCATTTGTGTAAGTCTCTTATATTTTATAATCAATATATATATATATATATTATATTTTTTGTATTATATCTAATCTTTTGTACTTTGTTTTTATAGAATCGTTACAAAGTCGATGACAGTTGGAAACCTAAGTGTTATAAGATTACAAATAAGGCATGGAAGGAATACAAGACTTTCAGATTGGCAAGAAATTATGTGTTCCCATATTTGGAACCACTTGATGTGGTAGAGCTCTACAAAATCCCTGAAGGACACCCCTGGATTACACCTCAAGTTTGGAAAGACTTTATGGATTATAGACGTTCAGATGAATTTCAAATTATTAAGGAAGAACATCAGAATATACAAATGCATAAAATTCTTCCTAATCGTACTGGGAGGTCTTCAAATCCCGAAGTTAGATATAGAATGGTATTATTAATTTGTCTTAATTTATAAATATTTTTATATTTATTTTCCTCAATTTAATTTCATGTCATTGTTAATAAATATTTCATAATTTATGTAGGAAACTGAATTGGGTAGACTTGTTACCCGAACTGAATTGTACATAGAAACAAAGACTCCCAAAACAAAGAATTCAAGACCGATGACTAAGCGAGGAGAAGAACAACTAAATAAGTTGGTTAGTAATTTTGGTTGATAAAAAGTCTTAATGATTTTAATAATTGATGAAATAATGAATGATATGTTTGTGTGTTTTATTATTTGTAGAGAGTTGTTCAAGAAAAAATATCCAGGGGTGAAATAATCGAAGAGCCTGGGAGAGATGCTTTATATCATGCATTCGGACGCGAGCATCATGGTCATATTAGGGGAGGTAGCCAATATGATGGTTATATGGAGTATTTTAACATTCCAAAACAAAAGCCTCAGATGATAAGTAAGGAGCAGTACACTAAAATTTAAGAAGAATTCAACTCTTTTAAGGCCTCAGTGTTAAATGAGATTGCCAATCTAAAAGAATATCAATCACAAAAAATATCAACCATGGCATCATTCTACAACCAAGGCATGCCATATTGGCCAAGCATGCAACCATCCATGTCAGGCATGCCATCATCCATGTTAGGCATGCCACAATCCATGCCAGGCATGTCACCATCCATGATAGGCAGGCCACCATCCATGCCAGGCATGCCACCCACGTAATCTCATTACGCTCAAACTACATCCAGTATGGGATATAGTCATCCTATTGGTCCTCGCTATATGCCAAGAATGCATATGCAATCAAGTAGTGGTTCATTTTCTCCGATGCAATCTACACATTCTTACCATCAATCAAACCACGATGGACGTTTTGGTGAGAATGTACATCCAATAGTTACCCCACATGGGAGTCCTCTTCTATTTGATGAATCATATGTGGTAAAATTTTAATTTTTGGTGTATATAATCTATTATTTTTAAATTCTTATTATATGTTTTATTTTTTATATATAACACTTAAATGTTTTTATAGAATATGAAATGTTTGTTGAAACATCCTTCGTCAACACACTTTGTTGCTATTGGAACGATACAGCAATTAAGCGATGATCGGATGATTCATAATCAATATTTGCCTAATCATTGGCAAATAGTAATTGATTAACCATTGTCTTCTGATGCTACCACAGTCCAAGAGGCAGTTGGACAGTATGTGGCTTGGCCGTCAATTCAAGTTGGTCTAAATTTTGACGTGGTACTATTTTTTAACTTAAAAGATAACACTTGTTTACTACTCTATTATTTTATTATATCTTATATTGTTACTAAAATACATATATAATACTTTTTTTAGTCTATTATACCATAACTCTTAAATGCGGCACATTTAAGAGATATGAAGCAAGTATCTCGTGCTAAATCTATGTCTAGTGGCCAATCATCACACACCAAGTCATTCAAGAAGAAGCCTTGGAAAAATTATAGTTATGATTATGCTTTAAACTTCAACAGAAATCTTGGCACTTTGATGACTATTGTTGGGAGGGCATCTAGCATAAATGATGGATGGACTGTGCCACTTCCTATAGAAATTTCTGGTGTAGACCTTGGCCAAACTTATATATCGATTAAGTGCATATTGCAACTATTTGAATATTAAATGATCGATTTAAGTATAATTCAAGTGTGGACAAAGTGAGTCCTCAATCTATTTATTTTTCTTTCATTTATGTAGAACATATATAATTATATTTATATTATCTAATTACTTATATATATATATCTTTTATATAGGGTGTGCTATTATCGACTTCAACATAATCACTCATCACATTTAGCAATGTTCTATGATTCTTCATATGTCAATCAATATCAAGAGAAGGATGTTAGCATCAGAGCTAAACAATTATGTGATAGGACATTAACGCTTAATAGAAATCAAAAGTTGATAATCCCTTGGCTATTAAGGTTTGAATAAAGCCAAGATCATTGGATGTTGGTAATCATTGATCTGTTCAATAATCGTGCTTGGTATTGTGACTCAGCTTCCATAGAACTGAGTAAAGATACAAAAGCAGTTGTTGAAATGTAAGAGTTATAGCTACATATTAGTTTCTTCTATTATTTTTTGTAATATTTAATAAAAACTAACTGTTTTAAAACTTGATAGGGCATGAAAGTTTTGGAACAAGTTAGGGTCATTGCCCTTAAAAAATATCATAAGCTTATATGGACAAAAAATTTGGTATGTACAAGCCAATATTAATAATTTTATTAATTTTATAATTGAATAATAAAGATGTTCGAATATGAAAAATCATGTACACTTGTTTTTTTAGGTTCCACAACAAAATAATGGAGTCATGTATGGTTATTATGTCATGAAGTTTATGAACGAAATCATCACAGATATCAAAATTCCAATTGATGATGTGGTAATATCTTTTACCCATATGCATAAAAGTTTTTAACATATTTGAGTCATTTTTTGTAAATAAATGAAATTACATTCTTATTTTGATTTTAAATACATGTAGTTCTTTGGTTGGAAAAAGACGAGCTACGACCAGAATTTTTTTGATAATTTACGAGAGGAATGGGCAGAACACATGGATCAAATTATATCATCATTAGAAGAATCAGAAGAAGATTCTCATGATCTTGAATAGTATATGACAATTAACGGTAATTTTTTTAATGATTTAATTTCTCTATTCCTGTGTCTGAAGTCCCTTGTTTGATGGATGATTATATGCTCATGTATTTAGGGGAATGCATTGTTTTATGGACCTATTGGCCCAAACTACATCTCATCTATCTTGCCTACTTTCCTTATGACAACAATTAGCACTTTATTAATCATTTATCTATAAATATTAAGTTATCTGGAATCTCTGCTAGTATTTTTAATGCTATGAGCTCTAAATATGAAATCAGGTGTAACTCTGATTTGTTTCTTGGTTTGTATGAATTTTGGTGCCCATTAACGTGTTCCATACGTTTAAGGGAACCAAAACTCACACAAGCCAAGTAAGAAATCAAAGTTACACTTGATTTCATATTTAGAGCTCATTATAGCATTAAAAATACTAGCAGAGATTTCAGATAACTACATATTTATAGACAAATGATTAATAAAGTGCTGATATGAGTTCATCGAAGGGTTATATCATTCGGATGTCGTTGTGGTAATCTCTTTTTTATGGTAATATTTATAATGATTTAATTTCTCCATTCGTATGTCTCTGAAGTTTAGACTGTTTGTTTGGTCGATGTTTATGTGCTCATGTATGTAGGAGAATATGAATTGTTATATGGATCAGCTATTTTTTGTCTACTTTCCTTGTCATAATGTTGGTGATTCTAAGCCAACCAAGCTTGCTCGCACAATCCAATTACACTTTGACGATATTATTTTATTTGTAATTTAAGTTAAAACTATATGTATTGTATGTACATTATTTGTTATTGTAATTTAAGTTAACTATATGTATTGTATATACATTATTTGTTTTTGTAATAAATTTAATTATCAAGTAATTAATTATACTTAAATTTTTAATTATTTGTATTATTATTTATATTTTAGTTTTTATGCTATATATATTGAATATTGAATACGAAAAATGAGAATAAAAATTTAAAAAAATCATAAAATCTACATGTAAATTCGGTTCACGCTATGACCGACTTTACATTTTAAGTCACTCAATTTAAAGTCGGTTCAGTGAACCGACTTTAATGCCCATTTTTGTAGTAGTGTTTGCTACCATTTTGGCCAATTCAACTTGGAAAGAAATATCCTAGCATTCTTTCTTCCTTTCTAGAATGCACATCATTATTTCAATTCCTAGATCAACTATCCAGGTACAAACTAAAATGTGTTAGTAGATGAACTTTTCTAAGAAGTCATATGGTATGATAACATGTATGTAAAATAAGTAAAGTGTGTTAGACTACAAATATTCATCAATTACAATACGAAACCATAAAAAACATACCTCTAGGAAAGGGTTTCCAAGAGTCCTAGACATAGAGGAATAAAGCTATAACCCTAAAACGTAACCTTTTTAGCAATCAATAATCTCTCACAACTACAATCTTAAGGAGCTAGAGTGAATAGTTCCTTGATAAAGGTTTTCCTCTCATTGATAAATATCACTCGTTTCCAATGCATTGCATAAGAAGATGACAATAAATTTTTTAGAGAAAAATAAACAATGGAATTAGTGTTTGCATCAAAATAAGCCTGGCACATGCAAGTAATCTACTATAGGAAACAAACTAAGTAGGTGTTGGGTCAAGTTCAATGCATGTCATATCATAAGTGCCAATAGCTATGTGCCAAGACAACTACCAACCTTTGCTAGACTTGGGCAAATCATTATGATTTTTTGGTTGTCAATGGGTCCAACATCGAACCAACCTCCACCTACATATGATGTATAGTATAGAGACTATAATTCTTCCAGAGTCATCTCTTTACCATGTTCTTTCCATAGAACATGATAGGATACTAGAGTCTTCTAGACATTAGGAGGAAATTTCCTAGAGGGTACTATCAAGTTACAAAAAAGCTACCACTAATGATGGGAATGGAATTTTGAGTCTAACAAATAGCTTACCTACAAAAATAGTGATCCTCAGGAGCATGTCTACTAGGAAGGATACTATTTCCAAGAAAAATGATCCCAATATCATTAGGAATTTCAAACTTTTCTCTCAATATGCTCGAATGCTAGTTGATTAGTTAGCTTGTTGACTTATTATTTGGTCAGTAGGATGCCCTAATTGGATGGTCAGTCTGATGAACAATCCTTAACTAGGTCCATATTTCCATGTCTGGAACCATCTACACTTCTTTCATTCACTCTCAATAATTTTAGAGTTTCATTATCATGCCTAGAGTCTTGTGTGTGGTTTCTACTACCAAGCTTGGGGCTTTTAGGGCCAGATTTATCAAATCCATTGTAGAAAAATATGGCACCTTTAGTTCCTTAAAAAAATGATCCTATTTTTCTTAATGTTCTTGGTGTATATGAAAATATTCAAGTCTATCTAAAGAGAAAATCAAAAAGGAAAGGATTTTGATCCACTTACCAAGGCTAAACTACTACACAATTTTTCTTTCAAGGTCCTCCATTCCAAAACTTTGGCTTTCAACTATGAAGAATGAGATGAGTAAAGCTAAAAGTAACCAAGTCTATATATAGATTTCCAAGCTTAATCTCAACCTTTCATTCAGCCACCAATCCAATGGTCTAGATAAGAAGGAGATATAGTAGAATCAGACCAAGAAGATATCAGTTTTGTGAAGTCCAATTTGCAACCTTTGTTGACTTTTTCTCCCAAGGTTTGACGGGTCATAACTTCTTAATTGGAACTTCGATTGAGACATAAATAGATGTCACAAAGTTTATGACCCCAAGATTAACATAGTAAAAATAAAATTGGGATGACAACTATAAAGAACAATCGGGGTATCCCAAGATCATATGATACTACATCGCTCTACCCAAGTGATCAACTAGACCACCTACCTTGCTAGAGATGGCTTAAGAGGTCTAGTAGGCTAGTGTTTGATGAAAAAAAATATGGTACGTGTGATCCAATTTTATTGATTCATATCATTATTGAAAAGTTAGTTCGGTATAGCCAGCACACAATCAACTTAGATTTGATTCAAAACAAGTCGTTTATGGTAACTTACTTAAATTTATTTCAAAATATACATATTAATGACTCAAATCCATATTTATGGAAGGTTATTAATATATTAATTATTTAATATTCAAATTATTATATTAATTTTAATTTTAATTAATAAGTATAAGTAATTTACAAACTTAACATCGACCCAAGTCTATAATAAGTCATCTCTACCTTAAAAAGTTACACATAAATAAATACTCAAAATTCTCCAAATCTTTTATAATCTAAGCTCATTCGTATAGAAATTAACTTAAATATTGAAGTGATAGAGTGTCGTTTCTTTTGACATGTTTGCTACTGACTTACAAGATCGACCTGTTTGCTAGTGACTATTATGATCGACGTGTGAAGAACATGATAAATACATAAATTAAGTTAAACACAAAATGCACATTGAACAACATTTTTAATAGTAGTTACAAGATATTATTTCCCGTTTCTATTAAAGAAAAGATCAATATTATGGTTCTCAATAATAGTAGTCTCCAATCCATCTATATATACGTATCATAAAGTATGGTTTCAAGTTTTGCATTTGACCACTGGCTTGGGATAGCTGAGTTGGTACTGCCACTAATGTTACATGTACTCAAGGGTAGAACATCATTGAGGTTATATGGAGCTATAGCCCAAGCCAAAAAATTTACAAAAAATTAATTACATGTATACATCTAGTATTAAATAAATATTATATTTATAATAATACATTTCTTCTAATTTTTTGTGTATATTTTGGTATATCTTGTATGTTTCAACAATTTTTAGCAGACATGTAGACACAAGTGACATAAAAATATTTTGAGTAAAATGGTCTAACAGGATATTGGGTTATATACTCAGTATAACTAACTGTTACATAAATATTGTTATACTGCTACTTGTCGGATATTTTTGTAGCACACGTTTATGGCCATGATTGCACTTAGGTCTCTATAAATAGATGATGACATGGAATTGTAACTAACATTCTGTGAATACATTTTGGAAGTTTTAGTTTTCTCTCTTCAACGCTTTCTTGTTTTCCTTGGTATTAGAGCCAACAATGGCTAACAAGGGGAGCTTTCGTGATGCTCTTAACAATTCTCTGCTGCCATCTGTAAATCCTATAACAAGGGATATTAATGGTGATTATAGTCAATTTGGAATCACAGCTCCAAGAGTGAGTTTAATTGATATACTTGTTCATGGTTTAGCAAGCACAGCACCAATGAGTGTTACTCTCTTGGTGAAGCTTGATGATCACCTTCCCTAAAGGGCTCAAATGTTGAGCTATGTAAAGGCCTATAATCTTGAAGGCTTTCTTGATGGTTCTACTGTGCAACCATAAAAATTTCTTGGTGATTCCCTTAATCCTACTTACATGAATTGGTGTAGGTTAGATTCAATTCTAAAGGGATCGTTCTTTGGATTTGTTTCCATTGGTAAAAGCAGTTTGATTTTGGATGTTGAAACTGCTAGAGATATGTGGCAGAATCTTGCTAAAGCTTTTTATGCATCCTCACAGTTGCAAATGCTACGTAAATATGGTCTCTCTGTGTCAGATTACATTATCAATGCAAAGAATTTGGCATATCAATTAGCAGAAACTGGTAATCCTATTTCTGAAAATGATTTGTTGTTGTATGTACTAAATGTTGGCATATCAGCTTCTACCCTTCATAGTCATCTCGAAGAATATGAAAGAATGTTACTTAGAAATTCATCTTTTGAGCAAGAACATGTTAATGCCAACATTGCACATGTGAATAGATTTCAATCTGGTAATGGTGGAAATTCTAAGAATTCCTCAACAACAAAAGTTCTTCTCAACCAAAAGGGAGTTTACAACAATTTCTTTACCAACAAAGTTCATGGCCAAAAACAGTGTCGAATAATTCTGAAAATAATCTGAAATTAGGGTTTTGTGGTTCAAACAATGGTATTAGAGGAGTGATAGATGTATAAAAGTAATATTAGCTCTCCTAATATCTTAAGCTTTTTGAAGAGTTGGTTTTTCAACAACTGTTAATATAGTATCAAAATTAGAGATCTGTGTTCTGAAGAAATCCATGGCCTAACTCCCTCCAAAAGAGCTCTCAAAGAGGAAGGGTTGTCATAGACTTATAAGTGCAACAGAAACCCAATGATCAATCGATGTGGGACTTCAACACTCCCTTTCACATCGATTTCCGACCGGGGATATGGAGCGCCTCCCCCTCACACCGGCGTAGGGTCCATCCCCTACAACCGGCCGGGTACCGACCGAGTCACCTGGCTCTGATACCATGAAGAAATCAATGTTTGAAGAAATAATCAGAAGAAGAAATAAACGTTTCCTTCATATATTTTCTTAATTTGTATCGGATATTTACATTGTTTATATAGACAAATACTAATTACTATTTCACCAACCACCATGATTGAATTGTATGATTTACAGCTTGATTGGTAGGCGCCGTGTATATTGAAAAAAATGTTTGGCGTCGGTGCAGTGTTTGTTGAATTGTGTTGCAGTGTTTGTTGAATTCAACATGTTCAGAATTAGAGATCTGTGTTCCAGACCCAACAACCTTAATTGTTAAAGTATTTATCTTATATGATATATAGAGGTAATAGAAAGTTATAAAGGTATAAAGTATATTTAGCTATCTTCCCAATAGCTTAAGTTTTTGAGAGAATTGATTTTTTAACAACTTCTAACATAGAGACATTTTTATTCATGTATTTGGCAAACATTATTTAATTGCATACATAGAATTATAATAATAAATGTTATATAAATATATTTCTTAAGTAAATGTGTTTAATCTAAAAATATTTTATATATTTAAATTTATTCAGGATAATAGAATTTTGGTATCAAACATTATAAGAATTAACATAAAAAAAGAAGGAGAAACTTCAAACTAAAGCTTTTAAAGTTGTTTCATTTATATTTTTAAATTTTTGATATTTTATTAACTTTAAATTTTAATTTTATTTGAACATTTTGTAATATGGAAATTTTAATATTTGTTCCATCGTTTTCATTCATTTTCATCCCTACTATAAACTCGGATCCTTTCATCATTTCAAGAAAATTAATGAAACAAGCACAAACAAAAAAATATATTTATGTGTTGATTTTTCATTTTTTTTAACAATATGTATTTTTAAATATACTTTTAAGATTAAAATCATAAATCATATTTTATTCTTTATATTTTAATATGTTTCTTTTAGTTTTAGTTTTAACACTTATACATGTATGATATTAATACTTATTAAATTATTATATTTTTTATATTTTAATTTATATAAGATATTTTTTATAATAAATTATAATGCACTAACTCTATTAATATTTCTCTCTCGTAACATAACATACAAGTTTTATCTTTTATTGAGAACAATTCATCATAGATATTAGTCTCTTACTAAATTTATATCATGATATATTTCTTATTCTTAAATATTTAAATACAATTCTCTATTTTGTATAAACAAATTATACTTCAGTCCCATCAAAATAAATTTCTAACTTCACCCCTACATGCATTGGGTTACTAGTTTGAATTGTGAGATTAATCAATCCACTAAAACCATTTGAATGAGCATCATTTGCTTAATGGTATTTATACATGTCGATAATCAAAAGGCTAATAAAAGTGACTGTTCCTTCGTCACGATAAGTTTTTTTCTATTTAAAAAAAAAAGGTTTTGCATTTAACATAGTAGCAATATTGCAATATCTTATAGAGCTTGCAGGATAATATTGCAATAAAAATAATTTTACATACAAAATATTAATTAAACTATACATATGATCTCGATCCATTTCAACCTTAATTCTTTTCCGTTCTAATTAGTCTCTATTATACATATATAGTAGTTTAGTAATTGTGCCATATGGGAGAGAACCTAACCCTAATCAAAAGACAAAATTAACAAATACATCATCAAGATAATAGCTCATCTGTATTGTCATACAAAAACATAAGCTTCTCGTTCAAAACTTCACATTCCACACTATAATCTTCTTCTACCTGTTAGAAAAAAAAACTAATTAGCCTTTTTTTTTTTACCAAACAATTAGATTCATGAGGTATAAAATTAAAAGAAGTTGAGAGAGAAAATTTGATGAGAAATTAAATAATTAATCACCTTAAGATGTAAATTATGGAAGACTCTGCCTCCAAAAGACTCAAAGGAAGAAGCATATAGTATTGAAAGCCCATGATCTTCCTCTAAAATATGAAGTATTTTAGACAATTGAATTTCGTTTCCCTTATAACTAGATACTTGAATTCCAACTTCTCTATCAATAAGTTGACTTGCTGATACAGAAGAAGATAATATTGAACTCTGACTTTTACTGTTCATCGTCTTCTTTTCAATAATATTGTTTTCATGATCATGAATATCAGGATTTGCTTTATTATTATTGTTTAATCTTGAAGTCTTTGATAAAAGCTCTTCCAATTTCCCAGTTAATCCCTGAACTTGCTGTTGTAACTCCGGTATATAGTGTAACACTTTTGAAATAGTGGCTGGAATGCTCAATTTTTTCTATTAACAATAAATCAAAATTTTCCAATTAAGTTGTGAATACTGATTACATATTTAAATTAATATACGAAGAGATTAATCCAATTAATTAATAATATTATTGAGAGAAGAAAACAAGAACAAATTACTTGCTCAAATTTTATTCCACTATATATATCCATCTATCTCAAACATTATATATATATATATATATAATCTTTTTAAATAGCTATACTAATTACGCATCTATTAGATTTGAAACCCTACCTCACAACTCTTACAATTCTCTAATTGAAGAAAACGTCACTGGATTATACATTCTTGGGTATCTCAAATAAAAATTAACGAAAGCAAATTATATAACAAAGGAAATAATAAAAAAATTATGTACCTTATGCTGGGATGGAGGAAGAAGAGAACGAAGAGAGGAATAAAGATGATTGATCTTCTTACGACGATCACGCTCACTAGCATTGTGGTTTTCCTTTTTCACCATGGAAAGGTCACCACTAATTCCCGTTGAGGGTGTAGAATGATCGAGTTCAACATGTTGCTCAGAAGTATAATTTTCTGAGTGATCTCTGAAGAAGTAGTTGTGGTCTTGGCTAATGGAATCCTGATCTAATGGCCATCCTGTAGTACCAGTACTAAACAAAGCAGGAGATAATGTTAACATGGTTTGATAGCTAGTGCTGAGATTAATTGATTAGGTTTTGGATGTTTAAGATTTCTTTGCCAATAAAAGGAGATAACTACATGCGTATTTATATACACACACCAATAGAGCAATATACAAGATTTATTTTTGGTATATTTATTCATATGAAGAGAGAAACTTAGTGTTTGTATTATATAAATAAAATTGTTATCGTGACATTGAGATGGTGACATCCCAACCTCTCCTATATTATAATAAAATCAAGTCCTATTTGTTAATGATTTTAATTCTTTATGTTATAATTAATTCTAAAATCTACTTATGTATAATTTTACATTATATATATAGCTTGAGCTTGTATTTTACAAATTAGCACTTGCCATGTACCCTCGTGCAAGTAACTTAGTTTTACAAATGTGTAACATGGTAAAAAATGATTATTTAAATTAAGTAAACTCAAATTATATTGTGAATTTTGTAAAATTAATTGTTAGGTATATTATTATGACTTTGTTTTAATTAATTTTGATCATTTTTTAATCTTTGTTACTTTGATAAGATTTGTGGCTAAAACATATTAATGGTTGAAGTTGAGATTACATCAAAATTGAGGAAGTTTTACAAAGAAAGTATTCATAGATAATGTTAGTGTTCATTAACTTTAAAGAAAGTATAGTTAAACTACTATTTATTAGATAAGACAGTATAAATTTAATTAATTTATCAAAGGGGTCGTAGAATTCTATTTTGTAACACAATTCCACTTTACAGAAGATTAAAGTATAACTTCATTTATAAGTAGTAGACTTGTGCAGTCCTTTTTCTTCCTTTGTATTTATACAAATGAACACATATAATTCAAACATAAATAATAGTAAAGAAGTTGGGTTATATTTTAATAAATGTGTAGGTTTTGATTTAATATATTATATGATAAATAGAAATCCAATTATCATGTATTATTTTGTTGGTTTTTTAACCAAATTAAAAATTCATTATTGAAAATAATTATCAAATATATCAAGTTTTAACATCATAAAAATTTTAATATCCCTATCAAACAACTAAGAGCACTTAGAAAAGCTAAGGTGTTACATATAATGATTTTAATTCTTTATCTTATAATTAATTCAAAAATCTTTTAAAAGTTATATATATGTATATTACATTATATATAGCTTGAGTTTGTTGTATTTTACAAATTATACTTGGTTTTACACATATGAAGGTCAAAAATGATAAATAACTTATCAAAAATGATCAATTTTGTATAAAATTGTTTGTATGTTATTATGAATTTGTTGTAATTAATTTGTGAATAATATTTTTTTATCTTCGTTACTTTGATAAGATTTTTGACTAATAGGATATCTGAGGTTGATCGGATGAGTATACATAAAACCATTTTAATTGAATCACAAATATTATTATCACATGTATATATACCTACATCAAGTTGTTAGATTTAACACGTGTTGATGCCCATTTTTGTTAATATTAAGTATAATTGTCCTCAGTGGATCTACGAGATGAAATAAACCATTAAAGCCTAGAACCACCGTATATAGAGTGGTGTTTGTTGTTCAATCTAATACTTAATTCAGTAACATAATGATGAAGAATATTAGAGGATATTTATGCCTCACTTTGTGATTGAATGGAAAGAAAGTGTTTAATTGTGATTTTCTGTTATGAAATCTAAGTTACGATAAGATCCTTGTGAATGTGTGCATATGTGATATGTATATATAAGAAGAAGAGTTAACCTGATACATATTACTTATCACTTTTGGATAACTTGTTGTAGCATCGTGGATATCTATCCATAATTATCTCTTTAAAATAAATACGTGATAATTATTAGCCATTTTATCTCTTTATCAAGAGTATCCCGTGATCATGCTTATCTGATGACTCAGTGCTTAGTAGGTTTGGATTATAAGGCCTTTTTCTCATTAGGATCACTATTCGCTTGTCATGTGAGATGTACTAAATTACATGCAACTTCAACTCCCCAAACTTATGGCTCTTGGGCAAGAAGGTCTAATTATAATTCTTATTGGTACTTGAGTTCGTGACCCTTTTAATCACATTAACGACATTAGTTCCACTTTCATGTACCTTTTTTTACCTTTCCAAATGGGGGATTTCATGCCATATTCAACCATTCAAAATGTGTGTGATGACTTACAGTTACTACAGGTGCTTCCAAATTTCCAATCAAAATTTTGGTTATGTCAAAGTCAATGTTGGGGCTTGTGAAGTCAACTCTTACCTCTTTTTGGAGGGAAATTTGAAATTTAAATCCTTGGGTTGGAGCCCATAGGCTTGGTCAAATAGATGTATCCCTTGGATGTGATCTTTGAGGGAAGGATGAGATCACTTATCCTCCTCTATATATACAAGCCCTTCATTCTCTTGGAAAGCTTTTGAGATCCATCATCTTTTACCCAAGAAGTGGAGAGTTATAGTTGATCAAGAAAAGATCTTAGTGCTTAAGTCTACTAAGAGTAAGAGTAGCCAAGAAAAACATGCTTTAATGGTCAAAGATGAGAGTCCATCCTCGAAAAATAAGAGATGTTTTTATAGCTAAAAAGTTGTCTAAGTTCTTCAGAGGTAAAAAGAACTCTTTTAATGGTCCAAGAAAGAAGAGCTCGAGTAGGATAGACTCTAAGGCTTGTTAAAAAGAAAGATGATTCTGATGAGGATAATTATAAATAGAAAAAAAGAGGGCATCTAAATTAGATGAATTTCTTTGAGTTGGAAAGTCCATCACATTGTTGCATGTTATTTCAATAGATAGAAAAAAATTGATAAAAGATCCATAAAAGAGGATGAGATCAATTTTATTGCCTTTATGGTTTCAAAGCCTACCAAGGAATTGTCTTTTATTATCACCAAGACTACTAGATTTACTGGTAATGAAGATTATTATTATGATGAGCTACTGGAAACTTACAATAAGTTCTTTATAGAGCATATCAAGTCAAAAAAATGCTTGAAAGAAGGCTTTAGAAAGTGGAGGAAAAAGATAAAGAGTTGAGCATGTTAAGAGTCATTCTTAAGGAAAAGAAGTCCTCAATCAACCAGAACAATGATGATCTCTCCAAGAAAAGTGAGATCATGCATAAAAGATACAATGGTGTAGTTGTTTAATATGAATCCAACAATATCAGAATGAAGTTTCTAGAAGACAATTTGAATAACTTAGAGTTGATTAAGAAAATCAATGGGTTGCTAGCCCTAACTTACCAAAATAAAAAATTGAAGAAATCACCGATATAGGAAAGAATGTGAGTGTTGGAAAGTGAAAAATATTATCTTGTTTTTACTCTTTCTTAAAAGGTTGTTTAAGTTAAAGACTCTCCAAGATAAAAATTAAGGATTTGTGTTATTCTTTCATATTCCTGGAAGCATTTATGAGAGAAAATGATGACCTAGAAAAGGCTTTGGTATCCAAGTATTATGAGATGGAAAAAAGTTAGAATAATCTAAAGTGGCTATAAAGAGCTTATATTGGGTACTCAAAAGTTGGACAAGATTCTGAGTAGCAACGAGACTCAAGGCAATAAAAGGACTCTTAGGTATGTTGATGAAAGTTACATTTCTTCGAGTGTTGTGCCTAAGTTCATCAAGCATGTTCTTATTTATTCGAAGATGAAGATTGTTGTTGCTTCTTCTAAAGGTAAGAAAAAAGTTGTTTCCCATCCAAGTTGTTCTAGCAAGGTGAATGTTTCACCTCTTGTTGTCTTCTCTCGTTATACTGGTGATAGTCTATGCCCTTGCCTATATGTTTTCTATCTTCTTGTTACCACTATTGTGAGTCTGGGCATATTAAAAGCTTTTACGATAGAAAAAATATTTTACGATATAAAATATTTTACCTAATTTTTCAATAGAAAAAGATTTCATTCTCATTATTACAAAAAAAACTTATATATGATTTCTATAACTTATATAAAAAGGGGCAGTTTTGACGCCATCATTGTTCTTTTTTTATTTCTAAAAACAAAAACATCAAGACTTTTAAATTTATATTACAAATTTAAAAATTATATTTTTAAATATAATGCGTATATTGACAATATCAATATTTGATCTTATACTTTTAAATTTGGTACCCTTATTACTTGACTATGAAATTATGACCAAATTTTTAATGCACATTATATATACAATAATAATATCAAGACTCTTAAATTGATATTATGAATTTTTAAATTTAAATTTTCAAATGTAATACATATAATGAAAATATCAATACATTAACTTATATTTATGAATGTAACACTTTATACTTACTAATTATAAATTACACCTTAATAATTGTTTTCTGTTTACTATCTAAATAAATTTTTAAATTACACTTTATATTTGTATCAATTCTATCATATTTTATTAAATAATTATCTATAAATATAAATTAATTTTATTAAATAATTATTTAAAAACAAATTATATAAATTAACTTATAAGTTCTTTCATGATTCACAGTCATATGTAATTAAAATATTGTATTTTATTTATAAATATTAAATAATATTAGGATATTCCCAACTATATACGCCTAAAATATGTGTGTTGCACATCTTCTTATTCTATTAAATATGAGTTTAATCTGACGAGTCAGTGATCCTGATTATATTAAAATGATATAGAATCTTATCCATGAAAGTAAAAGCTATATATAATAAGTGTGAATTAATTTTATAATTGGATTAATTTGTCTTTTGCTTTAGTATAAAACTAGAAGTGATAACATGTGAGAGTTACTTGACAAAGTGCAGAAAGCGTGTGGTGTGCATGGAGTACACGAGGCTATGTTAGGCTTTGCTTCTCGTATTCACGAGCTCCCACTCCCTCTTCGTGTGGTGTGCATGGAGTACACTATGAACTATTCTCTCTTTTGTATTTTTATTATTTTTGTCATTTAGATTAATATTTTTTAAAATTTAAATATTGTGATAAAATATTTAAATTTATATTTTATTTTTAAATTTTTTGTTTAATTATTTAAAATAACGTATATTCTCTTTAAACCAACTTTCGAATTATACTTGTCACTTTTTATAAAGTGATTTATCCATTGAGGAATTATATATATATATATAATTTGTGTAACAATTTTTTGTGTATTAAGTTTTTAACTTCATTGTGGTGGATGGTACAAGCATTAAAAACTTTATAATTTAACATTATGATAGTCACACAAATTGTGTATGCAATGAATACGTATGTATACGTATTACAACAACTAATATAATGATAAGAAAAAATCATTCACATGAAAATTATTTTATTAAAAACTAATTTTTAAAACTAAAAAAATAAAAATATTTTTTGTGTTTTTATATTTTAAGAAAACAAAATTAAAATAACAAAAAGTAAATAACAATAATTAATTAAATCAGATTTGTTAACTAAATTGATATATGAGAAAATATCTAAGAATACTTAATCACACAATTTTCTAAACACGTGGATTGTTAAAATTTCTCTAATATAATTATCAATTAATTACATGATCAATTGAATCTAACCTAACATGTATTCCCCTCTCATGTAAACTACACATCGTATAGTATTAATTTAATCACACTTTCAGGTCAATTAAATTGCATACTACTCATTAAGTTTATCAATTATGGATCGCATACATAAGAATCATGCATCTGCTAGAAACTATGCATTATTTAATCAAGATAAATAATTAAATAATTCTCTTAAATCTATTTAATTGTATCTATAGATAAATTGTGGATCAAACAATTAATAACATAAAAATCAAATTAAATAATATAAATAAATTATAATTATAATTGGGATAAAATATTATATCATCATATGGTGAAAATTAGGTTCATAAGATCCCTAGATTAATAAATTAACTACTTATAATTGTGTCTATAAAACTTATATTTTTCATAAAGAAAGACATAAAAATTGATAAAGAAAATAGTTGAAGAAGAAATACAATCAATCTCTTCAATTGCGGTATTAATTTTCTCTTGAATCTCCACCAAAATTATGTCCTCTCTTGAATTTTTCTATATTTTTTTCTCTTTTTAGCTCAAAAATTGACCAAAATTATTCTAATGATAGCCCTTTTAGGGTTTTTGCGGTAATTAAGGGCTTAAATATAACTCAGGTGCGATCTGAACCTTCAAATCAAGGGCTATGATCAAAATAAGCAAAACTTACATGGTAGGGGAGACCGATCGAGGAAATGGATGGCATGGTGCACGTGTGGAACACGAAGAGCAATCAGGTGGCGACATGTGGCAATACAGTTTAACCAATCTCCGAACTTGGATTGAACGTTGTGCAGACATGTGGCGCACATTTTATCCTCTTCACACGTGATGTAATATGATTCGCTATCCATGCTTGCATGGTGTCCATATGAGTTACCCAATCAACTCCTCTACTTGCGTCGTATAACACGTGGTAGCTCTTGATTGACCCTATAGTAAAATTTTATAAAAATTCCAAAAATTATATTTTCACCATTTTCACTAAAAAAATTTATATTTTAATATTTTTATTCCCAAAAATACTATTTATTAAATAAAATAAGTAAATATTAAGTAAAAAAGTGGGTTAATAAATCTACTTTCATAGAATCATCAAATTATCATGTTTTTATGCCATTATTGTGGAAGAATAGCGTTTTAAATTTTTATTATCAAAAGTCTAAAAAATATATATCATTTTGTAAATATTCTTAATTTATTTTTATTTTCAATTTAAAAAATCCAAAATTTTTAAAAGTGAAAAATAAAGATATTTAGATTATTAATTGACTTTAGATATTTTAAATAAAAAATTTAAAATCTTAAAACATTTGAAAAATCTATGATTTTATTAAAAAAAATCTTAACTATTAATTAACTAGATATTAAAAAATCTAAAATATTTTGAATTTAGATATTTAATTATATATTAAATTAGTTTTCTTTTTAGATTTTTTTCTTTTTTAGTAATTTTGTATTTATTTATATTTTAACATTATTTTATTTTATTTATTTAATTATTAATGCTATTATTTTTTATTTTATTAATTTTATTTTAGTTTATTTTTGAATTTGTTTTGTTAATTATTTTGCTTAGAATTTATGTGAAGTAACATAATTCTTGTATAATATTTTTTATTAACTTATTGTAGTTATTTATTTAACTTATATCATGGTATAATAAATTGTTTGTATCATATATCGTATGTTGTAATTTTTTAATCCACTTGTATAGTTGTATAGTAAATTGTTTATATATATATATTATTTTTATTATTTATATTGTGTTTATTTCTTTTTCTTTTCTTTTATTTTGTTTTTTATTTTATTATTTGCTTTATTTTTATTTTTATTTATCTTTGTTATTTACTATTTATTTTTTTTATTTATTTAGTATTAAAAAAAACCTTGAGATGCCGCATAGTTTTTCTGCTAACCACGGGAGAAGGATGTTGGGGTACAATTGGGTTGAAGGAAAACATATATGCACAAGGGTCCCAATTTTCTCGTGCCTCGAATACTATTTGTTTTGAAAAAGAATCCAATGATATTGATAACTAAGCTCCAACTTTTTTTGGAATTTATTTTGATGTACTTCCATTTTTATTTTTTATTTTTGATGTTTTCTGTTATTTTAGTTTTAATATATCATATTTTGTTTTATGTTATTCGTTTTAGTTTATTTCATTTTTTTTTTTTGTGATCTCATGTTTATTTTATTTATAATTGTTATATTTATAACTCATTATTGAAATCACTACAAACTTTAAGTGAATGGTTCACAATGCTAGAGGAACTAGGATGGAACATGACAACTTACTTACCTTCAAGGTGGACGTAACTAACTTCAACTCAGAACCTTCATTAGTAGGCTTGAAAAATTTAGAAGCAATAGAAGTAGAAGTATAAACCTCTTCATTATAATCAATAACGAATTTATCATCAAACAACTTTGTGTTAGTGATAATTTCACTTTATTTCGGGGAGCCAAAAAGCATTTTGTTAACAGTAGAGGAAGATTGAGCTAGTTCTTTTTCACTCACGTAGAGTTTACCTTTTAAAGTTATAAGAAAATCTTCCTTTTCCTTAAGGAAATATTCTAGGTAATCTATTGAATTATTGAGAATCCCAACTTTCTCTTTAATATCTTCCACTTCATATTCTTTCTCAATAAGAGCATAAGTCAAATATGCCTTGGCACTTTCAAGAAACATTGTCTGCTTCTTAAATTATTCATTTTCATCCTTCTGGTCATTTAAAGGATTATGATTGACATACAAAGGAGTACCTTTATCAATGGTAGAACACTTCAATTGTTCCTCAAGTATCTTCATCTTCTCGAGATTTGCGTCAAACTTTTCTTGTAAATCTATACGTCTATTTTGAATAACCTCACACCTGTTAATGAGATCATGTTGCTGATCATTAGTTAAGGAATTTATTTCCTCAAGAGTTTTCTTCAAAGCACTTATCTAGCTCTTTTTTTCATCTCGGCTCTCCAAAGCCTTTTTATGAGCTTTTTTTATTTGATACGTTCTAACAAGAGTATATTGTATGAATCAAGCAATTCATTATGCTCATTTTCAACATCAGTTTCAGTTATAGCCTCTTGAAAATTTGAGGTGGTTTTCGAAGGATCAGTGACATTACTTGAAGTACAAAAATCAAGAAATTTAATGTTATCCTTATCTTCATTACTAGTGCCATCTGAAATAGTAATGTCAGCCTTCATCGTAAACTTATTTGTGCATTTTTGTTTCTAAAGACAATTAGCTATAATGTGACCAAGCTTTCCATATTCAAAGCATTTGATTTTGTTCAAGTGTCCTTTTCTTGATTTCTTAGATTTGTTATCTGAGTCATCATCAATTTTTATAGATTTTGAGCGTTTAGAACTCAAACTACATTTTCCATACCCCAAGATAAGGGTTTTTTCTTTCTAAAGAATTTTATGAATTTTGGAGCAAGGAAATCCATTTCTTCCTTATCAAGATCAGAGTCATACTCAATAGAAGCGGTATTTGTGTCAGTACTAGATCCATTTTCCTGAGCATTCTTGAGTGCTAAATTCTTTCCTGCCTCAACAACATTTTGATTTTTTCTAGGAAATAAGTGATGAATTTTGAAGACTTAAGGGTCACTAACAAAATCATTAGCCATTAGGATTGTATATATACTCAAGCATAGTAACTTAGGCATGAAACTCATAGGGTAGGCTAGCGATGATTTTCTCAATATGCTTTTCCTCGCTAATACATCTACCTAAGTTATAGGAACAACTGACAATGTTTGAAAGATATGTATTGAATTTGTCAAAGGTTTCATCCTCTTACATGATACGGAATTTAAAATCTCTATTCAACTTTAGAATTTGGGATCTTTTTATAACTGTAGTACCTTCATAAGTAGTCTCTAAAACGTCCTATGCCTATTTTGAAGAAGTACAAATCTAAATTCTTCGATATCCATCAGGCATAACAATCCTGATAATTGTGTAAAATCCTTTACTATTCCTTTTAGATTCCTTAATTTCATCTTTAGTTGGCTCAATCATAGGTTTAGGAATCATAATGTTATCAGGTAGGGTTTTGGTTGGATACATCCAGCCATTCTCAACAAGGAACCACATACGATCTCTTTATGACAACAAAAAGTTCCTAATTTGAGACTTCTAATAAGCATAGTTCAACCTATTGAAAAGTGGAGGTCTACCTATATTACCTTGTATTTCTCATAACTCCATTAGAGAGAAAGTGTGTGTATGGTGAAGTAAGTCAATAGAATTAACACAATAGTGGTTAAGCCCACAAGGGTGCACCGACTATGATACCACTTGAAAGAATTCATGGCTTGGTACACTATCAAGGTAAGGAGATGCAGACTCTTTAAGAACTCATCACTAGCTTACTCAAATAGGAAAATAAATACTTATGCATTTCACACAGTAGAAGTAAAAATAATATAATATCATATAAGTAGATAACTTATGAAAGTCGATATTATATATCACATAAAAAGCATGTAAACAATAAATGCTTTCTAATCAAAGTTTATGCTTTAATATGTTGAGATATACATATGTCAAACTCATATTATCAACAACTGATCATGCATAATAATTGATATAATGAGGTAAATGCATATAGAAACTATATCTATGTAGTAATATACTCAGCTGCTTAAGGTAACCAAACAAAAACAAATAATTTACTAAACAATTACAACTTTTATACACAATAAACCACTATTACCTCTATCATCTAGGATCTCCATCCAAACTACCTACTGCTAATATGTACTTCTTATTTTTGCAACTTTTTTTCTACACGCAAATGTGGCTATCTTTCATAGCTAGCACCACATAATGTGGTGTGATTGGAAACCATTAATTAGTAACTAGAAGTGTAACTACTCTCAACCTTATAGGACACATAGTCCACTACAAATATCAAATTGCATACAAGAGACACATAGTCAAACCATATACTCACTAAGATAACAATTTTATAAATAACCACAAAATGAACCACTCAAATGTAAGCTTTCCTAAATAATTTTGAAAATAGATATAAATCTCAGTGTGAATTTTGGTAGAGTTTTGGCTCTTAAAAAATAGGTGAGAAATAAGAGAAATGATGGTGTATTTATAGAACTCAGATTACCATCTCTTTAGCCACCACGCCAACTACCTCGCTAGAGGTTATGGTAAGGGTGGTGGCGAGCTTGTTGGCAAAGTGCTACAAAGTCACATTTTTTGGTTCCAAAAATTATTGAGTACTCTCCATAAATTCCCACACCAAAAACGAACTAAAAACCATAACCACCTAGAATACACACTATGAAAATAAACCCCATGGTGAGTGTAAGCATGCTTGTATACAAAATGCCTCTAACTATGTGCATGTATAAATTATTGATCCATAGTAACTAACCTTACACAGAGGAGGAAAAATACACTAATTAAAATAGCATACATCATGCTTTGTACACAAAAATCCAACACAATGACACAATGTACAACAAGACTTACAATGAGTATGAGCATTATTTAAATAATGTTGATTATACTACAGTAATTGGAACATTAACTATTCAATATGATAGATGCATATATCCTGTTGATAAGAATAAGGAATTTGAAGCAAAGTATTGGGATAAAATTACTTGAATTTGGCAATACTTTGTGTGTTCAAGACTGATGCCCACTAGACATTATAATAATATTTATAGAGAAAGGGTTATTTTATTGTATATAATTGCATCTAAGATGCTTATGGATGTGGGGAATATAATTTTCAATAGGATAAAGTTATCTTCAAACAATCATCATTTGTGTTTCTTTTTTCCCCAATTAATCACTCCATTATGCAAGAAAGCGGGGACCTCACTCAAAAGGTGAAGTTTACTACTTGGTGAATTATTGAAGTTGACATATTTTGATGAACTCACTTCTAGTAGGAGTATTGTCCCAAGATAAAGAAGAGTCATTCCTCCACCAAGACTATCTACAAAAAGAACAACTTCTTAATCATGAGGAAAGAATGAGTTATAGGGAAGAGTCCTAGGATGCCTATTTTTCCTAAAAAGTTGCATTCTTGAATTAATAGCATCATGATTAAGTGGGTCATAATAGATTAATGTACAAAATGGACTAATTACAATTGAGTCATCTCGGGGTGGATACAAGCCACTTAGTAACACTCGACTATCGACATTATGATTTCACTTTTGTACCTCTACAAAGATCACAAACTCATCCTGAAGAACAAGGTCTAGATGACATGGAGGAGGAGCTCTAAATTCTGATCTATAATTTTATGTTTTTATTTTATTTTACGTTATAACTTTAGTTTTTATTATTTTTGGATAATGTATTTTTTGTTTTATATTTATTATTTTGTTTTCTTTCATGTGAACATTATTTAGAATTGTTAAAGTATATAACCATTTGTTGACATTTGTGAGAAGTACACATTTATCTATCTATGTAATATTTATATTAATGGATGCACCTGCAATTCTATATCAATTCTTGAACAAGATCCACAAATGGATAACGTTTCTATCCATTACTCTTAATATTTAATTTACAATTGTTTCATTGAGGGAAATGTAAATTCTACTCTGAAGGTGGGGAAGTCACATTATAAAATTATGATTAAATGAAATTCTTATATGCTCACATGTACACTTTTTATTGTTTTAGGAAATTTTTGGATAATTTTTAAATTATATTTTACAAAATTATCATGTCTTTTAGTTAATTAAAAAATGATTAGCTTTTTACATTGTTAGATTAATTTCAAAAACATTTCATGGATTAATGTGATAAGTAGTTAATTTTTGTCATAATTAGTATTTCATGATTAAATGTTCAAATTGCAATGAGCCAAAATTGATGTTTAGGAATCAAATTATAGATACTACTATGTGACAATATTTTAAGCCATTATCTTATCATTCTAAGTGATGATATTTTTTCAACTTTTTTAAACACTCTTCTTATAAATTCTAAATTGCTAGATTATCTTCATAGGTCTTTGTATTGAATATTAGGATTTTTACATCTAATAAAGTATCGTATATTTATTTTTATTTTTTAAATTGAATTATTTAAGTAGAAATTGAAAGTATATGTCCTTCTATTCATTCATGCATGACTTCTAAAAAGAGAGACATATATGGGATTACATAAACCAATGAAAGAAAAAAAGACATAAAATAACCATTCACTTTATCATACAAAATGTATATATTATGTACCCTGCAAAAAAATAAAAATGAAAAATAAGAAAAAGGGAGAAAATGAATAGTATAAACTAAATACTATGACCCAACATCCTTCAAAGTTGTGAGAATTGGCTAAATACAAAAAGAAAAATATAGGCAATAATTCCCAAGAAGTCATTTTCATTTTCTTCATCTTCTAAAGGCATATTACTTGATATTATTATTTGATCAATGTGATTGTTGTATGAAAACAATATGTGATTTCTTTATATAATCCTTTCATTTTATTCCTTTAATGATATCAATATTATACACTTCTTTGAGCCTTTTCTTCTTTAAACATATGTGAAACTATTAATTCATTTATATACATAAACTCTATTCGTATATACCTTTGAGTAAGCGTTTGAATCAATAGGATCAGTGTTATTAAGAGTAAATTTTGTGAGGTTAGTCAAAGTGAATTTAGATTCCTTACACTAAGATTGGGTAAATTTAATATTGATATATTTTTTATTTGAATAAGAAAGTGATTTTCACCTAATTATTATAATAAGTCATAAATGTTTAAAATATAAAAATAACTTATGCTATAGATTTTAATTATAATCTTAGAAAATATTAAATAGCATGATAAGTTTTATTATTATTTTTATTTTGTTATCTTTTTATTCTGTTTTAAATTTTATTTGTTTATGTGTTGTTTATCTATTTTTGTCATTTGTTTTAAATTTTAATATTTGTGAGTATCATATCTGAAAAACCTACAAGACATAAACTCGTCCCCTAGAGCAACCTATAAGTTTAAAAGCTTGTTGCATACGCTAAATGCAACTGTATCAATCTATAAAAATGATTTAGGATAGTTTAATTTTAGTTTTAATTTTTAATTTTTTGTCATTCTTACTAAGAGACTAGCTAGAAGTTAGTTGGGGGTTATCATAAGTGTTCAAAAGCACTCAATATATCGTGATTTTATACATTTTTAATGATTAAATAGATTTGTATTTTTTTTAGTTTTACTATCACTTTAAAAAATCTATATTTTCAAAATCATTGGTATTTTTTTTATTTTTTAGGAATTGTAGCTTCAAAGAAAAGCAAAAATTGATCAACACTTAAAGAATTATACTTGAAGCACTCCATTACAACTTTAAAACTTAAAAGATAACATATGTAAAATATTACATACATTCCCAAAAAAAAGGGATATAAGAAAATATGGGTTTAAAATTGATTAGAACATTGTAGGGTGCGGCATTGATGCTTTAAGTGCCACATAACAAGGCTAACAGATTAAATATAATGTGTCTCAGATTCTATGCAGAGCATGGTGTGAAAATGTTGTGTGACATGGCACAAGTTAATTGGATTGTGTCCAAACCATGTAATAGCCTGTGTATGCCACATCATGAAGAATTGTGTGCCGCAATGCCAAACTTCTCATCTTTATTTTTCTCCTTTTATGCACCTTTAAATAGGACCTAATTTGAATTATATCTATCATCCCTCATGCTTTCTAATCCTTCTTAGTTCTCTCTAAGATTTTTAGCTTTTCTTTGAGTAGTTTTTAAGTTCTTCTCTCAATTGAGAGTTGAATAAATTTTAGTTTATGTAATAGGCTTAGATTCAATTCAATAAACAATGCAGTGATTCTGTTTGAAGGTTTTCCAAAATAGAAATAATAATGAATTTTTGTTAAGGTATATTTAAATGTATTTGAAGATTACTTGTAGAAAATTACACAAAGGTCAATTGTTCTTAGGACTCAAACAGGTAATTGGGACCTAGATGAGGGGTGAAGTTACCAACCTATGAAATATTTTTGTGAGCTTTATATCAATTCGGCCTCACAAACGTGAATTAAGCTATTTACATAGTGGAAGTATAAAAAATCCTATGCACAATTAAAAAAACTCAACAGATACATAAATAACAATCTGCAATAAACACACTAATGATGGTGTGCCTCACATGCTCTTATCCAGACTAGCAAAAAATATATGCATGGAAAACAATTAATAGCATGTGAGACAAGAATGCATACTAAATAGAAAAGGATTTTCAATCACTTCAAGACTACATATGTTAGAACATGTTCAGTCTGACAGATGGGACAAAGTAGGGTAAGGATATACAAACTCTTTAAAAACTCACTTCAAGCTCGTATACATATAATAGACATAGATAAATTAATCAGAGAATGAGCAGATTAATTTACTATAACAGAAGCAATGATTGTAAAGCTATAGGTATGCTACATAGAAAGGAAAGAAAGCATGCAAAAAAATATAACAAATGAGATTTCAAATTAGAGTATAGTACTTCTAGTATGTTAGAACATATATGATAGAAACTTATATTATACTAACATACATATTGATAAAGCAAAACAACATTAAAAGAGTCCAAGACTCAATACACAATCAGGATAAAGAGACACTGATTCCTTAAGGACTCAGGTCAAACATGAAAATCATAGAAAGGAAAACATAAGATAGATAAACACAATTATAGAACATATAATCAAAGATTAGCATTATAACACTAGATATAGAATTCCATAAATGGAAAGTTGGTGATAAATATCAAAAGCTTTATAATCAAAGTTTAAACTTCAGTTGATCACCACACACGAAGTAAGTCCAATGAATACGCAAGTATACGTATCATAACAAGTAATATAATGATAAAAAAATATCATTCCCATGAAGATTATTTTATTAGAAACTAATTTTTAAAACTAAAAAAATAAAAATCAATTTTTTGTGTTTTTATATTTTAAGGAAGCAAAATTAAAATAACTAAAAGTAAATAATAATACTTAATTAAATCATATTTGGTAACTAAAAATATATATGAGAAAATATGTAGGAATACTTAATCACCCAATTTTCTAAATATATGAATCGCTAAAATCTCCCCAATATAATTATCAATTAATTATATGATCAATTGAATCTAATCTAACATGTATTCCTCTCTCAAGTAAACTACACACAATAGAGTAATTAATTTAATCACACTCTCATGCCAATTAAATTGCATACTACTCATTAAGTTCATCAATTATGGATCACATACATAAGAATCATACATATCTGCCTAGAAACTATGCATGTTATTTAATCAAGACAAACAATTAAATAATTCTATCAAATCTATTTAATTACCTCTATATATAAATTGTTGGCCAAACAATTAATAGCATAAAAATTAGATTAAATAATATAATTAAATTAAATTTATAATTGGGGTAAAATATTATATCATTACATGATGAAAATTGAGTTCATAAGATCCCTAGATTAATAAATTAAGTACACATAATTGTATTCATAAAGCTCATATTTTTCATAAAAATTGATAAAGAAAATAGTAGAAGAAGAAATGCAATCAATCTCTTGAATTGTAGTGTTAATTTCCTCTTGAATTTTTTATATTTTTAGCTCCAAAAATTGACCAAAATTATGCTAATGATGGCCCTTTAGGGTTTATGGGGGTGATTAGAGGGCTTATATATAGCTCAAATGTGATCTAGATCGTCAGATCAGTTTCAGATCAACGGTTGAGATGAAAAAAAGCAAAATTGATAGCTCTAGTAAATCACTTCATGACACGTGGCACACAAAATTCAATAAGCAAATTAGAAAGCAATGCGTGGTAGGGAAAACTGGTCAGAGTCAACGACCCTTGAGTCATCGGCACATGGTGAAACATGTTTCACGGAAATGGATGGCATAGTGGATGGGTGGAATGTAGGGAGCAATGGCATGGCAACACATGGTAATGCAGGTTGACCGATCTTCGAACTCAGATTGGACACTGTATTGACACGTGGTGTGCGATTCGTCTTCCTCACACACAGCGTAACGTGATTTGATATCCCTACTTTGGTGGCATCTATGTGGCTTGCCCAATCAACTCATCTGCTTGCATGGAATGCCGCGTGGTAAGTCCTAGTTGGCCCTACATTAAATATTCATAAAAAATCCAAAAAATTATTTTTTCACCCCTTTTTCACTAAAAAAGTTATATTTTAATATTTTTTTTTACCCCAAAAATACTATTTATTGAATAAAACAAGTAAATATTAAGTAAAAAAGTGCGCTAATGACTCTACTTTCATAGAGTCATCACACTTCCAAACTTAACTCTTTTCTTGTCCTCAAGTAAATCCCAATATAACTAAATAAAATAGCATGTGTAGTATATTCATAAATATACTTCTATTAGTACATGCATATTTCACGAAAACTATCTCTCTCAAAATCTATACAATCCTATGATAAAGAGCTTCACATATTCATCCATCAATATTCCATCAATACAAGGATATGTAAGGTTTTTTGTAAATTGATTCATGTGTATGTGTTATACATGATATTATCCAATGCACTCATGAAATCAACCTATATAAGTATACTAATCAATTCAATCTTAGGATAAGTATTATAAGTCTATTTTCATATCCCTCTCCACTAATATAAATACATACTTAGCTAATGAACAATAAGGACTTTACATAGTTGTAATGTAAGGCTTAGGTGGGGGTCGATAAATGAAGACACTTAGGGTCTTTCTGAACCTTAGCTTTCTTTTTTTTAATCATGCACTTTTTAACTACAATTGAGCTTTTACTTAATATTATGTTGCACCCTATTTAGACATTCTTTTCATATATTTTTTTCACATCTCTTTTCTCTCTATTTTTTTGTAACTTTATAACACCCCAAACTTATTTTCAATTATATTTTCTTTGTCTTTAGAGGGATAATTTTGTGAGTTTTGCTTCTTCTTCTTTTATAGGGTGCATTACATTTCACCTTACTATATAGCATAACACATGATTGCATTTTTCTTTCTTTTCATACAAGCTAAAGGTGTAAGGTTAAAGGTAATGCTTATTAATTAGGCATAAAATGTGGCTTAAAGATATGAATGGTTCTTTGTTAGGTTCAAATGGGTGACTAAAGATATTAACAATGGATAGTTTGAAAGGCTCAATTGATCCAAATAAGGCCTAAATCATTTCTCTTGCTAAATACTATTTAGGATTTTGCCTCAAGGGATGATCAAATAGATTCTAAAACTTGGTAGATCTCATCAAATCATTAAAATATTTCTCTTAATAAGCACACCAAAATCAATCATGAACATGTGCATAAAAATTTGAATCAATCCAATAAAAACTAGCAAGCATATCACATGATTAATGTAAATATCTTAACAATTATGTTACATTCCTTATCCTAGTCATGATAACCAATTTTTATCATTGGGTTCATATCTTTCATATCAAGCATGCATGCATTTAGTTTCCATATATTTATCAATTTCTACCCAAATCATGATTAAAAACATTCTAAGAATTACAAAACATTTCCTAAAAAAATTAAAATGCATAGTAAATACTAATGTAGAGAATAAAGGTCCCTCCCCTAACCTTAAATTACACATTGTCTCCAATGTGCAAATATAAATATGAAAAAGTAAAAGAAAACTCCCTTATATATGGCACACCACATCTGTTACTGAAATATGCATTCTTTTTGTGTCATTACTCTCTACATTTATTCACCTACAAAACAAAAACAATGAAAATATAAGTAAAATAACATTGGGTTTCCTCCCAACCAGCATCACATTTAACGTCCTTGACTAGACGGTCATATCAAGTCCTAAGGCACATCCCTTTGTATCCATTTACTTTAAAGTTTTCCTGGAAAAAAACTTGAGTCTTGATTTGTTCGATAATACTTTATGTTTTTACTTGAAAACATGGTGCTCCATTCTCTTCTCATGCTATATTTTTGTTTTCTTTTTGAACTTTTTGGCATTCTTATAAGCACTCCACCATAACTCATCCAATTTATGTATTTCTAACAGCTTTTTCACCTCTCCATTAGAATCTCTCACTTTTATAATTGACTAGGGGTATGAGGGTAAACGTGTGGGCTTTAAACTTAGTGGCTCTTCAATTAATAGTTTAATCTTAGATCCTATACCCCAAAAAATTTCATAATCGCCTTTGATATATACATGAGAGGCATGTCCTATAAAAAGTTCACACAATCTATAATATCAACCTTCGATGCCATACTTTCAAAGTTAAAACAAGTTGAGTTGTTTTCTAGTGATTTTATATCCTTGGTTATAACATCATGTGTAATAGTCTTAACTGTGGGTGACTCAACATATTTTTTTAAGTTGTCTCCACATTCAGTAACATTTATCCTTAAGCATTCATTAGCATTATCAATATCAAAGGGTTCACATTCTTTAAAAACTTTAAACATTATTTGTTCATCTTGCAATCTTATTGTGAGTTCACACATTTTTGTACAATAATGAGTGCTCTTTCGATTGCTAAGAATGGATGTAAAATTATGATAGGAATGCCATAATCCTCCTCCATGTCTAGCATAATGAAGTATGTTGGACAGATGAATTTTTCTATTTTTACTAGCACATCTTGTACCACACCTGAAGGTTTCTTAATCGATCTATCTACTATTTGTAATGTTACTGAAGTGGCTTTGGCTTTTCCAACCCTCAATCTCTTAAAGACTAATAAAGACATAAGGTTAATGCTAGAACCCAAGTCATATAATGCTTTCTCAAAGTGAATGTTCCCATTTGTACAAGGAATTTCAAAACTATATGGATCTTTCAATTTTTGAGGCAGTTTTCTAGCAAGGATGGCACTACAGCCTTCAATTAAGGTTATTATTTCATTATCTCCAAGCATTTTTTCTTAAATAAGATATCCTTCATAAATTTGGCATAAGAAGGTATCTGTTCAAGTGCATCTGCAAATGATATGTTTATGTGCAACTTCTTGAAGACTTCTAAAAATTTTGAAAACTGCATAACTGACTTTTGCTTTTGCAGTCTTTGAGAGAAAGGAATAGTGGGTTTGTAGAGGTTTTTCTCTTTTAGCTGAATTATTTCCTTGCCATTACTTTCTTTATCCTCTAATTCCTCCTCATCCTTTTTAGTTTCTAGTTCCTCCTTATGCTTTTGGGTCTGATGTTATTTCTCTAAAATTTTATCACTCCTCAAGTCTATGGCATTGCAATGGTCCTTACATTATCTTCTTGGATTTACAATTGTGTCACTTGGAATTTTACCTCAGTAGGTGGCTTCTTTTCTTGGGCTTGTACTTGTTGTGATGGTTGGAAACTAGGTGGTGAAAATTATTAATGGTTGAATTGATTACCACCCTCATTGTTGTTATTAAAAGGGAAATTTGGATGATTACTCCATCCTGGGTTATATGTGTTTGAGTATAGATTATTGTTTTTATTCACATTACACATATAAAATACTAATTCAGGATTATCTGGAAAATTATCAAACAAATGGGCTATATCACAAAACATACATGATACCCTTGAATCTTGGACATGGTTTATACTCATTGGAGAGTTTTGAACCTTCAAAATATTTACCAAAGATGACACTTGAGTTGTAAGTACCATGATATCATTTACCTCGTGCATTACACCCACTATTCTTGTGGCTATCATTCTATCCATTGAACATTAATAATTATTGCGAGCCATTTTCTACTATATGCTTCTAATAACACTAAATGATGTGTCTAAATTAAAATTAAAAAAATAAACAACTAAATAAATAAATTAAAATTAAATAAATAAGTCAATAAAATAAAATAAGTAAATTAAAATTAAAGTAAAGAAAAATAAATTTAGAAGAATAATTAAAATAAAAATTATTAATTTCTAATATTTATAGTCTCTCACAATGATACCAAAATTTGATGGCCACACACGAAGTATGTGAAATGAATACACAAATATATATATATATATTACAACAAGTAATATAATGACAAGAAAAAATCGTTCTCCAAGAGATTATTTTATTATAAACTAATTTTTAAAACTAAAAAAAATAAAAGTCAATTTTTTTTTATGTTTTTATATTTTAAGGAAACAAAATTTAAATAACTAAAAGTAAATAAAAATAATTAATTAAATCAAATTTGGTAACTAAAAATATATTTGAGAAAATATTTATGAATACTTAATCTATTAATTTTCTAAACATGCGAATCACTAAAATTCCCCCAATATAATTATCAATTAATTACATGATCAATTGAATCTAACTTAGCATGTATTCCTCTTTCAAGTAAACTACACACCATATAGTAATTAATTTAATTACACTCTTAGGCCAATTAAATTTCATAGTAGTACACATTAAGTTAATCAATTATGGATCACATACATAGGAATCATACATCTCTACCTAGAAACTATGCATGTTATTTAATCAAGACAAACAATTAAATAATTCTCTCAAATCTATTTAATTTCTTCTATATAAAATTGTTTTCCAAACAATTAATAGCATAAAAATCATATTAAATAATATAATTAAATTAAATTTATAATTGGGGTAAAATATTAGATCATGACATGCTGAAAATTGTGTTCATAAGATCCCTAGATTAGTAAATTAACTACACATAATTATGTTCATAAAGCTCATATTTTTCATAAAGGAAGACATAGAAATTGATAAAGAAAAGAGTAGAAAAAGAAATACAATAAGTCTCTTAAATTGTAGTGTTAATCTCATCTTAAATCTTCACCAAAAATTAACCAGAATTATGCTAATGACAGCCCCTTAGGGTTTATTGGGTGATTAGGGGCTTATATATAGCTTAGTTGCGATCTAAACCCTCATATCAGCTTCAGATCAAGGGTGGGGATCAAAACAAGTAAAATTGACAACTCCATCCAATCACAACATGACACGTGGCACACATGGTCACCAACCGCTAAGTAAGTGCCACATGGTGAAATGTGATTGATGAGGAGCAATGGCATGGCCACATGTGGTAGTGCAGTTTGACCAATTTCCACACTCAGATTGAACGTCGTTCTAACACTTGGCATGCGATTTGTCCTCCTTACATGCAGCGTAACGTGATTAGGTATCCCTACTTACATGGCGTCTACATGGATTGCCCAGTCAACTCCTTTACTTGTGTGACATGCCACGTGGTAACTCTTGATTGACCATGTGTTAAAAATTCATAAAAAATAATAAAAAATTCCAAAAACTTTATGTTCACCCTTTTTCACTAAAAAATTGTATTTTAATATTTTTGGTCTTAAAAATACTATTTATTGAATAAAACAAGTAAATATTAAGTAAAAAAGTGCACTAATGACTCTACTTTCATAGAGTCATCACTAGTATGTAGAAACATACCCCATTTGAACTCTAATTGTACTAGCCATATATTTGAACATGCATAACACTAGATATAATAAGGTAAACCCATATAGAAACCCTATTTATGTGATAACATCCATGGGTTGCTTAAGGCAACCACTCGGAAGCAAATAATTCTCTAATAAATATAATAGTTACAATTTTGAAAGAAATAAATCAATATTACCTCTATAAACTGGGACCTCTATCATAACTTCCTATTGATGTTCGTGCTTCCTACCTCTACAATAACCTGGTCCAACATATGAACCTGGGTCTCCTCCAAAGCCTACACCACCCAATGCGGTGTGATTAGTAACCAAAAGTATGACAACTCCCCATCTTGAGGAGCACCCTCAAACTTAAATAACTTATCTCTTATTACACAATAAAAGATATAAGATCTCAATGAATTTAACTCATCTCACTCTCACAATGAGGTTCTCACAAATAATTAGTTGCATCCAATTAACTCCTAACTGACAGAAAATTCATATACAACCCACTTGCAAACATCATTTCAAGCACTCACCACTAACAAGCACAGTTTTGCTCACACAGTCACAAATCAATAATACCAAACAACACTCAAGGTATTAGTGATCCAGAAATATAAAAATGAGATTTAAATTTGATAAAGCTTCATTACATTCTTCTTTATGCAAAATAATAGGAAATAGATGGGTATTTATAGAGTCTCGGATGGTCACTTTTCCAACCACCTCATTAAAGGTGGTAGGGAGCTTGGTGGCAAGGTAAAAAAGATAATTTTTTTCATTTCCAAAAATGTTTCATAAATTCCACAACAGCTCGCACCCAAAATAAAACAAAAAAAATGAACAACAATGTCGGTGAGCAAGCATGCAAGCAAGCCAAAAACCAATTCTCCACCTAGCATGCATGCTATAAAACCAACCTCATAATATATGTAAACATGATAGTATACAAAGTATTTTTAACTATATGCATGTGTATATTATTGATTCGTAATAACCAACCTTACACAAAAAAGGATAAATACACTAAGTAAGAATAAAATAGACACTGTGTTTTACACATAGGAAGCCAATACAAGGATATAAGTACAATGAAACTTACAGTATTCTTTTCAGATTATGCTTATGTGTTGTTTTATATACTATGTTTAATTTAGTGATCATTCATTAAAATATGCATATTTGGCTATATATAAAATGGGATATTAATAATGTTGATACGCTTATGAAATATTAAAGTAGAATAAATATTTTTATAAAATAAATTAAGTTCTATTTCATCAATAAGATTAAAACAAACTTTGTTAAAGAAAAATATATGACCAAATATTTTTCATAATAAATAAGAGAGTCAGATTTGATATTTCTTTATCTGAATCTGATTTAGAGTCAACTCTTAGATGTTAGATGAAATATTCTGGATCTGACTTAGAGAACTTAATTTCAAAGATTTTTATAAGAATCATTATTGAAAGGTATACTGAAGACATATCCTTCATAACAGTTTTAAAATCTGAAATTTAGTTTTTAGATACTTAAATCACAAATCTAACTTTTACACCTTGATGAAGTTTAAATTATCAAGCCCTACATAAAAATACAAATTAAATGGTTTGTTAATCTTCTAAATGAAATAGAATTTAATAATTAATAAATTGGTAGGCCCATCTAAGGATTAATTGGTTTATTATTATCAATAAAAATAATTCCTCTATCAAAATATTTTCATACAAAAAATGGAGAATTAATAGTCTTAATTCATATTTTTAATAACCTTTTCAATATTGAGCAAACATAATTAACTAGGTAATATATCCTATAAATTCTTCAAAACATGATAAATATTTAATTTCCTAATTTTGTTATTGAATCTATCTTAATTTTTATGTCATTAGTTTAGATTTCAAACCCAAACAATCAAGACAAAAAGGTTTTTTTTTAAGAATTTGTTAAATAATTTAAAAACCATACGATTTATTTTTAGACCTACCTTTAGAAGTGTACTTATCATTTTCTATAAGTGATTTTGTAAACTTGCAAGCTATTTTATAAATCATACAAAATTTGTACGCCTAATTTTAACACATCAAGTCTTTGGTGTAATTGTAAGGTAAAACCAGCAATAGCACTGAAAGTGATGAGCGAAAACCGGCATCGCCGATTCTTGCCAATACTTTGGTTTTAATATTTATAAAACTCTCGCAAGTGCACAAATCATTTCGAAGAAAATGATAATTAGACTCCCAAGGTCGATCTAAGGAAGGAATGTATGTGGTTTTTAATTTATTATTCAAACTTTTAAAAACGAAATTAAATCTTAAACATCCTGTCACGATATTTTGGGGGTTTTGTATTTTTAATCTACTTACATAAAAATAAACATAGATTCAATAAATATTTATGCAAATTTTATCTTTTATAAATAGTGGAGTATTTATGGATATAATAACTAAGTAATTATGTTTGCTCATATTATTTAGGTTATTAAAGATATGAATTGATATTTATTGATTCTCCCTTTTTTATATGAATACCACCTTTGGTGGGGTTAGATATTCTTTGTTAACTAAACAAATCAATTAACACCTATGGGTGGGGTTGATAACCAAATTGCTTAATTAAATTAATTCTTTTTTCTAAGAGATTGAAAATGAACCATTTAAATGCCACCTTTGGTGGGGTTAGACAGTTTAAACTTTATTCAAGGTGTCCAAATTAAACCTAAGAATTTAGTTATCCGAGTACTAACTTTCAAGTTTTAAAACCACTACTGAAAACATGTTGTCAATACATTTTCAGATAATAATTCTTATAAAAACTTTTGAAATAGAGCTTCACTCTAACTACCGGGTGATTGTACCAACAAATAAAATAGCACTACTCTAAATCAGACCGGATAACTAAACCTTAAAATCTAATTTTCAGGTTTAAGTTTGTAATGAAAAAAATATATTTCTCTCTAACATTCTTAATATAAAATCTTGAATAAAAACAAAATCAATTCATTTTAGAGATTTTTACCTATTTAATATTTCACAAGCATAACAACGTTATTATTACATCATGATTATAAACAGCCAGCACAGTTAAATTTAATCACAGACAAATTAAATATAACATATAAGAATAAAGCATAAAAAATAACTGTAAAGAAAATGAAATCCTTACAGAACTTCAACGCTATTCCCGTTGCTGGAAAACCTCCAAACGGAATTTGCACTCCTATTTATTGAATCAAAAAGCTAAAAAATTACAAAAAACATAACTAGTTCTTCCCAAAAAGGGAAGAACTCTAAAACTAAGAGAAATTAACTAAGAAAAACTAAAAACTAAGAAAAACTAAAAATCTAAGAAAAGAGAGAAAGAAAGAGAGAAAAGAATGTGTTTTGAGGTGTGTTTAGAAGTGAAGGGAAGGGGTTATTTATAGGTGAGGATGGAGAGAAAAAGTGAGTGAAAAAATGTTAAAAAAATGTGAAAACATGGAGTGCAAATGCTGAGGTCATTGATGATGTCAACATGATGTCATGGGGCGGCTGCACGTGAAAAATGGGGCGAAAAGGGCATCGGCGCGCGTGGAGGGCAGCTGGGCGTGCAGGGTCGCACACGGCTTGGCGCGGATGTAGTGCGCGGCTAGGCAACAGCGCCAGACAATGCGTGCAGCGCGCCCAACAGAGCCGGCCAACACGTGCATATTACCCAAACCACGCCGATGTCGTGCGCCCATCTGCTTCCAGTCCGTGAGCATGCCCGTGCACTTCTACTAACAGTCTTCGCGCATGTGCCCAGTCCGCGCACGCTTGCACCCATCCATGCCCAGTCCGTGCGCGCCTCTACCCCAATCCGCGCACGATGCCACGCCTCACACTACCATGGCATCAATATTGATGTCATCATTCACTACTATGCGTTTCCTCCATTTTTAAGCATTTTTCCACCCACTTTTTCTTCCTTTCCTCACCTATAAATACCACCATTATTTTCATATCAAAACACACCTCAAAAATATCCTCTTCTCTCTTTCTTTCTCTCCATTTCTTAGTTTTTAGTTTTTCTTAGTTTTAGAGTTCTTCTCTTTTTGAGAAGAACTAATTATGTTTTTGTAATATATTTTTGATTCAATAAATGGAAATGCAAATTCTATTTAGAGGTTTTCCAGCAACAAGAATAACATCAATGTACTGTAAAGATTTTATTCTCTTTATAGTTATATTTTATGTTTTATTCTTATATGTTATATTTAATTTATCTGTGATTAAATTTAACTTTTCTAGCTGTTTATAAACATGATATAATAATAAAGTTGTTATGCTTGTGAAATATTAAATAGGTAAAAATCTCTAAAATGAATTGATTTTGTTTTTATTCAAGATTTTATATTAAGAATGTTAGAGAGAAATATATTATTTTTCATTACAAACTTAAATCTGAAAATTAGATTTTAAGATTTAGTTATCCGGTCTTATTTAGAGTAGTACTCCTTCATTTGTTGGTACAATCGCAAGGTAGTTAGAATGAAGCTCTATTTCAATAGTTTTTATAAGAATTATTATCTGAAAATGTATTGAAAACATGTTTTCAGTAGTAGTTTTAAAACTTGAAAGTTAGTACTCGGATAATTAAATTCTTAGGTTAATTTGGACACCTTGAATAAAGTTTAAACTGTCTAATCCCACCAAAGGTGGCATTTAAATGGTTCATTTTAAATATAGTTGTCTCCTTTTCGGGCCAACCAATCCCGTTATTAGTTGGAAAATGTATGTGTAGGATTTGTAGCTTTCGTAAGTCATAAGGGAGACCAAAGGACTAGTGAATGTAAGACATTTTACTTTATTTGTACTCTATATGGCCAATATTAGGGCTTGCTACCCGTCATGTCCTCACAACAGCACCAAAACTTGATGCACAAAATTTAACTAGTTTTTGATACTATTACCAATTCCCTGAAAATGATGCCCAAAACTTGATGCACAAAATATAACAAGTTTATGAAGTTATTACCAATTCCCCAACAACGATGTCAAAAATTGATACACAAAATTGTTGCGTAAAAGTTTTGTATGATTTATGAAATAACGCCCAAGTTCACAAATTAATTATAGAAAATTATAAGTGTACTTTTAAGGTTAGTCTAAAGAGGAATCATATGATTTTTAAATTATTCTACAAATTCATAAAAATGAAATTAATAACCCAAATATCCTATCACGATTATTTTGGTTAAGTATCTAACATATTGACATCAAATTTAAGATAGATTCAATAAAAATTAAAAAATTAAATATTATCATATAGTAGAGAATTTATGAGATATATTAGTTATTTAATCATGTTGTTTTAGTATTAAGTAGGTTATTAAAAATATGAATTAATATTATTGATTCTTCCTTTTTAATAAGAAAATATCCTAAGACATGGATCAAAATTCTGTTGTTAATAACAAAATGATTAACATCCTAATGTCTGAATAACTATTTGATTAATTATTAAATTCTAATTTATTTCTCAAGAATTAAAAAATCATCTAATTACTACCTAAGATTGGGCGCCTAAGTTAGACTTTCATTCAAGGTCTCAAAGTTGGTTTTATGATTTAAGCATCTAAAATTGAACTTCATATTTTAAAACTATTATAAAGAATATGTCGTCAATATATGTTCAATAAAAATTCTTATAAAAATCCTTGAAATAGAGAATGCCTCAAAATAGATTTAGACTGCAATTAACTAATATATGTGAGTATTACTCTAAATAAGAGTTAGATAATTTAAATCTTAAATCTAACTTTTTTGTTTATTATGAAAACTACTTTGTCAACATATTTTTCTTTTACAAACTTCATTTTAATCTTGATAAAGAATAACAAATTAATTAATTGTATAAAAATATTTAATCTACTTTAATACTTCACAAGAGTAATAACATTATTAATATCTCATATTATTTCTTAGCCAAACATGCATAGTGTAATAAATGATAAATAAGTTAAACATATAGCATGTAAAACAACATTTAGAAATAATCTAAAATAAATACATTTAAATATACCTCAACAAAATACTATAGAATTACTTCTATTATGGAAAATCTTCAAATATAATTGCCAAGAGCATTTATTGAATTGAAACTAAAACTACTACATAAATTAAAATTTGTTCAACTCTCAAATAGGAGAAGAACTTTAAACTAAGAAAAGAAAAACAAAAAAAGATTAAAGTGACTAAAGAAATGAGAGGAATGAGAAGGATGAGGGATGATTGATACAATTGAATAGGAGTCCTATTTATAAATTTAGAAAATTTGCTCAGATAGGTTAGCATTGCGGCACACAATAGTCCATACTACAACGTGAACATAAATGGCACATGCATTATACATGATCCAAGTGTCTCTTGTCATGGCATGGATGTTTTTCATGCCGCAACCTACAAAGGATTAGGGACAGTTGTATTGAGTCCAAAAGCATCACTTTGCAACACATAATAATTCCACGCCATGGCACACACTGTTTTACGTGACTTTGTTCCCTAATTTTCTTGTATCATTTTTTATTGTTTTGGAGATTGTAATGGAGTACCTCAAACATATTTCTTCAAGTACTAATCAATCTCATCTTTTTAAGCTAAACTACCTAAAAAATAACAAAATATACTCGTACTCCAAAATGATAGATTTGTATAAAATAATAATAAAATTAAGTAAATAAAAATATTTTCAATAACAAATCATGCATAAAATCATAATATATTGAGTACTTTTGAGCACTCATCACAACCTTTAACCACCTTCTTGCTAGTCTCTTAGCAAGAATGGTAAAAATTTAAAAACATAAACTAAAAATAAAATTAAAATATCCCAAATAATTTACGTAGGTTGACACAATTGCATTTAGCGTATGCAACGAGCCTTTAAACTCCTAGATTGCCCTAGTGGACAATTTGAAGGTCTATAAGGCTTTTCAAATATGATACCCACAAACATCAATTAAAATGCAAAAATTAAAAATAATAACAAAAATAAATAAACAAATAAAATTTAAAACAAAGTAAAAAATAAAAAACTTCTCATGTTTTTTAATCTCCTTTAAGATTACAATTAAAATTTATAGCATAAATTATTTTAATATTTTAAACATTCAGGATTTATTATAATAACTAGTTAAAAATCACTTGCATATTTTAATCAAAAATGTATTAGTATTAAATTTACCTAATCTCAGTGTAAGGTATCCAAATTCACTTCAACTCTAATCTCATAAGACATACTCTCAAATACATTGATCCTATTAGTTTCAATACCCATTCAAAGATATATGCGAATAGAGTTTATGTATAGAAATGAACTAATAGTTTTACATATGTTTAAGGAAATTGTTTCTAAAAAACAGTGCATAATATTGATCTTGTGAAAGGAATCAAATGAAAATATTTTACAAAGAAATCAAATATCATTTTCATATATCAATTAAGTTCATCAAATAAAAATCTCAACTAATATGTGATGAGTGCTCAAAAAACACTAAAATTACCATGATTTTATGCACATTAATTGATTATATATATATATATATATATGTTTTATCATATATTTATATAAATTTGTCTTTTTCGGAATCACGGGTATTTTTATTGTTTTTCAGGTATTTTGGCTTAAAAACGTAACTTAAACACTCAAAGAGAAATTCTGGAAGCTATACATCACAAATATATTAATAAATAAATGGGGAAAGGTTAACAAATATGGAAAAATTGGACAAAAAGGGTCAAAATTTTCAAAAAGGAGAATATCGCGCCACCCAGCCGCCCAGCCGCGTGGGCAGCGCCCCAGGTCCGCACCAAGCTGCACGCGCCCAGTCCCAGTTCTGCGCGCGTTGGTCCTCCTTCTGCGCGCGCCCCTGCGCGCCCAATTGCCCTTCGCGCGCGCCGATGCCCATTTTGCCCCAGTTCCGCGCACAGCCGCCCCATGACGTCATGCTGATGTCATCAATGATTTAACATTTTTTCACTCACTTTTTCTCTCCATCCTCACCGATAAATATCCTCCCTTCCCTTCACTTCTAAACACACCTCAAAACACATTCTCTTCTCTCTTTCTTTCTCTCTTTTCTTAGATTTTTTTAGTTTTCTTTAGTTTTTCTTAGTTTATAGTTTTTCTTAGTTAATTTCTCTTAGTTTTAGAGTTCTTTCCTTTTTGGGAAGAACTAGTTATGTTTTTGTAATTTATTAGCTTTTTTATTCAATAAATGGGAGTGCAAATTCCGCTTGGAGGTTTTCCAGCAACGGGAATAGCGTTGAAGTTCTATAAGGATTTCATTTTCTTTACAGTTATTTTTTTATGCTTTATTCTTACATGTTATATTTAATTTGTCTGTGATTAAATTTAACTGTGCTGGCTGTTTATAAACATGATGTAATAATAACGCTGTTATGCTTGCGAAATATTAATTAGGTAAAAATCTCTAAAATGAATTGATTTTGTTTTTATTCAAGATTTTATATTAAGAATGTTAGAAAGAAATATATTATTTTTCATTACAAACTTAAACCTAAAAATTAGATTTTAAGGTTTAGTTATCTACTCTTTTATTTGTTGGTACAATCGCCCTGTAGTTAGAGTGAAGCTCTATTTCAAAAGTTTTTATAAGAATTATTATCTGAAAATGTATTGACAACATGTTTTCAGTAGTGGTTTTAAAACTTGAAAGTTAGTACTCAGATAACTAAATTCTTAGGTTTAATTTGGACACCTTGAATAAAGTTTAAACTATCTAACCCCACCAAAGGTGGCATTTAAATGGTTCATTTTCAATATCTTAGAAAAAGGAATTAATTTAATTAAGAAAATTAGTTATCAACCCCACTTATAGGTGTTAATTGATTTGTTTAGTTAAAAAAGAATATCTAACCCCACCAAAGGTGGTATTCATATAAAAAAAGGGAGAATCAATAAATATCAATTCATATATTTAATAACCTAGATAATATGAGCAAGCATAATTAACTTAGTTATTATATCCATTAATGTTCCACTATTATAAAAGATAAAATTTGCATAAATGTTTATTGAATCTATGTTTAATTTTATGTAAGTAGATTAAAAATACAAAAACCCGGCAAAATATCGTGACAGTATGTTTAGGATTTAATTTCGTTTTTAAAAGTTTGAATAAAAAATAAATTTTTTTTTGAATAGTTTTATAATTTAGAAATTTGAAATTTGAAGTAAATATTTTTTTTTACCGTTCACGAATAGTAAAAAAAATTAAAAAACTTTTAAGAAAAAATATAAATAAATAAATAATATAGCGTTAATAGTAAAATAAAATTACCGTTCATGAATAGTAAAAAAATTTAAATAAATAAAAATTATAGCGTAAATAGTAAAATAAAATTACCGTTCATGAATAGTAAAAAAATTAATTTTTTTGTCTTTCTTTTCTTTAACTATTTTTTTTCTCTCTCTTAATTTTCATTTAACTTAATTAACTTAGATTTTTACTAACATAATTAACTTAGATTTTTAATTAACTTAGATTTTTAATTAACTTAATTAACTTAGATTTTTAGTTTACTTAACTTAATTAACTTAGCTTTTTAATTAACTTAGATTTTTTTATTAACTTAGCTTTTTAATTAACTTAGATTTTTTTAACTTAACTAACTTAGATTTTTAATTAACTTAACTTAATTAACATATATTTTTACTTAAATTAACTTAATTAACTTAGCTTTTTAATTAACTTTGATTTTTTTTTATTAACTTAGATTTTTTTATTAACTTAACTAACTTAGCTTTTTAATTAACTTAACTTAATTAACTTAGATTTTCTTTTACTTAATTAACTTAAATTTTTACTTAACTTAACTTAATTAACTTAACTTTAATAACATGAAAAGTAAAGATCTAAGGGAGTTCTGTCTAGGAGACTAGTTCTTTGAAGCGTTTGTGCCACTAGTCTATCCTAGGAATGTTGTTCTGTCTAGGAGGATAGTTTTTAAGGAACCTTTGTCCCACCATTCTTTCCTGGGAGCACTCTTGGTTAATACTGATTATGTTATTTTATCTTAAAAAAACAAAAAAAAACAAAAAAAAATTGTTTTTTTATCTAGGTACAATTGTGTTTTAATGCCTTAATTATTTGATTTGCACCTAGATGTGGGTTATCTAAAACCCTCAAGTATGCCCCTAGTTTTAAGTACAAAAAAAATTTTGAAAATCAATAGGGCATGTTTGAAACAGTATAGGTAGACAACATTGTCTTACTTGTAGGTTTGATTGACTCAATGATGAGGGGACATTGAGTTTACTTAAAATGCAATCCCCAAGTTACGTCTTGCTAAGACGTTAAACTAAGCACTGGATGGGAGGCAACCCATCATTTTAGGTAATTTTCTGTTATTTGTTTTATTTACTTAATTTTATTGTTTATTTTAGTTTAATTATATGTGAATAATTTTTAAATTGTTAAAACTAAAAATATTTGTTGAGATGTTAGACGTTCACAACGATCTATCTGTATACACTTTAATGATGAATATAATGAACGCACCTGCATTTCTCCATTACTACTTACACATTCTCAGGAAATAGGTAATCTTTCTTCTCTTTTCTCTTTATCTTTAATGTACAGTTGTTACATTGAGGACAATGTAAGTTCTAGATTCGGGGTGGTGAAAAGTTACCATGCTTAATTAGAAAAAAAAATTTAACAATTTAAAAATTAAAAAAAAATTAATTTTTTTTCTTCTTTTTTTCTTTTTTATTTTCACGTTTTCTTTTTTTGTGTTTGGTTTTATTTTTGTTTTGTGTGATTTAGTAATTTCTGAAATAAAATAAAAATATATATTTTCTCACAAAAATTTATCATTTCTTTAAATCAAATTTAAGTAAATAGTTAAATCTTTTGTACTGTTAGATTAATTTTTGAAAACATATCATGAAATATTTTGTAATTATTTTTGATAATTAGTTAGTTTTTGTCATAACTAGTATTTCTTGATAAAATGTGGAAATTATATTAAACCCAAAATCGGTGTTTATGATTTTTTTTTAGTGGAGACTACCCTTGTGAGATATAATTTGAGCCTAATTTCTTTTATTCAGAGTGAAATATATATTTTTTCTACTCCAAACACATTTCTTCTTTATTCAAATTTTTAGATGATCTCTATAGATATTAGCATTGAATGTATGAATTTTTTCTCATCTTAATAGAGTATCATATATATTTTTTATTTTTGCTTAGATTAAATGATTTGAGTAGAAATTGATAGTATATGCTTATATCTCATTTATGCATGATTGCTACAAAAACAAAAAGACATATCCAGGGTTACCTAAACTAAGATCAAACAGAAAAGCCACAAAATTAACCACTCACCAAAATCCTAAAAAAATGTACAATATGTACATGGGTTGACTCTCTAAAAAATATATATATTGAAAAATATCTTCAGAAAAAAAAATATAGAGAGATAAAAAATATATAGTATCATCTACATACTATGACTCACATTGCCTACAAAGTTGTGAGTACAGGCTAATTACAAAAGAAAGATATAAGAAGTAATTCCCTAAAAAGTCATTGCAATTTCTTCATTTGTAAAAAGCATATATCTTGAAATTCTTTCTTAATGAGTTTGATTTATGCATGAAAATAATTTTTATATATGATATCTTTATAATTTATACATTCGATTCCTTTCATGAGATCAATGTTAAAATAACACTTTGAGCCTTTATTCTTTATACATATGCGAACCTATTAGTTCATTTCTATACATCCTCTATTTTGCATATAAATTAGTATGAGTGTTTGAACCCATAGGATTCAGTGTTTTGAGAGTATTGACTTGTGAGGAATAGAGTCGAAGCGAATTCTGATTCATGACACTCAAATTGGGTGAAATTAAATTGATATATTTTTGACATGAAATATGAAAGCAATTTTCGACTAATTATTATAATAAATCATGATTGTTTAAAGAGATTAAAATAACTTATGCTTGAGATTTTAATTATGATCTTAAAAGAGATTAAAAAGTATGAGACATTTTTGTGATATGTTGTTCTTAAAAATTCAATTTTGATTTTTTTGTAATTTTAGTTTTTGAGTTGATTGTTTTTATTGTTTCTTTTGATTTTTACATTTAGTTCAATGTTTATGGGTATCATTACTGAAAACCCTCACGAGACTCAAACTCGTCCACTAGGGCAACCTATGGGTTTAAAGGCTTGTTGCATAGGCTAAATGCAACTGTATCAATCCATGAAAAAGATTTAGGATAGTTTAATTTTTAGTTTTTATCGCTTCTCTTGCTAAGGGACTAGCAAGAAGCTGTGAACTTCTAACAAAATCATGTTCATTTTAGAGATTTTCACCTATTTAATATTTCGCAAGCATAACAATGTTATTATTACATCATGTTTATAAACAGCCAGCAGAGTTAAATTTAATCACAGACAAATCAAATATAACATGTAAAAATAAAGCATAAAAAATAAATGTAAAGAAAATAAAATCCTTACAGAACTTCGATGCTATTCCCGTTGCTGGAAAACCTCCAAGCGGAATTTACACTCCCATTTATTGAATAAAAAATCTAATAAATTACAAAAACATAACTAGTTCTTCCCAAAAGGGGAAGAACTCTAAAACTAAGAGAAATTAACTAAGAAAAGCTAAAACTAAAAAAAACTAAAAATCTAAGAAAAGAGAGAAAGAAAGAGAGAAAATAATGTGTTTTGAGGTGTGTTTTGAAGTGAAGGGAATGAGGGTATTTATAGGTGAGGATGGAGAGAGAAAGTGAGTGAAAAAATGTTAAAAAATGTGAAAACGCGGAGTGCAATTGCTGAGGTCATTGATGATGTCAGCATGACGTCATGGGGCGGTTGCGCGCGAAAATGGGGCGAAATGGGCATCGGTGCGCGCGGAATTGAGACTGGGCGCGCGTGGCTTGGCGCGGACGTGGGGGGCTGCGCACGGGGCTCGGCGCGGCGGCGCGATTTTCTCCTTTTTGACATTTTTGACCCATTTTGTCTAATTTTTCCATATTTGTTGACATTTGCCCATTTATTTATTAATATATTTGTGATGTATTGCTTCCAGTATTCCTCTTTGAGTCTTTAAGTTACGTTTTTAAGCCAAAATACCTGAAAAACAATAAAAATACCCGTGATTCCGAAAAAGACAAATTTATATAAATATATATTTTTTAATCAATTAATGTGCATAAAATCATGGTAATTTTAGTGCTTTTTGAGCACTCATCAATATGCCTTTTAAGAGATTAATAAAATACAAATAACTGTTTAGGGGATTATTTCATATATTTTTCTTTTGTAGTTAACAAATTCTCACTACTTTGAAACATGTTGAGTTAAAGTATGTAATTTGTATTATTCATTTTTCTTGCTTATTTTTTTCTTTATCTCTTTTTTTTAGATATTTACATTTTTTAAAGAAAGAATCCATATATAGATTGTACACATACTGAATGATAAAATGATGGCTTTTTTTTCTTTTGTATTCATTAAGATAACCCCGTGTATGTCTATTTCTTTTAAAAGTAATGCATAAATGAAGAGAAAGGTTTATACCTTCAATTTTTTCTTTATCTCTTTCAATTTTCTTTTTTATGCATTAAGATAAACCTATGTATGTCTACTTCTTTTAAAAGTAATGCATAAATGAAGAGAAAGGTTTATACCTTCAATTTTTTCTTTATCTCTTTCAATTTTTCTTTTGTATGCATTAAGATAACCCCATGTATGTCTATTTCTTATAGAAGTTATTTAAATAAATATATGACACTCTATTAGATGTAAAAAAAAAAACCTGTATTTAGTCCAAATATCTATTGAGATCATCTAATAATTAAAATTTTATAAGAAGAGTGTTTAAAAGTGTAAAGAAAATATCATTACTAAGAATCGGAAGCTAATGGCTAAGATTATATTCTCACAAGATAGTCTCCACTATTTGATTCCTAAATACCGATTTTGAGTTCATCATAATTTCAACATTTTCTCATGAAACACTTATTATGATAAAAAAAAACTAATTGTCATATTACTCTATGAAATATGTTTTAAATTAATCTGATAATGCAAAGACTTAATCATTTTCTTAAATTTTACTAAATGACATGATAATTTTGTAAAACAAATTAAAGTTATCCTAAAAGTTCCTAAAATAAGGCAAATAATTAAAATCACACAAAAAGAAAAGTAAAAATATAATGTAAATATGAATTTGAGCTTATAGACATTTAAGTATAAATTTTATAATATAGCTTTTTACTATCCCAACCTAGAATTTACATGATCTTCAATGTAATAATTATAAATTAAAGAATAAGAAAGTAGAGAAGTTACCCAATTATTGATCTTGTTTAAGTGTAATTATGCAAGTGCATCAATTAATCCAATCATTTAAAAACTGATAAAAACTATTTACTTTTAACACACTTCCATAATTGGTTATAACATTGATAATTTTAAATAATGTTCACAAAAAAATGGAAAATAAAATTACACAAAACATTAAAAAATTAATTACTATAATATCCAAAAACACAATTAAATACTGCAATATCCAAAAACACTAAAAATTAAAATTCTCAACATAAAATAAAACAAAGCAAAGAAAAAATAAAACATAAAGCATAAGACTCTGGATCATAAATCAAAGTTTGTCTTCCATCTCATCCAAACCTTGTTCTTCAGGTTAGTTTTGTGACTGTTGTAGAGATACAAAATTAAAATCATAATTTTGATACTTAGGTGTTGGTAAATGGCTCGTACACATCCCGAGATGACTCAATTATAAGCGGTTCATTTCATACATTAATATGTTGTGTTATGTCTTATCAAAATTTTGTTGGTATAAGAATGCAGCTTGTTAGGTGAAGTAAGCATAAGCATCCTAGTACTCTTTTATATAGCTTATTCTTTCCTCAAGATTATGTAGTTAATATTTTAAAGAAAGTCTCAAAAGAGGGACGATTCTTCTTTCTATTTGGATGATGTTCATACTAGAGGTAAGTTCATCATAATATGATAAGTTCAAAATTCACCAGGCTATACAATTACTTCACCCTTTGAGTGAGGTACCCTTGCACTTTTAAATAAAGTTGTTATTAGTTGGGAGAAGAAGTAACTCAAATGGTGGTTATTAGCATATTATTTTACCCTATTGTAAATTATGGTCCTTACATCCATGAGCATCTTAGATGTGATTACATACAATAATATTACCTCGTATCTATAAACTATACCGTAGTGTCTGGTAGGCATCAATCTTGAGCATACAAAGTATTTCCGAATTCTAGCAATTTTGTCCAAATACTTTGCCTTAAAACCTTTAGGTTTGTCACTAGCATAAATCCACTCTACACCATGAATAGTCAAAGCCTCAATTACTGTATTATAATCAATATTATTAAGAAACTTTTCATAAACTCCCTCTCCAATGTTCATTAACAAATAGTAAGCATTAATGTTATTTGGCCCAAATGGAACAAATGCATTCTATAAGCCTTGTTGTAGTGTTTGTGTGTTGGCTTTCCATGTACAAAACATTGTGTCTGTTTTATTTTACTTAGTGTTTTTTCCTACCTTTGTGTAAGGTTGCTTACTACAAATTAGTAAATAACACACACACATAGTTAGGTATATTTTTTATGCAATCATGTTTGCACATGCCACGGCGTTGGTTTTTAGAGTGTGCATACTAGGCAAAGTGTTGGTTTTTAGCAAGCGAGTGTGCAAGCGGGCCAATATTTTTACTTGTGATTTTTTGCATGTCTCAATTATGGGTATTATTGGATTGTATTCGACATTTTTAGAAATAGAAAAATGTAACTTTTTGGCACCTCGCCACCACCCTTAATGAAGTGGTTGGCGAAGTGTCTAACAAAGAGGCTAGTCGTTGGATATAAATACCCCTCCCTTTAATTGTTTCTTAATTTGAAAAAACCTATTGAAACTCTGTAAAAAATTTCATTGAATTGAATTATATATTCAATAATTATATATATAATTGTGATACATTCGTGTGAACATAGATTAATGTAAGTTGATATTTTACATGGTGCATGAATACTTTTCTTTTCTGAATAGTATTCAAAGGTTGTGTTAGTTTATTCTACACATTACTATTATGTTGTATCTGATCACATCACATCAAGTGGTGATGGCTATGGAGGATAGACAAGTTCATTTGTCGAACTAAGTCATTATAGAAGTAGCAAGCATAAACATCAATGGATAGTTAGAACAAAGATCCCAACTGATAGAGGTAATATTGGTTTTATTTCTTTTAGAGTTGTAACTGTTATATTGATTAGTGAATTGTTTTCTATTGAGAGGTTGCCTTAAGCAACCCAAGAATTTTATCACATAAATACGATTCTTATGTGGGTTTAACTCGTTATATATTATTTTATGTATGCTTAGTTGTAGAGCTAGTATAATCCAAGTTTAAATTCTATATGTTAAAACATATGATTATTTAAAGTCTCATTTGAACATTTTTGATCTCTCTATTTGACTTTTAATTTAATTATAATTTCTTACTCTAAAATTTATCTTCTATTTTGACATTATACTAATACTACCTTGTTGAGTGTATTGATTTCATTATGTTCATTTGTTCATTTCTTATAGGGATGAGTCCATTAGGAATTTGTATCTCCTTACCTTGGTAGTATAGTGAGTTATGGACCTTTTCACATTCCTTACTTTAACCATATTGTTAACAACATTGAAAACTATTTTACTCCATTTTTTTAATATTGAAATAAATAAGCAAAAATAAACACACATAGCACAAAATAAAATAACAACACAAAATAAAAGATATAAAAATAAAATGAAAAATTTAAATAAAATAATGGGTTACTTTGATCTAAGACTAATTTTATCGTATTTAGCGAGACATTCCTTGGGGGATTTCTTCTTCAGCTAAACCCAAAATTCCCTTGTTATTGAGTTTAGGTACTTTTCTTCTGACCTTTTGCAACTATTCTTTGCCTACATTCTACAAATGCTTAGTCAGCTACTCTACCTAAACTTCCATCATTTTAATGGAAACTTTCACAGAGTCCAACCTTTGATTTGTTCGTGCTTGGTTGTCTCTACTTATTTGAATATAAAAAATTCAAATTTAATTTCCTCCATATTAGGCATGTTGGGAGAATTTATAGGTATTTTTGTGAAATTGTTGGTCCAATGGGTTTAAGTTTTGGGTGAAAAAAGGGTTTTTTTGCCTCCATGAGAAATTAGGATGATTATTTCACCCAAAATTGCAAGTATTGGCATTGGGGTCATACATGGGTCTAGGCTGGTATCTCTCTAATGCATTGACCTACTCAAATCTAGCATTATAATCTCCTTGATAGGGACAAGTTTGAACACCATGCCCTAGATTGCTGTAAACACCACATTCTTCTTTGTTTGATGTGGCATATGTTGTAAGGAGTGCAACTTGCTTGGTCAGTTGGGCAAGATACATTTGAATTTTAGTACTGAAGTCTACTTTATGGATTTTGGCTCTTCTCACTCTAGAGCTCTTTTATTTAGAGTACGCACCCGACATTTTGAAGCCATTATAAGCCTTTAAGGTTGTCTTCTATCCCATATCTTCTTCTAATGCATTCTCAATGATTAACTAACACTATTATGTCAATCCATCATAGAAAAATTGGTTCTAAAGCTACAAAGAATAACTATGATAGGGCCATTGAATGAGAAAAAAGTTTGAACCTAACCCATGCTTCATGTAAAGTTTCTCCCTCTATTTGAGAAAAAAATTGTTATCATAGCTTTCACTTATGATATTTTTTTTTATGAAAATAGAATTTTTCCATAAACTTGATATAAACAGCCTCCCAAGTCTTCAAGGAACCTAGAAAAAGTGACATTAGCCAAGTTTTGGCCCTATTTTTTAAGGTGTAGTAGAAACACCTCATTCTCAATTGATCCTTGGTTAGTACACAAAGAGGAAAAGTTTGGACTATGGAATAGAAATCTGTAATTAAAGATAGTGACTCTTCATTAGGTACTCCATGAAAGGTAGGTAACATGGACAAATGAATACTTTGCAATTCATAGTTCCTAGTAGCCTCACCTAGTTGGATTGAGGTAGTTGTAGTGCCAATTACTAGCCTTTCAAACTCTTTCATAGTGTTTTCTCTAGGTGGTGTATTTCCCCCCATAATTAATAGTTTAGGTAAAAGGTCAAAGTTTGTTCACTAATTTGCTCTACAAAAGGTTATGGGACCTTAAAGTCTAGCCTTATTGACAATCTACTGGTTCTGTTAATGTTAACATTATACAATGTTATAAGGGTATCCTAAGGACCTCCTACTTCACATAAACTTAAGAAAGCATAATTTAAAATCACCTATCAAGTGAAATAATAAAACGATAAAATAAATACACAAAAATATGTTACATATTTATACAAATAAATAGAAAATATATAGAAAATAAATGGTACATATGTTAATAAAAGAAAATTAACTATACTAAAAATAAGTTAGTATATAGTAATTTACTAAACACAAAAATAATAAAAATTAAGGATACAAGTAAAATTAAAGAAATTAAATTTAAAAGAAAACAATTGCCCAAATAATTAAATGAAGAAAGGAAAGTTCTAATTTTTTTTAAAAAGAATTTAAAATGATTTAAAATATTTGTTAACAAATATAAAAGAAGATTTGAAATTTTAAAATATCTAAGATTGGTTGATAACCTAGATATTTTAAGATTTTAAATAAAAATCACAATATTTACAACATGAAAAGTTTTTAAGATATTGATAATAAAATTTTAAAATGCTATATCTCCCCGACAATCGCACAAAAAACTTGGTGATATAAAATTTATCTAGTTTTTTATGCTATTACTAGCTCCCTAATAATGGCACAAAAAATGTGATGCATAAATTGTAGCTAGTTTTTTTATGTTATTACCTATTCCTCAACAATGACATCAAAAATTTGATGTACAAAATTGTTGTAGATAAATTTTATAAAGTTTATAAAATATCTCGTAAATGTACAAATTACTTATAAGAAATGATAAGTATACTTCCAAGGTTGATCTAAAGAAGAATCATGTGGTTTTTAAATTATTTAACAAATTTTTAAAAACAAAATTAAAGACCTAAACATCATGTCACTATTATTTTGGTTGAGTATCTAAACTAACGACATAAAAATAATGATAGATTAAATAAAAATTTATCACACAGTAGAGAATTTATGGGATATATTATTTAATTAATCATGCTTATTTAATATTAAGTAGGTTATTAAAAATATGAATTAAGATTATTGATTCTACCTTTTTAATAAGAAAATATCCTATGGCAATGATCAAATTTTTTTATTAATAACAAACCAATTAACATTATAAGGTCGAGATAACCAATTGATTAATTATTAAATTATAATTTATTTCTAAAGAATTAATAAATCATCTAATTACTCCCAAAGACTAGGCATGTAAGTTAGACTTTCATTCAAAATGTCAAAGTTGGTTTTATGATTTAAGTATATGAATCATATTTTAAAACTATTATTATGGATATGTCATCATTATATTTTCAATAATAAGTCTTATAAAAATCTTTGAAATAGAGCATGCTTGAAAATAGATTTAAACAACAATTAACTAATATATGTGAGTATTACTTTAAATCAGAGTCAGATAATTTAAATCTTAAATATAACTCTCTTGTTTATTATAAAAAATATTTTGTTAATATATTTATTTTTACAAACTTTATTTTAATCTTGATAAAAAAAATAAAACTTAATTCATTTTATAAAAATGTTTAATTTATTTGAATATTTCACAACTGTGACAACATTATTAATATCTCATATTATTTATAGCTAGATATGCATAGTTTAATAAATTATCAATAAATTAAATATATAGTGTAAAATAACACTTAGAGATAATCCAAAAAATAATACATTTAAATATATCTCAACAAAATTCTTTAGATTTGCTTTTGTTCTAGAAAACCTCCAAACAGAATTACCAAAAGTGTTTATTGAATTGAAACTAAAATTATTACATAAACTAAAATTTGTTCAACTCTCAAATAAGAGAAAGATTTTAAACTATGAAAATAAAAGCTAAAAAGCTTAAAGAGACCAAAAGCACCATTCTTTTGCACCCAATAATTCCATACCAAGGCATACACTTTTCTGCGTGACTTTATTCCCTAATTTTCTTGTATCATTTTTTATTGGTTTGTAGCATTGCAATGGAGTGACTCAAATATATTTCTTCAAGTATTGATCAATTTGATCTTTTAAAACTAAAATACCTAAAAAATAACAAAATATACCCATGTTTTCAAAAATATAAATTTGTATAAAATAATAAAAGAATTAAGTAAATACAAATCTTTTTAATCATAAATCATGCATAAAATCATGATATATTGATTCTTTTGAGCATTCATAATAAGGTTTTTATCAATCAGACTCCATATATATATGGGTTAGATCTTGTACATCATACACATTGGAAGATGCCATAGGGATGTTCTCTGGGATGAGAAGTAGCTTGGGAGCCTATGGCTCTTAGAGACATTCCAATATTGCTTAGAATGATATCTTCATCATGTTAAGTTGAGTATGGATATCCACTCAAGCTTCTCAACTACAAACTTGTCAAACCCATCATGGGTGAGTTGGTATAAGCATAGGCTCTACCTCTTGGGTTGGTCATGGATGCACCAAAGGGACTAATGTTCTATTATGCCTTATGATTCTCATTGAAGTGTTAGAGCTCATCCCTTATTTATTTTTTGCTAGAAAAACATAAGGTCTCTTTTAAAAGAAACTGTAAATGATGGTGACCAAAGGAGTGGATAATCCTTTTCCAAAGATTAGTGTAGATGCATCGGATGATATTATTTCCTTAAATTACATATGAATTGTACGAAGGAATGATCTTTCTATGAATGTGTTTTCGTACGTGCATCAAAAATTATCAAAACTATTATCATTTAAATCATCTTCTCACAAGGATTATGGAATTAATTTTATTTTTTTAGAATCAATCTAGAAGTAGGTGAAATAGGCTTGTCTTACTTTATCTGATGAATATGGATATTTTTCCTTTCTCTTGGGCAGTGCATGTCTAGTTGACAATTACTCGCTCTGGTAGTACATATGGTACATGTAGCATCATCCTGTGTTTGTTGGTCTCCAAATTTTGGCAAGTGGAAAATCAACACATGCTCTTTTTAGTGTGTTTTTAGATTTTTTACGTGATGCATTTTATGTTTAGATCCAATCAAGGGGTCATAATTCATGTAGAAAATGTTACATGGTGTTGGCTTTAGGTTGCACTACCATGGTTGACTTACTTGACTTTTTGTTTGAAGATCAAGGAAGCCTCACTTGTTATGGGTCCAAAAATGAAGCCTTTGTTTAGCAATAGTAATCATGGTGCATGTACATTTAGCTCATTAATTAAGGTATTACACATGATGCTTTTTTGGACTCTAGTGGGACCAAAATCTCAAAACATGTATATTGATTTGCTCCTTTCTTATTGGAAGCACAAGGGTATAGTCTTATAGACACCATATAAAACTCCAGTTTGGATACCGGTCTATTTTCAAAGACCGTAAAACATTATAGATAAATGTTGGTTCAGTTGTGGTGAGTGTTACCGTATCATAGGTCGAGTTCTTGTTCTAGAACAATGACCTTAGGACTTCTTAGTCGACCTTAGGACTTAGGTCCCACTATGGTCGATCAACTCTCCAGTTGGACCTTAGTTGGCTACAAATATGAACTTGTGCACTATAGGCATTGGAAGATACCATAGGGATGTTTTCTATGTAGGGATCAATTCTAGAGTTAGAAATACTAGTAGCCACTACAAGAAGGCTTAGAGCTTTTTTTTGACTCATGTAGAGCTTATTGTGGGTGTGTAGATGCAATTGTAGGATCTGTATCTCTTGTAGGTATGACAGATCCAAAAGGACTGATGGATGAATGTTATGTTGGATTGTAGGCTAGACCTTATTATTGTTGGTTAAGGCTTGAACAGTGAAACTAGTTAACTAGTCTATGGTTCCTCTTGGAAGCACATAGGGTTGGGTCGGTAGTCTTAGTGGATCAAATGGATGTGAGGCTTTCTCTTGGAAAATGTTGTAGTTCCCCAATCTCTTTCCAAATACCTTTGTATACTTTGTGTAGATAAAAAAATGGGAGAACACTTATGAATGTATTACTTTTGGATTTAATTTTTAAGCATGGAAAACTAGACTTATTTCCCACAAATAGTGCCAATTATTGATATTAATTTTTATTAATACCAAGCAAGATTTTTCTCCATGAATATGCGAGATAGAACAACTCATTAAGACCTTGGACGACCTTGGAAGTGTGGCCTTTGATCCTTTTATTCTTAAGTCTATAATGGGATTGATAAAGATAAAAATATATCTAAGTCTTACTATATGATGAATGAGAAAGAAAGTGTTTAGTTTTAGTTGCGATATGAGATATCAGTTATGTATGAATGTGTACAATTATTAGTATATATAGGGAGTAGACTTAAACTGATGCATATCACTTACCCATGTAGATAGACTTGTTATACTATCATGGTTATCTCTTCATAATTCTATCTTTGGAATAATTAGGGATAATTATGGATAATAAATTAAGAGAAAAAAACAAGCTCGTTGATACTTAAAGTATGCCAAAAAAAGTATATAAAATCTTGTTGGGTATAGATAAGTGGTTAAAAAACACTCATATTTCATGAATTTATTGTACTTAGATGTACTAATAAACAGATTTGATTATATCATGTTTATATCATTATTTATACAAATCTATCTATTCATAATCATGAGTATGTTTTGCTATGTTTTAGGTTTTTTAACTTTAAAATAAATAAATTTGTCAACACATAAAGAACAACACTTGGAACACTTATGTTGGTACCCTAGGAGCTTAAAAGATTACGGTATGTAAGCCTTACATCAAGAACTAACCATTTTGTAAGGTGTATAAGGCATAATTCAAGAAAAGTATAATGTGTTGTGGTGCACATTGTTTGAGATGAACTATTGGGCATGTTGAGTTTTCTGTATTATAGTATGTAATGTAGTATACCACAGCAAGACCCTCTTAATGAATTTGTCAAAAATGAATGAACCTTATGCCATGGCAGGGAAAAACATATGCCATGGCTTGCAAATGAAGTTTTTCCCCAAAGCCCTCTATACACGATATTTTCTTATAAATAAACCATTAAACTTTTAGATTTATCATAGCATATATTTTTCTACAGTAGCCATCTATATTTTATTAGATCTTAGCTTTTATGATTTATTTCATACATAATTTAGATTAGATAAGAACAAATAAGATGGAATATTATAGAGTTTTTTGAGATCAAGAAAGAAGAGAAGATTGCTAAAAATTGAAAATCACTTTGAAGATCAAGATCACAACTTTGAAGTATGACACATCATCCATCTACTATTGGTATTGAGATCTACTTTGTATTATTTTATTTTTGCATTAATCTTTTTGTATTTCGTGAATGAATGCTAAATTTAATCCACTAATTATGTAATTTATTTTAAGCATGTCTAGTTGATTATTATAATGAAAATTTAGTTTTGTTGTCATCTTTGTGTAGATTCTTTATTCAAACATTTTTAATATTAAATAAATTGAGATTTTTTCTTTATTTAAAATTTGTTACAAAATTTATATATGATTAATTTATTGACAATTTATTATTCACGATAGATTTAAAATATGAGAATTAAAATTCAAACACATAATTTAAATATAATATGGACAACTTGAATAGGAGTTTAAATTGATGACTCGAACTAAGGCATTGAAATAAATGGTTTATTATTTCCTTATATATTAGGCATAATTTAATATATGAGTTAATGATCTCTACCAAAGATATTAATTGGTTTGATTATCAAAGAAGAAGAATCCCGATCAAAAGCATTTTTAATATTTAAAAGAAAAACCAATAATCTAAATTTATACTTAAGTAACCTAAATATTTCTAAATAATCATGGTTAACTAGCTAAATAGTTCCATTAATTCTCCATTGATTACAAACTCTATATTTTTCTTGAATTTGTTTGAGTCAAATATTTATATTTAGTTATTTTTAATTATTTTATTATAATTTTATAATTTTCAAAACCCAATCATTGTAATAAAATGTTTAGTTTTTATTTTCGTATTTGTTTAAATTTTTAAAAAATTTGATGAATTACTTAAAATCACATCATCCATCTTGAGACCGACATTGGGCATATAAATATCACTTATTGTAAATGATTTGTGTACTTACAAGTTATTTATAAATATAAAATTTGTATATCAATTTTTTGGTACCATTGTCGGGGAAGAAAAACATTTTAGATTTTTATTATCAAAATTCTTAAAAAACATTTATAAAATATTCATGATTTTTTTTGTGAATCATTATAGTTTGTTTAGGTTGTTTATTTTTATATCTTTTCTTCTATTAATTTTTTTTAGTTTTTTATTTATTTTTATTTTGTTTTTTATTTGCTTGTATCTGTTTATAGTATTTTTATTTTTTAGGTGTTTAGATTTATTTGTTGTTTTCGTTAGTTTATCCAAGGTAAGAGATCCCTTGGGAATCCACTTACACCTTTTATAGATATCATAAACATATCTAAAAAGCATTTAAGAAGACTGTGTATTTAAACCCATGAACCTTTTCTTGAGCCCATAATAGAGCCATTACTAGACCCTATTTTAGAACCAGTAGTTATGGGAGAAAATGTATCTAGGAAAGTTACAATTAAAGAGTATACAAGGCTAATCATTGGCACTACTGTTGCTTCTATACAAGTAGATGAGGCAACAAGGAATTATGAATTGGAATCAAATTCAATATTTAATGCTACACTCTTTCTATAGACTCCCTAATGAAGACTCTTTATCTTTCGTTAAAGATTCCTACTTTACTATTTAAACTTTCCAATTAAATGGGCTTAATGAGAACCAATTAAAAATGAGGTATTTTACATACACTCTCAAGGATAGAACCAAGGATTGGCTAATACATTTCATACCAGGTTCCTTGATAATTTGGGAGGCATTTTACAATAAATTTATGAGAAAATTTTACTCCCATTAGAAGACTTTTGATTGAGAGCAAAGTTTCTACTTTATCTCAAATGGAAGGAGAAATATTCCACTAGACTTGGGATAGGTTCAATTTTTTTCTCACTCAATGCCAAAACCATAGCTATCTACTATAGTTGTAGAACCAATTTTTCTATGACGGATTGATACAATTGTGTCAATTCATCCTTGATAATGTTGCAGTTAGTGCTATAAGGGATAAGATTACCTTAGGGATATATGATCTCTTTGAATTGTTATGTGCTAATTCTCAACAAAAGAGTGCAAGAGTGAGGAGAGTCAAATTTCATGAAATAGACTTCGATACTAAAATGTCTATGCAACTTGCATAATTGACTAAGCAAGTTGCATGTCTCGCTACTCAAAACACTTCAAACATAGAAGCATGTGGATTATGTAGTATTTTGGGGCATGGTGCTAATATATGTATTGCAGAACTTGAACAAGTGAATGCAATGAAGAGTTATCAACCTATACCAAGGTATAACCCCCATGAAAACACTAACAATCAGGAGTGGAAACATCATCCTAATTTCTCTTAGAGGGTAAACAATCCTACCTATATCGAGAACTCAAATCAACAAGGCCAACAATACCACCTACAATAAGTGCCATATAATCCTTCAAACCAATCAACTATAGAAGACAACTTGAATGCTTTCGTTCAAGTGAGCAAAAACAATCAAGCTAAAAATAATCAAAGGTTGGATTTTCTAGTGGAATCCATAAAAAAAGGTGAAAGTACAAGTAGAGCAACTGGTTGAGCACTTGCAAAAACAAACAAGAGAGTAGTTACCAAGTCAAAATGTAAAATGAGGTCAATGACGAGGAGACATTGAGTATATTAAATTTTTGAAATTAAAGTCCACAAATCAATATCTTGCTAAGATGTTAAACTAAGCTCTAAATGTAAGGACACTCATTTAACTTTATCTTTTGTTTTTATTTATTTATTATTTTTTTGTTAGCTAAAGTTATTTTTATTTTTATCTTATCATAATTGTTAATTCTTAGTTTTAATTTAGTACTAAGTAGTTATGTTAGTTTTATTAACAAAAAATTGAAAGTGTGATGCGACATGACTTTTATTGAATCGTGATATGGGGTTCTCGGGGTAAAAATGGAGGTGAAGAAAATAATATTGTGTTATGGCATGAATATTTTATGCACTATGGCACACTAGTTATGGGATATGTACTATGGAAAATTTTATGTGCGTGTTATGGCATGAAACAATGTGAGACGTGGCCTATGATCAATTTTCACACAAAATAACTCTTAGAAACATGTCCGGACCAAATCAAAATTCATATTTTATTTTCTTCTTCTTTTCCAAACCCTTTTTTTTCCTTTCCTTAAACACAAAAATCCCCCCAAAAAATACATCTTTTTCTCCAAATCATTCCAATTTTTTCTCATACCTTTTATCCTCAAGTGTTTTCAAACCATTTTTACAATTTTTTTTCAAATCTTCATCAAGTTCTTCAAGTTTTTAGCTTTTTAAAGGGGTATTCCAAAAATCTTCATCTTCTTCAAAAAAGAGTGCATAAATCACAAGTAAGTGAACAAAATTTCAGGAATAATTACTTGAATTATTTTCCAATTTTTTTTGAAATTATTTATGAAATTTTGAATTTGAGAGAACTAAAACCCTAAATTGATCTAGAAAAAGTGAAGAGAAGTTTTTTTGGATTAATTTCTAGGAATTTTGTGCTATAATTTCTAGAATTTTTGTTGATACTTTACTTTTAAGAACTTGATTTTAATGGCTCCTAAAAGAAAGAGAGTGGTGAGACAGGAAAGGAAAAAGGAGATTCCCATAGAGTATAATAAAGCTAAATTTGTTAGTCCAATGGCCAAACTATGGTTTGACAAAGTCATTGAGAATAATAGGAATTTTATTGTGGAATGAGGAATGGAGTTTGAGGTACAATGACATCCATTCAAGGGGATTTTTGGCAAAATAGTGACATTTGGATAGAAATGGTTCGTTAAGAACCCAAATTTCGTTGTTGAATCTATAGTTAGGAACTTTATCCTAAAGTTTTTCATGATATAAATAATAGGATAATGACTAAGTATGTATGCAAGTCCCATTTGGCTCATCTAATATTAATGTTTTTTTTATTGATTAAGAGATATTGGCCAAGGGGTGTATGAAAATTATTGGGATAATGTGGATTACGAAAAGGTAATAGAAACTCTACTGTGGAGGAACTGAATGTAAATTTTTCAATGAGAGACACAAATCTTTTGAACCTAAGTACTTATCCATGGTATTCCATATTTGACAATACTTCGTCTATTCTAAACTTATGCCTATCACAAACTACAATACTGTGGATAAAGAGAAGGCTATATTACTCTTCACCATAAAATCCACCAAGAGCATAGATGTTAGGGTAATAATTAACCAAATGTTAAGACTTTCTACTAACAATCATCATTTGAGTTATTTCTTCCCTCAACTCGTTACAACTCTTTTTGCTAAAATGGGGGTGAAATTTCAAAAGGTGAGATTTTGCTACAATCGAGTGAATTATTAACTCCCACTTACACCAACAACTCACTTATGGTACAAAAGGCACCTAAAAGGGTAAAATGACCTCCTATTATTTAGAACCTTTAGTGAAAGATGAAGTTTAGCAGTTATGAGAATAGGTCAACTATATCAAAATTATGTTCAATAATACCATACCCAACATACAGAATATATAAGTGGGCAAATGTGCTTTCAGAGGGAATTCATGCAATCTATCCAAGAGATGAAAATGTTAGATCTCTCTCATGTAAGAATAAATTTTAGTTAAGTTTGAGTACCTGAGAATCCTAGATATGATTTTGTTTTCAAACCACCTGAACCCCTACATAGTTATAAAGGAGGGTCGGATCACATGGAGGATTGAGCTCCAAATTTTGTTCCAACTATATTTTTATGTACTTTTATGTTATGCTATTTTGTTTTGGTTTTTATTTTTATTATATTTTTTGTTATTTTAGAATTTATGTACTTTGTTTTACTTTACTTCATTTTTATTTTCTTTTGTTGTGAACAATGTTTATTTTATTAAGAAATATTAATTTTATAATTGTTTGATAATAAATGATTCTTGAGAAGTACACAATGTTTTTACCTGTGTGGTATAACTGGGTTAGATGGTGGATGTAACATGAGTAACATCATTACTTGCTTAGTCACATTGAGCTAATACAAATAGGAAACTTTTTTTCTTCTTCTTTATCTTTGATTTATATTTAAAACATTGAGGACAATATCAATTCTAATTTGGATGAAAAAGAAAAGTTACTTATGAAATTATGCATTTTAAATTTTTTATTAAACATGTGTTTGTTATTTTTTATTTTAGTTAGGGATTAGAGAAATGCATATAGGTTCATATTCAACTTTTTTATAAAATTATCATTCTTTTAATTAATTTAAAGTGAATAATTGAGGCTTTACTTCTTTGTTTAGCGTCTTACATATGTTCATGGATTATTGTAAGAATTAGTTATATTCATAGTTTGTGTTTCATGCTTAAATGTTGAGATTGATATAAACCCAAAATTGATGTTTATGAATCAAATAAAATAGATTATTTTGTGGGATTATCAAACCAAAAGTGTGTTTATTGTAAATGATAATTTTTATTCTACTTCTTTAAATATTTTTCTTATTATTTTAAATTATTAGATGATCTCTAAAGGCTTTACATTGAATGTTAGAATTTTAAATATCAAATGAAGTATCATGTACTAATTTTTATTGTTTAAATTAAATTATTTTAATAAAAATTAAAAGTGTGTTTATCTTCATTGTTACTTGACTTCTGAAAAAGATATATACGGGGTTCCTTCAGAACAAAGACAAAGAAGCCAAAATAACCACTTATCATTACACATATATGTATATGGGTCCATTTCCTAAAAAGCAAAGAAAGAAAAAATAAAAAAAGAGAGAAAATAGTATAACTAAATACTATGATCCTAAATTTTTGAAAGTAGTGAGATTGTTATTATCAAAATAGTAGTAATAATCCCTTAAGTCAATGCACTTTCATTCTTCTTGAGGCACATATTTAAAATTTTTGCTTAATGATTTTGATTAAAGCATGAGATTAGTAATGTGATATATTCATAAATCCTAACATTTGATTCTTTTAATGAGATCAATGTTATGCAGTATTAAAACAATAAGAGTAATTTATGATCCTTTAAGATGTTTAATTAACTTGTGCTTGAGATTTTAATTATAAACTGAAAAGAAACTAAAGCATAATAAGTATTGTTATTTTTAGTTTTAGTTTTTTATTTTTACTTGTAATTTATTTTTAGTTTTTATTTTTGCATGTTAGGATGTTTGTGGGTATTATCATTGAAAGTCCTCATAAATTGATCCATCATTCATGCATGACTTCTATTAAGAAAGAGATATATCTAGGGTTACCTATACAAATACAAATAAAAAAGCAAAATATTAACCACTCACCTTACCATATAAAAAATATATAATCTGTACATAGGTCCACTCTCTAAAATGTATTCTCTTCTTAAAAAAGAATATAAGAAAAAGAAAAAAATAGACAGAAAGAAAAGAAAATAAATAGTATAATCTATATACTATGATAAAAAAAAAGCCTAAACAGTTGTGTAAAATGGTTTAATGCAAAAGAAATATATAGGAAGTAACTTCTTAAGAAGCCATTGCACTTTCCTACATTTTCTAAAAGACATATTACTTAATATTTTTATTTGATAAATTTGATTGATGCATGAAAATAATGTTTAATATTTTATAAATCCTTTCATTAGATCAACGTTAAAATAACACTTTGAATCTTTCTTCTTTATACATATGCGAATATATTAGTTCATTTCTATACATTGATTTTTTCGCATATAAATTAGTATAAGTGTTTGAACCCATAGGATTCAATATTTTTTAGAGTATTGATTTGTGAGGAATAGAGTTGAACCGAATTTGGATTCCTAACACTAAGTTTGGGTGAAATTAAATTGATACATTTTTTATATGAAATATGAAAATGATTTTTAACTAATTATTATAATAAATCATGAATGTTAAGGAAGTTGAAATAATCTATGCTTAAGATTTTAATTATGAAATTTAAAAAAGATTATAAGTATGAGATATTTTTGTATTTCATTTATTTATTTTATTTTAGTTTAGTCTTTTTACTTTATTTTAAATTTTAGTTAACTTCTTATTTTATTTGTTTTTATTTTTTTGTTAATATTTGTGGGTATCATTACTTAAAACTATCACGAGACTTAAACTCGTCCGCTAGGACAACATAGGATTTAATGGCTTATTTTATATGCTAAATGCATGCAACTGTGTCATTCCATGTAAGTGATTTAAGATAGTTTAATTTTTAGTTTTTACTGCTTCTCTTGCTAAGGGACTAGTAAGAAGTTGGTTGGGTTATAATGAGTGCTTAAAAACACTAAAATTAGCACGATTTAATTTACTTTAATTGATTAAATAAATAAATATTTGTATGATTTTATCATATTTTTATATAAATTTACCTTTTTGGAATCACGAGTATTTTTATTATTTTTTAGGTATTTTCTTTCAAAAAGAACTTAAAGACTCAAAGAAAAATACAAAAGGCAATACATTGCAAATATGTTGAGAAAAAGTCAAAAAAATGGAAAAATTAGACAAAATGGGTTAAAATGGTAAAAAATGTCAAAAATACTAAGTCCCTCGTGCGCACCAGGACACGTTTGTATCGAGTCCCACGCGCTTCAACACACGCTTGTCTATTGTAAATATCTCCCTCCCACATGTATGCCAACTTGTCGAAATACTTCCAAAATCAATTTTTGAGATATTTTCTCATCTTTTTTGGCCTTTTCCTCATCTATAAAAGAACTCTCTTCTCTATTGTAAAAATAATCCTTTAAAACCCTTTAAAATCTCTTATCTCTCTATCTTTCTCTCTCTAGTTCTTGGTTTTTTAGTTTTAAAGTTCTTCTCTTTTTGAGAAGAACTAGTTATGTTTTTATAGATTTCTAGTTTTTAATTTAATAAATGAAAATGAAAATCTATTTGAAGGTTTTCCAGCAACATAATTAACATCAAAGTTCTGTAATGAGTCTTTTGAGATATAATTTTAAAATAAATTCTTTATAGTTATTTTTTATGTTTTATTTTTATATATTATGTTTAATTTTTCTATGATTAAATTTAACATGGTTGGCTATTTATAAATATGATATAATTTATAACGTTGTTATGTTTGCGAAATATTAAATAAGTAAAATATCTCTATATAATAAATTGATTTTGTTTTTATTCAAGATTTTATATTAAGGATGTTAGAGAGAAATATATTATTTTTCATTACAAACTTAAATTTGAAAATTAGATTTTAAAGTTCAATTATCCGGTCTGATTTAGAGTAATACTCTTTTATTTATTGATACAATTGCCCGGTAGTTAGAATGAAGCTCTATTTCAAAAGTTTTTTTTATAAGAACTATTATTCAAAAATGTATTGACAATATATTTTCGATAATGATTTTAAAACTTGAAAGTTACTACTTAGATAATTAAATGTCTAACCCAACACAATGTGACATTTAAATAATTTACTTTCAATCACTTAAAAGAAAATAATTAATTTAATTAACCAAATTAGTTATCGACGTCACCCATTGGTGTTAATTGATTTTTTTAATTAACAAAAAATATTTAACTCCACCAAAAGTGGTATTAATATAAAAAAGAGAGAATCAATAAATATCAATTTATATTTTTAATAACCTAAATAATATGAGTAATCATAATTTACTTATTTATTATATCTATAATGAATGATAAAAATTTGTATAATTTTTTATTGAATTATATCTATGTTTATTTTTTTGTTATTAGATTAGAAAATACAAATTCAAAATATCGTGAGAGGATGTTTAAAATTTAATTTCGTTTTTAAAAATTTGAATAATAAATTAGAAATTACATATATTCTTTACTTAGATTAATCTTGGGAGTATATTTATTATTTTCTATGAAATAATTAATACACTTGCAAGAGTTTTACAAATATAAAATAAAACTATTTGCAAGATCAATATTACTAATCCAATGCCGATCTTGTGTTGTTATCATGAGTGAGGTGAGATGGTATTATAATGAGATATACTTTTTGTTTCAAATAAGTCTAAATGATGAATAAAATTACAAAAAATAATAAAAAAATGAATGTCTATAATAACCATGAGTCAATTACATATAACTTTAAATATATGAGATTTAAATATGATAAAATAACTTTAACACGTAAATTTGTTAGAAAAGTTAAATAAAACATGTAATGAGATGGGATAATTTGTTTTACATCTGTAATCAAAATAGTTACATTAAGCACACATGTAAACACATTGCATACAATTAGCCATGCTTTTGATATTTTCTAATTACATGTTATTAACTCCTTATTTACTTATTTAATAATAATCGAAAACATTAAATTATGGTGCATAATACAATAAAATTATTTAAATTTTATAATGAATATTTAATAAAAATTATTAATAATATTTTATTTATTAATAAAAATGTATATATTGTTAATGTTTTAATTAATTTATTTTTAGTATAATATTACAAAAGAAATATATTAATAAAAGTATAAAACGTAAAAAAATATGTTTTTAAATATATGTATTTTAGAATATATAAATATAATACGTTATATATATATATATATATTTATATGGCGGTAAAAGAAAAGACATGACTATTTAGTCAAAAGAAAAGCAATCACAAAACAGAGAGAAGTTTGGATAACTTCTTGGCTTTCTCGGCCGGCATGTCCTCTTCACCATCCATTTCTACCCTCACAAAATATCAAATTAGTACATTAAAAAATTTAGAATTTAGAATTTAAATATTAAGATATAACATTTCCCAAGCACATCATAAATCCAATTTATTTTAAAAAAATAAAAAATCATAAATCCAATTTATTTACCAAAAACAATTATAAATCTAATTTGTTTTTTTTTTTTAATTTTTTTTCTTTTTCTCTCTCTTCCTCTCCATTCGTGTCTGAACCTACCTCTCTTGCATAAGAAAGTACCGAAGGGGATTGAAAAGAACCAAATAATTTTATTTAATTACCATTCTTTTTAAATTTCTACTGAAGATCATCGATCAATAAACTTTGTGCAAAATATTATTTGTATCAAATTGATAAAATTCGCTAATCTTATCCTCGATCACAAAGCGTCAAATTCAATGGACTCCGATTTCTGGACCTCTCGTCTTGCCGCTGCCAAACGCCAATATGCTATGCAGCATTACCATCAGAGCTTTCATTTAGGTACATAATTGTCCTTTTTTTTTTTTAAGATTTTGTTATACTTAATCCATTTTTTCACATGCCAAAAATCTCATTTCTAGTTGTTAAATATGTTCTTTTTGCTATTTTTTAACAAATCTGAAACTTGTGGTTTTTCAAAAGAAAATACAGATCGGTTGAACATAGACGATTTGGATGTGGAAGACGAATTTCGACCTGAGTTTCCATGCCCGTATTGCTACGAAGACTTTGATGTGGCTTCCTTGTGTTCGCATCTCGAAGATGATCACTCTTGCGAATCTAAAGTCACAGTACGTCCCTATACTCCATAGCACCATTATGTCGAGAAATGTGAGGCAAGTTTGTCGATAAACTTCACCAATGGAAGAAAAAATAGTACTGATGAAGGAGAACTCACCTCCTTAATCAGTTTGCACACACTTGATTTTTGTAGAGAAATATCGTTTCACCATTTGCATAAAAGACTTAAAAACAAAATGAACTTCACTCTTAGCATTAAGAAAATATATTCATTGATGGTGGCTGAAATCATCAACAATCAAAACGAAATATCTGGCTCGTGTTAATAACCATAGGAGGTAGTTTATAAGCTTTAGCTAAACGACAAATCTCACAACTTCATATATTTACATTAGCAATGTTAGAAGAAATCTTTATGCTATGTATGGTTGATGGAATGGAATCAGAATTGATTCCTTCCATTTTTGTGTTTGGTTGAGCTGAAAAATAAGAATGGAATAAAATCGATTCTTAAAGGAGGAATCATAATTTCTTTACCCCCTTAAGGAATCATGATTCCATTCTCATCTCAATTTTTTTTCTAATTTTACCCTAACTCCAAATATAACCCTAAACCCAAATCCCAAACCCTCTTAAATCCTAAAAGTCAAAACTTTAAATCCCAAAACCCAAAATCCAAAACCTTAAATCCTAAAACCCTAACCCCAAATATAACCCTAAACCCAAATCCCAAACCCTCCTAAATCCTAAAAGTCAAAACTTTAAATCCCAAAACCCAAAACCCAAAACCTTAAATCCTAAAACTCTAAATCCCAAACCCCAAATCTCTAAACCCTAAACACTAAAACCCAAATCCCAAATCCCAAAACCCTATTAAGAAAATTAATAATTTTAACCCTAAAACCCACAAATATAACCCAAAATCCTAAACTATATTTAGAAAAATAATAATTTTAACCATAAACCTTAACCCATAAATATAACCCTAAACCCCTAACCCATAAATATAACCCTAAACACCTAATCCTAAACCCTAAAACCTAAACCCCAAATCCCAAATCTTGAAACTCTAAATCCTAGTTAGAAAAATAATAATTTTAACCTTAAACCTTAACCCACAAATATAACCCTAAATCCCAAATCTCAAATCTAAATCCTTAAACCCTAAATCCCAAAATCTAAAATCCCAAACCTCAAAACCCTAAACCCTCTTTAGAAAAATAATAATTTTAATAATATATTATCTTTTTAAGTAATAATTATTTAGAAAAATAATGATTTCAATAATGTATTTTGTTTGACGAAAAAATAATAATTAAATGATATTATTTAAACTTTACTGAATATAGGGGTATTAAGGTAATATATAATGTTTTTCATTACATTCCAGTTGTAAACCAAACACTGTAATACTGATTCCTTCTTTGATTTCGGTGGTCAAATCAAACAAAATTATTCCGATTCCGATTTCGATTCCATTCTGTGAACCAAATGCCACCTTAGATTCTTGGCAAGAAATTAAAGCACTGAAGGAGATGGATGAGCAAGTCTTGAGTGCCAAAGTTTTGCCTCAAATAACATGGAGTGGCAGAATTTGAACTTAATAAGATCTAATCGAAGACCAACATTGGACTGTATTGGTCCATTCAAATCATAGAGGCCGTTATTGGTCTTGACTCGAACCACAGTCTTCAATGTTTGAGCATCCTTGATAAAAAATTCATTTGCATGAAATTCTACAATTTTATGATTATCAAAACATAACTTTTGGACAGACAACGGATTATGAGACACTTCAGAGTCTGTAAGACATAAGGCAATTTTAAGGAGCAATAATCAAGTGCAATAACAAATTTGCCAAAGTGTGTAACAGGAAGAGAACTATTACCTACTATATCATTATCATGGCCAGGATAGGAGGTGACATCTTGAAGATTTGCTCTATCATTTGTAAGATGGTGTGAAGCACCATAATCAAGTGACCAGGAAGGAGTAGAAAGGATTATTGTCTCTAGAAGACGCATAAGATGTCTCAACAACTATGGCTCTAGCACTTGAATTATTTCCGGTTCTTTCTAACAACAGATCCCTGAATTTGAAGCATTTGATTAGTAGAATGATCAAGCTTATTGCACACCTGGCACTACAATTTGTTGTAACCACCAGATGGATTAGGCTTTTCTACTTTTAGATTCTGATTTGGAACCTCCAGAGTTTGTGTTAGCCAAGAAATCATTAAGATTCTAGTTGCTCTTGTTTGATTCACCAGATCGTGACAAATTGGCATTATTGCGTGCATTTTGACCATAATTCGAACCAGAATTATGAGGCTTCAAGTTTAGGCTACCAAATCGAGCAACATTTTCCTGAATTCCGGTAGTAACTTGATGCTGATGATCTAAGAAGTTTGCACGAGCAAACATGTGACTATAAAGAGCATTAAAGGAGATAGGTTCAACTCGAAGAATGATGCTTGAAATGAAAGAATTCCAATTAGAATCCAAACCTATAAGTGTATAAAACACTAGATTTTGATCAAGAATTGGATGTCCAATTGCATCTAGATGATCAGAGATCATCTTAACTTGAAGCATGTAATCCTCAATAAAGAGATCACCTTTCTTATTTGTTTGCAATTGTAATCGCAAATCCACAATAGAGCACTAGAAGTGGTTCAAAAATTGACTCCAATTTATACCACATTTCTGCAAGTTGTTCGTCCCGAACTAGATTAGAGCTCATTCTTGGAGTTACATAAGCATATATCTAGCTTTTAACAAGGCCAATAAACCTATTCCAAACAACAAATGCAAGATTAACTTGCATTGAACCAAGCGAGAACTACGAAGGTAATGCTATCCTAGGATATTTAGTCTTCTAGGCCATAGGTAGTAACTACAAAAAGCATTTGTTCCTTCCACGTTAAAAAATTAGTTCAATCCAGTTTAATAAAAAACAAGAGATTGATTGGAGGAGTAGTGATAGTTGCAGACACACCAGAAGATTGGCCTTCATACGTGGCAGATTGTGCACTATGTGGAGATCAAACAGGAGTAGCCATTAGAGCTTTAGCAAAGGTTTACTTAAGCCTGTTTGGCTCTGATAACATGAGAACAATCGAGAAGAAGTAAAAAGAGTGAATCGAGAGAGAACCGTATAGAGATTGAAAGATATTTCTTGAATTGTATATTAGTGTAAGGCTTACAAGAGCTTATCTACAACAATATGTGATCGGTGTAAAGTTGCAGGTGTACAATATTGTAGTTTTATAATAAAATAATAAGAAGAGTATCGTCCTCAGAGATTGGTAATTTATTTTTTACAAATATCAAAATTATGTTAATCTCAATTTTATCTACAGAAGTCACTAAGGTTGTAATTGGAATTTAAAATAAAATCAATTTAAAGAAAATGTAAAAGAAAATAAAGATGTTCAAAGATCAAATTAATTGGAAAAAAACTTCTAGGAAATCGATTTCATCTAATCTTTCAGTATGCTTTACTCATCTAACTAATTGAATTTAATTCTCTTTGTTTGTTAGCAATCTCCAAAAAACATCCAAAAGTCTCGTTCGATAGTCAATTGAAAATATTCTTGTTCATCAATTTACACAAGAGTATGCAATTTAACATAGTAAGAAAGCATTAAGACCAATGATTTTAATAATATACAGGTTTAATCAAGTATTTCGACCTCTATATTTACTTATATCGAAATATTTCAAATCTATCATATAATTCTCTCTTTTGATAGTATATCATAAGATTAAAATCATCTTATTAATAGCTAGTTAATTAGAAGTATTAAACTCAGAATAAATCGGACAAATATGAAGATAAATAATTCAAATTGATAGAAAATCAAGCATAGTTTGTAATTAAATTATATCTTTTCTCTAGAATAAAGAAAAATTAGTTCATGCTAAAAATTAAATTTAACATAAATGAATTCACCATAATTTTTCTTGAGAGGAATTGAAAGAAAAGTGAATAGGAAAAAGAGATGTTTTCGTGTTAATTCGTTGCACTTCAATCTTTTTTTGCTTTTCTCTTCTTTTTTTCCTCGTTTCTAGTGCCTTAACGCTGTTTATACTTTTTCTTCTTGATTTTTTCCTGTTCCACCTTTTTCCTTCTGTGCTTTTTTTTTCTTTGTTTTTGTTTCCAACGCCCCTATTTCCTTTGTTTCCTTTTTTTTTCCTCTACAGCTTTTGATTTATATATATAAAAATCCTTCCTGTCCAGTTTTTTCTCTTCTTTGATTTATATATATATATCAACCTCTTGATTCCTATGTTAATCTAATATATATATATATATATATATATATATCTATCTAAGAGTTGCTAATTATATATATATATATAGACATATTTTATAAAAAAATTAATTTTAATTTGATTTAAATAAATATTCATTTAAATTTGAGAGTTCTTATATGATATGTTTCTAAAATTTTGGATCTTCATTTTCTTAAAATCTGCAATCAAATTTAAATAATAATAATGAAGTCTAAAATCAATAAATATTAAATAAAATTAGACTAAAGTTTAAAGTTACGAATTGATAAATTATCCAAAATTATACAAGTCATCAATCAAACACTCTTAATCGTAAAACTTTGTTTGTCCTCAAACAAAAATAATAAAATAAAAGACAACTATAAACAATATCAAGGTTATAATGACATGCCACAGGGTAAGAGCTAAGAAAGAAATGAATATAGAAAATTAAAGCAAATTGGGAAAATATTTGGTAGAAAGAACAATAAAAAGATATCCACAGGATTCACACAATAGCTCTTTCTCGACAATATGCTCATATTGGTAACAATATTGTTGCTATACCCAATAAGTGGAGTGCACTTTTTTTTTCTTTTGCTTTTTTTTAACCACCTTGATACTTATAGCCTTTTCTAATTTACAACCATTTTAACCCTTTTTTTCGATTCTTGGTTTCCACTTTTTTTCCCACTTTGATCAAACATATTGTAGATTATTTAATTTGAATTAAATTTCTCTTTAAATGCAAATTTTTACCATGAGTATCAAGGGGGTTGATTTATAAAACCGTTCGGTCCGATCCGGTCCGATTCGATTTCCGGTTTGGTTCGATTTTTTTGACATCTTTAATGAAAAATAATGTGAAAATTTTAATATATTTATTAAACCAGTCTGGTCCGGTTCGACCGGTTTAAACCGGACCGGACCGTTTGAAAAACGGTTTTAATAAATACAAATCGGACCCGACCGTTTGATTTGTAAAATCGTTCGGTTCGGTCCGGTTTGGTCCGGTTCATGCCGGTTTTTGGACACCCCTAGTATCAACTAGGATTTTGCCTCAAGGTTCCATCAACGAATTCTAGAGAAAAGTAATATTGAACTGTCCTACCACAATTAATTCAACTCCTCTTCATATGCACAATGGAGTAGAGAAAAATTTACTATGTGCTCAATTATTTTCAAGGACAAATTTAAATCATAATACCCACAAAACTCTTCCTAACATAATAGTAGATTTTGAATTTTTTTCTCAAAATCATCATCAATCACAAATTTCAGAGTCATAGTGAATTCAATCATACTCAAATACATGCTTCATAAGATAATTCAACGACTCAAGACTATAGTAGTTGACACCCCAAACTTAAACTAAACAATGTCTTTATTGTAATTTAAAAGTGAGACAAATTGAAAAAATGAAAGGAACTTCCCTAGTTTTACGGTGCATTCGCATTAGTTTGTAATTTTTGACTCTTTATTCCTGCAAAATAAACCAGTATCAAAATCCAAATTATTCAAATAGATAATAATAAAATAAAATAAAGTTTTATAGGCTGCCTCCCATAAGTGTTTGTTTTATAGTCTACAACTAGATTTTTCAATCTTCATTAATTAGGATTTTGAAGATGAATAAATGCACAATTCCTCTCCACTTCTACATAATAGTATTTCAATCTTTGATCGTTAACTCTGAATATATTCCTTGTCATGTCTTTCAAGTCTGTTGCTCCAAAAGGGGAAATTTTGTCAATTGTATAAGGACCTATTCGTCTTGATCTTAACTTACTTGGGAAAAGTTTTAGTCGTGAATTGAAAAGCAAAACCTGCTGTCTTGGAGCAAACTCATGCCTAGGAATTTGCTTGTCATGCCGCTTCTTTGTAGATCTTTGCATTTTCATAAGCATGGTTTTGGAACTCATCCATTTCATTCAATTAGTTTGAGGATGGTAGGCAAGTGTTATCTTGTGCTACACACTATATTTAGAGAAGGTTTTCGAACAACTTGTTACAAAAGTGGGTCCCTTCATCACTAATAATAGCTCGTGGAGTGCCAAATCTTGTGAATATGTTCTTATGTAGAAATTTAAGCACTACCTTTGCATCATTTATTGTTTCAGCAATTGCCTCCACCTACTTTGACACATAATTAATTGCTAACAAGATATAAACAAAGCCAAAAGAAGAGGAAAAAAACTCATAAAATCAATTCCCCAAACATCAAATAACTCAACCTCTAAGATATTTTTCGATGGTAGCTCCTGATATATTGAAATATTTGCTATACATTGGCACCGATCACAAGTCTTCACCAAAGTATAACTATTGCGAAAAATAGAGGGCCAAAAGAAACCACTTTGAAGTACCTTAGCTGTTGTTCGTGTTACTCCAAAATGTCCTCCATATGATGAGGAATTGCAATGATGGAGAATGACTTGGATCTCTTCAGGCATACATCTTCGGATGATTTGATCAGGGCATCTTTTGAAAAGAAAAGGCTTATCCCAAAAATAATATTTCACATCATGCAAAAACTTCTTAAGTGGGTGGTAAGTAAGATTTGGTGGAAATACCCTACAAGTTAGGTAGTATATAATATCAGCATATCAAGGAAGCTTGATCTCACATGCAAACAACTGCTAATTAGGGAATACTTTTTGGATGGTTTTACTTTATCTTGCTCCAACCGAGAGAGATGGTCAACAACTAAATTTTCACTTCCTTTCTTATCTCCAACTTCCAAACCAAATTCTTGAAGAAGAAGAATCCAACGAATCAGTCTAGACTTAGCATCCTTTTTGCTAAACAAATAACGAAGTGCTGCATGATCAGTGAACAATATCACCTTTGTACCAATGAGGTAAGATCGAAATTTGTCACAAGCAAACACCACAACAAGCATCTCTTTCTCAATTGTTGTATAATTCAATTGGGCTTCATTCAATGTTCGACTTGCATAGTATACGGTCCTAAATAGTTTTTCTCGCTTTTGTCCTAACATTGCTCCAATTGCAAAGTCACTTTGCATCACATATGACTTCAAAAGGTTAACTTCAATCAGGTACAATCATTACTGGTGCTAAAATCAGTTTCTCCTTGCATTAAAGGCTTGCAAACAAACATCATCAAAGTCAAATGCATAATTTTTTTCAAGATTACATAAAGGTTTAGAGAGTTTAGAAAAATCCTTTATAGGTCTTCTATAAAATCCCGCATGTCCTAAAAAGCTTCTGATTTCCTTCACATACTTTGGAGGTGGTAGTTTTTCTATGATTGCAATTTTAGCTCGATCAACCTCAATTCCTTTAGATGACACTCTATGACCAAGCACGATCCCTTCTTGAACCATGAAATTACACTTCTCTTAGTTCAAGACAAGATTTTAATTTTCACATCTCTGCAAAACAAGAGCTAAATTATGCAAAAAATGATCAAAAGATGTACCAAAAATCGAAAAGTCATCTATGAAATTTTTCATTATATCTTTCACCATATCTGAAAAAATGGCCATCATGCAACGTTGAATTGTTGTTGGGACATTGTGCAATTCAAAGGGCATCCTTCTAAAAGCAAATGTTTCATAGGGGCATGTGAATGTAGTTTTCTCCTGATCTTCGGGGGCTATGGTAATCTGGTTATACCCCGAATAACCATCTAAGACACAATAATAAGGATATCTGAACAATCAATCTAACATTTGATCAATGAATGGAGGTGGAAAATGATCATTCCTTGTTACTTTGTTCAACTTACGGTAATCCATACATACATACCAATCCGTGTGTTGAATGTTAATCCTTAATTGAAAGAGAAAATTGAAGGCAAAGATAATCTCCCTCAACTATGTTTCATCTAGACAACAAGTAGCAGCTATCTTAACCAAAACTTTGTTTTTGAGAATTAAGTGTAGCACTTGGTTTGGAAAACATATATCGCCTAGCTTGAGGGGGAGTGTAGGAAATCAATCTAAGCGTATGATTGATTCCTAAGTAGCCCCTGATTTTCAGGAAGTAGTTTCCTGATTTTTAGGGTGAAATCTGCCCCTGATTTTCATGAGGGAGTTTCTTGATTTTCATGGTGGAATTAGCTCCTGTTTTCAGGATGACTTTTGGCTTTATTTCCATCTCAATTTCCAACTTTATTTCCCACTTTGTATTAGTATATTCCAGCTGTATTTTAGTATATTATAGCTGTGCATTTTAGTTATAACATTAGCATATTTATATGATTTGTATAAGAGAATTTGATAGAAGAAAGGAATAAGAAGAATATAACTTTAAGAGAGCTTGTTTTGTGTGTGAAGGCCTTTTGGCCTTGGCTTTTTTCAACACTAATTTACAATATTTGTTGATTTTTACCAATCTGGAATTAAATTTACAACATGGTATCAAAACATTAGGTTCAAGAACCGCTGCTCTTAGCCTCCTCTCACACTCCTCATTAATGGCCTTCATTTCTTTTCATTATTCATTGGCTTATGTAAATCTGTCTCACAATTTCAAAAACTTAGTTCATGGTCTGCAAATAGGAGAATGTGGTGTTCAGTCCTAGAGAAACTACAACTACATGGAGCCATGTTAGCCTTGCAGTTTGGTTATGCTGGGTTTCATGTTGTCTCTAGAGCTGCCTTTAATATGGGCATTAGCAAACTTGTCTTCCCTGTTTGCAATATGTTGTTTGTCAAATATTCCTTTCCTGCTTTACAGGTTGGACTATTTTTCCTTACACATGCAGCATAAACTGTCCGACAAACCAACGAACTGTAAGAATCTTTTCAAGATTGATTTTGTGAACCATGCTGTAGCAACCAGGTTTTCTGGCAATACAAGCACAGAATTAGCATTGGATCCTTCCAAGTACAACTCGTTTACTTTGGGTAAATATGACAAAAGCATTTCCAAAATTCCAGCTGCCAAATCTCCAACCACCAATGGTAGTGGACTTGCTTTCCTATCAATGTATTGGCAAGGATTCTATGGGTCCTCAAATGGGTTTCAATCCCAGCAGCAATCTGAAATCTTTGGTGCTTCCAAGTAGCACTCCGAGTTGGCAGTCTTCTGTTCTTACAAGCAGTTCGTGTTTTCCATCTTCTATTATTTCAACAAGCAGTACAAGTTTCCAGTCTTCAATTCTTCCTGCCCAGTCAGCCCTGAATGTGGGAATCTTGAACTTGCAGCCTCTATTGCTTCTTGCACAAACTTCTGTAATAGTTTCAAACTTATCCACAAACTTGGTGTTCAGACTTGTTCTGCAAACGGGGTTCTGTTTTTGTCAGACAATTTCTCAAGAACAAGACTTTCAACTTTTGTTCAGATTCTGCAAGTTTATTTTTCACGGATGTTAATAACAGATTTCAGATGTTAACTTCATCCACAGTAGATTGCACCAGATTCTGTTCAAATTCTGCAAGTTTATATTCAATATTCTGTTAACCTCATCCAAAACAGATTGCAGCTTCATCATCAGTCCAAAATTCTAGGAAAAATTCTCATTACTCTTATCTACACCAACACCAGGATCTGGATGTAAGTAGTGAACCTTCTCCGGTTTCAATATTTTCAAGCATCAAGTTCGGCTTTCAAAGAAGCTTCTTCGCTATCAAATTGGCCATAAAAAGATCAAACGTCAATGTAGTGACTTCCGTTTTCTGTATTTGGTAAAGTAGCAAGCTTTTCCATTTCAAGAAAATAATCCATGAGAATGATTTCGTCTAAAGGATCGCTCGGTTTCTTCCAATAAACTTCTCATTTTAAAGATGAAGTTATGTGACTAGAAGACGTCCCTGAATCTAATTGGCCTTTATGACATTCAATTGCAAGCTCCACTCAATTTCAATGGCCATTCTCCGAGCTGCAGGAAATTCAACTGCATGCTCCACTTACATTAAAATACCACCTTTCGAGTTGCAGGAAATTCAACTGTAAGGCTCCACTTAGATTTGATGGTTTAATCTATTTCAATCATCCCAATCTTCAAGCTATTTAGCATCAGGATCAGTAATCTTTTTTGGGATGTCATCATATACCAAGCTTAGATCCATAAATCTTTAGGATCCAACTTGAGTGGGAGTGTTGAAAGTTAACCCTTTCACCATCTTCCTCATCCCAATCTTCAGGCTACTTAGCAACAGGATCTGTAATCCTTTTTGGGATGTCATCATATACCAAACTTAGATCCATAAACCTTTGGGATCCAACTTGAGTGGGAGTGTTGAATGTTAACCCTTTCACCCTCTTCCTCATCATCCCAATCTTCAGGCTACTTAGCAACAGGATCTGTAATCCTTTTTGGGATGTCATCATATACCAAGCTTAGATCCATAAACCTTCGGGATCCAGCTTGAGTGGGAGTGTTGAATGTTAACCCTTAATTCAAAGAGAAAATTGAAGGCAAAGATAATCTCCCTCAACTATGTTTCATCTAGACAACAAGTAGCAGCTATCTTAACCAAAGCTTTGTTTTTGAGAATTAAGTGTAGCACTTGGTTTGGAAAACATATATCGCCTAGCTTGAGGGGGAGTGTAGTAAATCAATCTAAGCGTATGATTGATTCCTAAGCAGCTCCTGATTTTCAGGAAGTAGTTTCCTGATTTTTAGGGTGAAATCAGCCCCTGATTTTCACGAGGGAGTTTCTTGATTTTCATGGTGGAATCAACCTCTGTTTTCAGGATGACTTTCGGGTTTATTTCCAGTTTTATTTCTCACTTTGTATTAGTGTATCCCAGCTGTATTTTAGTATATTACAGCTGTACATTTTAGTTATAACATTAGTATATATATATGATTTGTATCAAAGAATTTGATAGAAGAAAGGAATAAGAAGAATACAACTTTAAGAGAGCTTGTTTTGTGTGTGAAGGCCTTTTGGCCTTGACATTTTTCAACACTAATTTATAACATTTAGGCCTTGGCCTTTTGGACTTGCTTCATTCATCGAAATTATCATATTTAAATCTGCAACATATTATACACTTTGTGGTATTCTTTGGGTTATCAAGGCTAAAATTTGATGAGATAGATAAGCAACTTGAGCTGAAAGGACAGTAAACCCAATTCATGAATCCCAATAACTTTTTTAGCCATAAATCTTTGAGTTGGCCATTGTTAGTTGTTTGAGGTCATTTCTTCCAAAGAGAAGTATCACCCTTAGCTGTCTTTGACTTCAAAGTTCCACCAAAAACAACATCTACTATGGTTCTAGTTTTCTCATTTGACCCATTATAGAACATCTAAATTTGCAATCAATTCGGCAATCCATGTTGAGGGCAACACCGAATCATATCTTTATATCTATAACATACTTTATAGAGTGTCTCAAAACCATTTTGTTTGAATTGATCAATCTCACTCTTGAGTTCGACTGTTTTTGCAGGTGGAAAGAATTTAGCAAGAAACTTTTCTACCATGTTCTGCCAATTAATAATGCTTCCCGGTTGTAGAGATTGTAGCTAACCTCTGGTCTTGTCTCAATGAAAAAAGAAACAATCTCAATCTAATGGTGTCTTTAGTAATACCATTCATCTTTATTGTGTCACAAATCTCCAAGAACATCACCAAATGAATATTGGGATCATCAAGTGACGATCCGTTAAATTGGGCTTGTTGCACCATGCTAATCCACGCTGATTTGAGCTCAAAATTATTGGAATTAATGGTTTGGTGTCTTACACTTGGTAATTATCATTCACAATTAGCCTTACATAATCCTTCAAGATGCGTGAATGTGCAATCTGTTCTCTTTCAGCTATGACTAGTACTTTCTTCTTTCTTCTTTTTTTGTGATCTAAAGGTTCTTTCAATCTCCGGATAAAAAAGAATAATGTTTCGAGTTCTAGTACAGTGCATCCAACATCAAAAACACACATAGAGAAAAATATAGAAATAAAAATAAAATGAAATAAAATATATTTTTTAATTAAAACCAAGATTATTTTATATCGATATTGGAAAAAATAAGAAAAAATTAATCCACGACAACGGTATCGGTGCAAAACTACGAGTGTACAATATCGTAGTTTTATAATAAAATGATAAGAAGTATATCATGTTCAGGGATTAATAACTTACTTTTGACAAATATCAAAATTATGTTAATATCAATTTTATCTACCGAAGTTACTATAATTGAAATTTAAAATAAAATCAATTTTAAGAAAATACAAAAGAAAAGAAAGACGTTCAAAGATCAAATTAATTGGAAGAAAATTTATAGGAATCGATTTCACCTAATCCTTCATTATGTTTTAATCATCTAGTTAATTGAATTTAATTCTCTTAGTTTGTTAGTAATCTCCAAAATGCATCCAAAAACCTCTTTTGATAGTTAATTAGAAATATTTTTGTTTATCAATTTTCACAAAAGTATGCAATTTAACAAAACAAGAAAACATTAAGACCAATGATTTTAATAATATATAGGTTCGTATAAGTTTTTCGATATTTATATTTACCTATGATGGAATATTTTAGATTTATCCTTTAATTTTCTCTTTTAATAGTAAATCATAAGATTCATCTAATTAATGACCAATTAATTAGAAGCATTAAACTCATAATAAATCAGACAAACATGATAAAAAATTCAAATGAACATAGAAAATCAAACATAGTTGAAAATTAAATTACATCTTTTTTCTAGAATAAAGAAAAATTAATTCATGCTAAAAATTAAATTTAACATAAATGAATTCATTATGATTTTTCTTCATAAGAATTGAAAGAAAAGTGAATCATAAAAAGAATCTGTTTTTGTGTTAATCCATTGCGTTTCAATCTGCTTTCGCTTTTCTCTCTTTTTTTTCATGTTCCCGACACCTCAGTGCTGTTTATACTTTTCTTCTTGATTTCTTCCTATACCTCCTTTTTTGTTTTGTGCTTTTTTTTTCTTTGTTTTCGATTCCAACCCCTCTGTTTCCTACTTTTCTCTTTTTTTTCCTTGACGGCTTTTGATTTATATATATAAATTTGAGAGTAGTTTTTAGATGATATGCTTCTAAAATTTTGGATCTTCATTTTATTCAAATCTTCAATAAAATTTAAATAATAATAATGAAGTCTAAAATCAATAAAAATTAAATAAAAATTTAAAATTAAGAAGGGGTAAATTACTTCAAATTATGCAATTCATCAATATGTTAACATGATTGGTCTATTAATTACATCATCTAACTAACTATAGCTAAATTACATTTTAGTTCATCAATCACAGCCTCAGATGTTTATATGCTAGTAATTCTAGCAAATTGAACCATTCCTTTAATTTTTTTAGCATTGCTTCTGATACAATGTTACCTCCTCCCCCCCTCTTAGAATCTATCGTTACCTGTAATCTATCATTGTTGACATCATGGGGATAAGACTATCAACTATTTAGCTTGTTTCAGATTTCACTCAATACCTTCTTGAAAATACATTCTTATGATATATTTATCTTTTCCCTGCAGGTTTGTCCGATTTGCTCTATTAAAGTTTCACGGGATATGTTAAGTCATATCACACTGCAACATGGGCACTTGTTTAAGATATCCTTTAAATTTTAGTTTGATATCATGCGTTTCTCTTTGTTGATCGTGAACTATTTTTCTCAATAAATACCTGAAGGATTTTTCATTTACAGATGTAAATAGTTTTTGTTTCCATTAACTGAAGATAACTTGCAGAGACGTCGCAGATTAAGAAGAGTTGCAATTCCTAACATTCAGGCGTTATCTATCCTTGGTCGGGATCTTCGTGAAGCTCATTTGCAGGCACTTCTTGGAGGTGTTGGTTATCAATCAAATAACACAAGTGCTTCTAGTGCACCTACAGATCCATTCTTGTCATCACTTATTTTGAATTTCCCTACGTCAGAAGCAGTAGAAATTTCAAAGTCTGTTGTACCCTTCTCTGATGACACTTCAACGAAGAATACAACACCTAACCATATATGGAAATCGAGGTAGTCCTTTCATATGTTTTTAGAATAATGCTAAGGAACACTATTTTTGATTTGTGTTTTGCTCCACTGCTCTATTTATCATACCCATTAAAATTACGAGAGAAATTAAAATAGATAATGAAATCAAAGGCCTGCTGCGCCAAAAAAAATTAATATTATGGTATAGATCTTTACGGTAATTGACTCTTTTGCATTAGTTGACCTTTTCTTGCCCTTGGTGTGTGCCCTTGTTTTTCTAAGTTGCAATAGGAAAATTTTCTTGCCTCTATTAAAATGTAATGCATTTTATAATCTCTTCTTTTTGAGCTTTTCCTTTTTATTTTTGAAAAAATGCATCAAATTGAGCTAGATATCACTATGTCTGGCCATAGGGTGTGCAATAATGAAGTAGCCACTTGCAAACCTTAGGCTAGGAGTTCAGAGCATTTCAAGGTATATTAATTGTCGGAAGCAGGCCTTGTTTTGAGGTGTGGAGCATGTTTTACATTTGGCTTGGGGCTAGTTTTGTAACTAATTTTGTTTTTGCTTGTGTTTTTCTATATATGTTAAAAAAAGTACCTATTTTATATTTCTTTTGTTAAAGAAAACAGCCACTTGGTTTTTAACTTAGCTTTATTTTCTGTTTTCTAAAACAATAAAAACAGACACAGAAAACTTGTTTGGTAACTATTTGTAAGGTTTTTTCTACCATCTCAAAATTTAGTTTTCAGTCATTTACTTGTAAGTGTTTACCATCAAAACGTACTGGAACCTGATATAATGTTTTAAAAATAATTATTAAATAAAAGTGATAAAAAGTTAGGGGGAGGGGGAGGGGAGTTTCTTTTGAAAACTTTCTTTTTTTATCTTCCAAAAACTAGCAAGGTTTTGAATCCAGATTTTGAAATTATTGAAAAAAGACAACAGAAGATGTTAAGAGATGCATCTGATTCTGGAAATTGTAATCCAAAACGAAAAAAAAAAAACTGAAACTGAACATGTTACAAAATGGGAGCATAATGATTCAGAATCAATATTCTATAATTTGGGTTTTAATGTAAACACAAAAAGAGTACCTTGGAAGTTACTTTGTTCATCTCTTGGATACTTTGGTTACATGGTTTTTGTAAGGGATATATAAATCACTCAATTTTTAAAATTGTGACATGATTTATGTGACCAAATTTAGTCACATATGATTAAAGTGTCCATTTTTTACCATCAAAAAGAGTTTAAATTTTAAAAACTGAATGATTTATATGCTGTTACATAAATTATGTGATCAAATTGTCCATTTAAAGAACTCACCCTAATTTTTTGTCCTCCTATAAGCACCTGCATGTTTGGACTGCTTATCAACGGACTACAGTTTTGTGCTCTTCTTGGTCGTGCGGATGATAGATTACTTGGTTAATCAACTTTAACTTCTTAAGAGGCATTAACCCTTGTACGTATCACATGTAACAGTAATTTTCGGGTAAAAAAGGGTGAAAAAGTGAAAGAAAGAAAAGGCTGCTTTTGATATAACATTTGACTCTTCCCCCCCCCCCCCCCCCCCCTTTTTTGGTGTGCTATGGTTGTTTGTGTCTTGTTATGTATTACAGTTTTGATCCTTCGTTGAGCTATGAGGAGCGAGAGAAAAGGATGAAACAAGCTGTCGGAAAAGCTAGTTTTATGCAGGACCTACTTCTCACGACCCTGGTAGTAGACTAAATGGAAGCAGGTAGTAAGTTGTTCCTTAATAATGGAAATGGGTTGTTTTACATTCTGATTGAAGGAAAATATGGGGTTTGGATGTCATGATTTTAATTCAGTAACTCAATACTTGGCATAGGATTCATTCAACAGCAATTTGTTGAAATGATCCCAACCTTCTTACTTTCCTCTGACCAGGATGTATCACATTATAAAGAAACAATAATTTTCAGTTATGGAACTTATTACCTTAATGGACTTTTTTCTTTTGCTGTTACATTACCTATTTAAAGTAGCGTTTATTAGCAGTTTCTTTCTCGTTCTCATTGATGCTGGACTGCTTTTGTACATCAAGCGAAATTTCAAGATGTAAATATAAAAAAATAGTTGGTTTTAAGATGAATTCAAGAAATGTTTATGTATTTACTTGTTATTTTTTTAAAAAATTAATTAATTAATAAATAAATAAATAAATAAAAACACCCAACATTGGCTCTGGATAACTTGTTTGCAAAATTTTGAATGTTTATTTTTCTTCTGTTTTGAGCCAAATAATTGAAAGAATGAAACCCAATACTGAAGCTAGGGTTAGCAATTTGAGTTATAACCCAGAATGTTTACACGGAAACAAAAACGCAAAACATGACGCATTGACCTCCCTAAATGAAGCCTAGGAAAAAAAGTAAGACTAATTTAGTTTTTTTTTTTTTTGATTAAATGATTTAGTTTGATATTTGTTTTGCTATATTAATGTATGGACTCCCTCTCTAAGCAAACTCTATGGACGACCCCATAATTCAACCTGAAATGGACCATTTCGTGGATGGTTCGGTCTGCCTTGCTATAAATACGGAGGCATGAAATGCGAATTCACGATATTCTCTTTATTTACGAGTCAGTAAGCTTATTCTAGTCTTATACCAATTGAGTACGTTTGCACTTGAAAAAGTCCAAATTATGCTCAATTTTGATGAGTGGACTTTTTCATGCTACAAAAATATTGTCATTTAATAAAAAATAAAATATACTTAAAATTAATAATATACATTTTTTTAAATAAAATGTTGTAGGTAATAGGTCCAAGTATATCGAGACATCTTAATTAGGTTGATATTTTTGTAACACCCTTTTTATCCAATCTCTCAATTACAAATATTATTAAAAAGAAAAAGAAAAGATAAAAAAATTAAATCTCAACAAAATCTATAATTGGACTTGTTATTAGCATCTGAATAAACAAAAAAGCTATCGAAATATGGAGCATCCAACCACCAAGTTGTGATAGAAGTATTAGGAGTTTTAGAGGCTATACTATTAGTTATAACATTGCCCTCTATAAATATGAGAACAATAGAACTCCATACACTCAATTTTCACTAAGTAATTAACACAAGAAGAATACCATCTACACAGAATCGAAAGCGATTGAGTTTGGAAAAGAGTGACAACATAAATAGTATGTCTCCAACCAAAGGTTTTGCTATCCAAAGGTGGTAGCATACATCATCACATAAATGGTCACTACTAGTTCTATCTCAAAGGAATATGAGACCCCAAGTAGGATATTGAAACATCCCTTAACAAAGGATCTCAATGTTCGAAAAACACTAACATAACCAAATAACCTTGGTGACCCAAAAGTAGCACCATCTATATTAGCCTTCATCCATTCAAAAGGTGGTTCCATCCAAGTAACCTCTACAATCTGTGAAGCTTCGTTGTGGGATGCCTTGTATTCATAGATAGTAGAGGACCTGAAGATCATTCATTGTATTTCTCATGGATCTAGGTTGTGAAAGCTCACCATGTGAATAAACTGTCAAATTGTGTCAATTGTAGAGTATATAGTCATCTATCTATTCTTAAATCGATGTTCATTTATGCCTATCCGTATCTCTTAGATGACTAAAATAATCCATGATTTCCATAAGTTACCAAGTTGTGATCCAAAGTCAGTTTTCATTTCGCTTGTCCATAAATTGAGATGGAAGAATCTAAACATCATGTTACAATTGTTTGGTTTTTGAAAATCCTAATCTATTGACATAAAAAAAGAAGATAAAACCAATTCAAAAAATATCAGGTAGATACACATTTAATCATTTAAAGAAAAATTTATTGAATATATTATTTAGTTAATCATGTTTACTCAATATTAATTAAATTATTAAAGATTCAACATAATTTTTTGTTAATAAAACCAATTAATATTCTTATGCTAGATTTACTAATTGATTTATATTAAATTATGATTTTTTTTAAGGAAATAGCAAACCATTTAAATCAATGTGTTAGGCGGAGCACATAATTTAGAATCTCATTCAAGGTATCATATTTGGATTTAAGATCAATGTATCTAAGAACTAATTTTCATATTTTAAATTTATTACGAAAAATATGTTCTCATTATATTTTTCAATAATGAATCTTATAAAAATCTTTGAAATATAATTATAGATTATAAATTAGATCTAGATAATATACTTTCATATTTTAAATCTATTACGAAAAATATGAAAAATATGTCGTTAATATATTTTTCTATAAGAACTTTTGTTGCAATCATGAATGAAGAAATAAAAATTAATTAATTTTATAAAAATATTTACCTAAGTTAATATTTCACAAGTATAACAACATAAATAATATCTCATAGTATTTTTCAGCCAAACATGCTTATATTTAATAAAAGATCAATAAACTAAATATAATATCCAAATAGTATATAAAATTAATCATGAAAATAAAAAAAAAGTTTAAAATTGATACATCAAAAGTATCCTTCAAAGTACAAATTTTTAGTATGGATATGTATCTAAAAAACCTCTAAACAAATATTCCTATAATGATTATTGAATAGAAAAATACCATATAAAACCAAGAAATTTAAACCTAAAAACTATAACAAAATTCTGAGAGATTTTGCCGTGAAACCCAAAATTGTTCTTGAGATGGTGTGTCTAAAATATTAGGAGGGGTTTTTATGGTTGGAAAAACACTAAGAAAATGAGATAAAAGTGGATCGTAAGGCCGTGTGTCGTGGAACACTTCTATCACAGCTGTGGCATGCATTGATTTTGGATATGCTCAATTATGATCCGATAGTCTCGCACCGGGGCACATACTAATCACTGCTATGTCCCACGTTAAGTTGCATTTATTCAACTTCTTTTTGTTTTACTCTTTTACCGGCTTGGTTGTTACATGTATAAAGGCTTACATATATTATCTTTTAATTCTTCTTATTTGCAATTAAGTACTTTTAGATACAACTCTTCAAATGTTCTATCATTAAATCATTTTGAAGTAAAAAATACTTGAAAAATAACAAAACATACTTATGATTTTGAAAACATAGATTGTTAAAATAAAGATAAAGTTATGCAAAAACAAATTTATTTTGACACTAAATTGAAAATAAATCGTGTAATATTTAGTGTTTTTGAAGCAGTCATCAGTGACTAATGACAATACACACAAGTTGGAATGAACAAAATTGTCAAAATTCTATAATTTATGTACACATTATGACGAGATACTCTCAGGTCCAAATTGGTATTTCTGGGATTTTGATGCATGTTACAGTGAGACACTATCCATGCTGCAACACAAGGCTCTCGGGTTTGCTTGCTTTTTTGAAGATTTATGCATGCCATGACCCAACCTTTTTCACCCCACACATGATCTTCGTGGTTGCATTCGAATAAAAAAAATCAGCATGCATTGTAGCACATGAAAACTCATGGCGTAGCCTACTTGAGTACAAAATATTGCCATAAGCCTTGTATCCCATATTTTAACCTATAAATACAACTCTAACCCTTCTTAAACACATATCATTCAGCTACACACTAGCCACCAGCTCCCATAGACATTACACACAATCCATAACAGATACTAAGAGAAAAAATCTCAATTATAAAGAAGGTTCAAGGATTTGAAGATTGTAATGATAGCTCATTTATATCTGGAATCATCTTTATCAAGAAGACTAATTTTATTGTTATATATTTTATTTCACTTTGTAATATGATGTCTTTTGTAGTTGAATTAAATTTTATTAATTTAACTATGATGGCTAATTTTGAAATATGTGAATTTAGTTTACGCTTTCAATGATTTGAATAAATAAGAGTGAAGATTCCCATACGTAGGAACAATTACATGAAGGCCATTTGTTCTTCCAACTCAAATAGATAACTGGAACCTAGATAAAGGGTGGAAAAGCCAAATTATAGAATCTTTTTGTGAGCTCTATATCGATTCGATCAAGCAGGTCTAATAACGTGAATTCAATAAAACAAATAGCAGATGCAACAATAATAATTTGTTGAATACATACTAGTGATAGTGTGCCTCATAGGCTCCTGTCTAGATTAGCAACATGCATATATTACAAACAATACTTAGCTTGTGATACAAGCATGCATATCGAAAAGTTGAAAGGATTTTCAATCACTTTAGTACCTCATATATGAAAACATATTCGATAAATGGTGATTGTAGTTTCACAGCAAGCAATCAAACATACATAACAAACTCTAATAAAGAAACTGAGACATGGAACACATCCAGGGTAAGAAGATCCATACTCTTTCGAAACTCACACCAATCATGTATATAGATAAAAGGCATATTATACTAACACATGATATAAACATGCATGTCTATAGAGAAGGAGTCTAACACACAATACATAATCAATTTAAGGAGATAATGGCTCCTTAAGGACTCAACCTAACCTCACAATCATCGGAGATAAAAACACTTGATAGATAATCATAATTGAAATATAAATTAATACATAAAGGCAGTATAATAAAGCATCATATATAGAACTCAGTAAATAGAAAGCAAGTGATAAATATTAAGAGCTTAAACTTTAGTATGTAGAGACATACACCATTTAAACTTTGATTGTACTAGCCACACATTCAAGCATGCATAACTGCAGATATAAAGAGGTAAACCCACATAGGAACCCTATATATATGATAACATCCTCCGGTTTCTTAAGGAAACCACTTAGCAGTAAACAATCCACTAAATAATAAATCAGTTACAACTATGAAATAAATGAAACAATTATTACCTTTTTCAGTTAAGACCTCCATCCTAATGGCCTATTGTTGTTCTTGTTTGCTGCCTTTACAAAAACCTATTTTGACTCACAAACTTAGCATATCTCTAGAGCCAACACCACCCAATGTGGTGTGATTGGAAACCAATGATCAATAATGAGTGACATGCACAAACAATAGAACCACCCTTGAATATGAACATCCAATAAAAAACCAAAGACACACAGTCCACCAAAAACCACCAAGAGACACACAGTCCAAGATGTGAAATCTCAAAGAATTTAACTTTGCTCACTATCACAAAGAGGTTCTCACACATTAAAAGTTGGACAAAGGAAACTACTAGCTGAAATACGACTCATTTTATAAAAACCACTTGTAAACACCACCTCAAGTACTCATCGTTCACAAGCACAGTTTTGCTCACACAATCATGAATCACTAATATCAAATAACACATAAGGTATTAGTGATCCAAAAAAATAAAGAATGAGATGTCAATTTGATAGAACTCCGCTTCATTTTTTAGATAGAAAATAAGAAGAAATGAGGGGATATTTATAGAACTCGAATAAGCCACCTCACCAAGGGTGGTAGCAAGGGTGGTGGCAAGCTTGGTGGTGAGATGTTAAAAAGTAACATTTTTTTGTTCCAAAAATTGTTAAGTATTTTTCATAAATACCTGCACCAAAAATGAATCAAAAACATAAGTGACAATGTTGGCTCGCTTCCATGCTCTCTTGTCAAAATCCAATACTCTACTTAGCATGCACACTATAAAAACCACCTCTGTGATGTGTGTAAACATGCTTGAGTGTACCTAAATATATGCTTGTGTATATTACTGATCTACAATAACCTATTTTACACAGAGGAGGACAAATACACTTAGTAAGAATAAAACAGGAATCGTGTTTTGCACATGGAAAGCTAACACACAAACACAAGTATAATTGGACTTACAAAGAGTTTTATTTATTTCTTATTCATGTTTTGAAATATTTAATTATAAATTATTGATAGACCAAGTCTTCATTTATTATTAAAGAAAATATTTTAGAATTAAGCATTAGAAACATCATCTATGCTTAATTTTGCATTAATAAATGAGAGCTTAATTTAATTTCTTTTATTAATTTCAAGCCCAACCAAAAAAGTTGTTGATTAACTAATGTTAAATTAGATGGATAAAAATATCTTTAATTATAAATTAATGGTGGACTAAATTTTGATTTATAATTAAATAATATATTTACTTTAGATTTATCAATTAAATAATTTCAAGTTTGATTAAAGAAGTTATTAATTAATTGAAGATATTGGTTTATATATGTTCCTTAGGTTGCTAATTAATCAGCTTCAAGTCCAACCTAAATAGTCATTGATTAATTGAGAATTGTATGGGCTCACCATGACAGTGAGAGTTCGCTTATTTAAAAGAAAAAAACTAATAAATCTAAATTATTATTTGAAAATTTTAATCTGTTCTTTCGTTGAAGGGTTATGATTACTAAAATCCCTCATTTTTCCATCATCATATTATTGGCTATAATTTAATTTATTTGCTATTATTTAGTTTACATGCAATCTTAATTATGAAATTAATTTACAATTTACAGTTATTTTCTCTAATCCAACAAGTGATAGAATGTTTAGGAATTATTTTTCTTAATTAATTTGAGAAATAATTTAAATTTTTTAAAAAATTAGTCAATTCTTTTAGAGATTTACCTCGGGATAACTTATTATTAGTCCACTAGTGAGCAATTAAAATTTGTGCATCTATTTTTGGTACTTTTTCCAGGGAATTGGAATTTTAAATTATTTATTTGTTTTCTTTTTAGTTATTTTTCATTTTTTTGTGATTATCTTTTTATTTCTATGATTTTGTTAATATTTGTGTTTTATTATTTTTTATTTCAATTAATTTTGTTTTTTTTTGTTATTTATTTTTATTCTTTTATTCTATTTTCATTTTTCTATTATTTATTTATTTTATTTTTTATTTTCGGGTGCTTGCATTTAATTATCGCTTTACATTGGTATAAGTGAGGTAGATGATCCATTGGAAATCAGCTCATAACTTTTATAGATAACATTAATAGATTTAAAGAGTACTATAGAAAGCTCAACAAACTTTTTTCTAAGCTAATAATTAAGCTATCACTAATGCTTATTTTAGAACCTTTAAACATGGGAGATGCTTTAGCAAAGGAAATTTCTATGAAGAAGTATGCGAAGCTAATCATTAGCACTGCTACTACGTATATACAGTTGGGAGAGGTTGCCAAAAATTATGAATTAAAACAAATTCATTATCCTAAGTTTCCTTCCTTCTATAGAATTTCTATGAAGATTCTTAGTTTTTCATTAGAAATTTCTACCAAACTATACAAACATTCTTATTAAATGGATTAAATAAATGCCAACTAAAAATAAGGTGTTTCGCATACATGCTCAAAGATAGAGAGCTAAGGTGTGCCTAATGAAATTTTTACCAAGTTTTTGGATAACTTGAGAGGAAGTTTATAATAAATTTATGAAAAAATTTATATTCTCTTCAGAAAACTTCTTGACTTTAGAACAAAAATTACAACATTCTCTCTCAAATACAAGGAGAACCATTCCATGTTGGTTGGGTTAGGCTCAAATTACTTTTCACTTAGTACCCATATCACCACTTCTCATTGCAGCTATAAAATAATTCTTTTATGATGGGTTGATACAACATTGGCAATTCACAGTCGATAATGCTACATATGATGCTATAGAAAAAAAAACTACTTTAGAGACTTATGATCTCTATGAAACGTTGCCAATTCCTAATAAAAGAGTGCTAGAGTGAAGAGAGTAGGAATTCATAGGCTTTGACATGAAAATGTTTACGCCACTTGCAGAATAGAAAGTTATACTTCTAACCACTAAGGAAACTCTAAATAGAGAAGAATATGGAATATGTAGTAATTGTAGGCATGGTGCTAACATGTGTCCATATTGAAGAGAACCAATTATAGGTCCTAAACAAGTTAATGCTCTTGAGGGTTATCAAACTAGACCAAGGAATGATCTTTATAAAAACACTTATAATCAGGGATGGAGAAATCATCCCAAATTTGTTTTATGGTAAACAACCCTACCTATGCCATGTACCAAAATCATATGAAAGGCTAGTAATTCAACCAAAACATACCATATAATCCTCTAAATACACCAACCTTACAAGAAAACTTGAATGCTTTAATTCAAGTTAGAAAAGACAACCTAATGAAAACCAATCAAAGATTGGATTTTTTGGAGGCATTAATGAAAAAAGAAGAAGTGCAAGTGGGGAAACTAGCTAAACATGTACAAAAGCAAGCAAGAGAAAATTTTCTTGGTCAAAAGGAATATGTGAAGGCCATTGCAGCCCTTCACAATGCTAAGCTATTAGATACTGAGTTTCTTGATTTTTCTAATTATTTACTTAATCATGCAGGGAACATAAGTAATTTTCAAGCTACCTCTAAAGATCCTGGAAGCTTTAATGTTAATATCATCATTGGTGATAAAAGAAGGTAAATGCTATGTTTTATCTAAGGGCAAGTATAAATTTAATGCTTTATTCATTACACTTGCAATTAGGAGTGGAGAACCTGAAACTTACAACCATGTCCATACAATTAGTTGGCAATTATATAATATATCCAAAGGTAGATGACTTAATGGTATAGATAGAAAATCTTTTCAATTTTGTAGATTTTGTGATTTCAGATGTGTAAAATACCCCACAAATGGACAATGAGAACAACATACTTCTTGGTAGGCCATTCATGGGCTCTACCAAGACAATTTTTGATGTCTATAATGGGATTCTAACAATTAAAATATTAGGAAAGACTTCACATTTTCAAGCACACTTAGACATAGACTCGTTGAAAATTGGGACCTTAAGTAAATCAAAGTCTATAAATCGTAGCCTCTAGTAGCATCTAGGTAAGACATTAAACTAGTGCTTGATGAGTGGCAATCCATCGTTTTAGGTAATATTATTATTTTTAAAAAATTTATTTATTAGTAGTTAATTTACTATTTACTCATTTTGAATGCTTTTATGAATAAATACATAGTTAGAAAACATTGAGGACAATGTTCAGTTTAGGTTTAGGGATGCAAATAAGAACAAAAAAAATTTGATTCAAAATTATCATACTTTTTGTTAATTTAAGGTGATTGTTTAAGTCTATGCATATTTTGTTTGATGTCTTAATCATGTTCAATTATTATTATAAAAGTTAGTTCTATTCATAGTTTATGTTTCATGCTTGGATGTTGAAATTGAGATGAACACAAATTTAGTGCATAGGAATCAAATAAAGGATACTACCTTGTGAGATTATTCCAATATCATTTTATTTTGACTGATAATCTTTCTTCGACCCTTTTAAATACTTTTCCTATTATTTAAATTGTTAGATGATCTCTATAAGTTCTATATTAAATATTAGAATTTTAAGCATCTAATGAATTATTATTTATTTATTTTCATTACTTTAATTAAATGATTTGAGTAGAAATTTAAAGTTTGTGCCAATCTTCTTTTCATGCTTGACTTTGGTAGAAAAGATAGTATAGGATTCCCTTAGAAAAGAAAACAATAGAATCAAAATAGCCATTCATCATTATATATACGATGCACAAAATTTGTATTAAAAAATAGCTTGCAAGTGCACAAATCACTTTGTAAAAAACAATAAATATACTTCCAAAGTCGGTCTAAGGAGGAACTACATGCTTTTAAATAATTCAATAAAACTCTTAAAGATGAAAATAAACCTAAATATTCTATCATAATTGTGTGGGTTTGAAAAGTTTAAACTATTAACACAAAATAATAAAAGAATAGAAGATAAATAAGCTCACACAAATTATAGGGAGACATGTAATTAATAAATAAATGGAGAATTAATAATATATTTAGCTACTTGGTTATGTTTAGTAGAATTAATTAGGTTAATGGAATCTAAATCCAAATTATTGATTCTTTCTTATATGTATAAATAACACCTTTTGTTGGGTCACTATTCGTTATTAATTAAATCACTTAATATCTTCGTTTTGGTCATTAGTTAATTTAATTAAATTATGACTATTTTCTAAGAAATTATCAAATCATTTAACTTGTTACATTTGGTCAGACTGACAATTTAAATTCTTGTTCAAGTTGTCTAAATTAGATTTTAGATTCATGTATTTGAAATCTAACTTTCATATTTTAAATCTATTATGAAAAATATATCGTCAATATATTTTTCAATAATAAATCTTGCAAAAATTCTTTGAAATAAAATATAATTCTAAATTAGATCTAGATTGATATATGTGAAATCTAATTTTCATATTTTAAAGCTATTATGAAAAATATATCATCAATATATTTTTCATAATAAACTTTGTAAAAATCTTGAATAGAAAATAATGTCTTTAATAATTATTAAAAATATTCACCTAAATAATCCATACAAACATATCAACATAACTAAAATCTCATTATCACAATTAACCAGACATGCTAAAAAAATGATGAGTAAATTATTTATAACAAATTCAAGAAATACAATATTATTTATTAAAAAGAAATAATAATACATAAATGATTTATAACCAACATATAGATGGATGAAGGTTTCTTATCCCCACAGAAGATGTATTAAACTTCACAATATTCCCAAATTTCTGTAATGATTTCATATTGCCTGATCTACAATAACTCTCAATTATTGTCTCTTTATTTGTGATAATCTAATCTAAACTTTTTATAAGCTAAACATAAAAATGAATTATGTAACTCTCGAGAAACTTGAAAGAAAACAACAAAAGCTAAAACTAAAAAGAATTGATGATGATCATTTGTTGTTGAGATATTTGTAGAAGAGGTGAGGATCCTCTATATAGCTAAAGAAACGCCGAGAAAAATGGAGAAAATAATGAATTGTGAGAGAATTATTAGCACACATTGTGGCCCATTTTTATCCATGTCATGACCTATGCCTACTTTGGTACATGTGAAATCACCATCCAAGAAGGTAGCATCATGGTATACATTTTCTACCATCATGGCTAGCATTGAAATCTTTCAAAATAAATCATAACGTCAATCATGACATATATATATATGTTTAGTGAGTATGTGAATGAGTTCTTGTTATCATTGATCACCAAATGTAAGGAAAAATGTAGTGCATAGATCAAGACACTCACTTACACGATGAACACTAAATCAAAATAAATCTAGTTATAAAAATAGATAATTTTTGTGTACCAAAATCGTATTTGAAGTTTATTTTAATGTTAGAAGAATTATATTTCCTTTATTAACATTTTTTAAGTTTTCAAATAACAAATTTTAAGTGAACTAAAATAAAACCAAGAAATAAACAACTAAACAAAAATTTAGAAATAAACAATGAAAACAATCAAACTAACATGCTTACCAAGGATCAATTAAGCATAAAATAAAAGTATCTAGGTGAATAAGAGAGACGATCAGTTGACCAAAAAAAAAAAGCAATCTTTTCTCATTAAAATTTTTCTGAATTTTTGTTTCTTAATATTTTTGGATTTGGGCACAATTAACTTAGTTTTCTTTGGTATATTCTTAGACTTGCCTTTATTTTTATTATTAATCATTAGTGAATATGCAACATGCATGTATTGATGATAATTAATTCTAAAATTTTGAGCATGAAAAACATAGTTAAAATGAGGAGATGTCACAAGGAATCTACAATTAGGCTTGATATGACTTCTTCTACCACGGTTATGACAAATAGGTATAGATTTAATATGTTTTTCAATTATAGGTGTAACTATACTTTTTGTGTATAATAAGTAACATTAGGTGTAGGGTTAGAAGGCCTTACCAATGCAGTCTTTAATGTTGAAGGTACAACATGTGAAGAGGACATGTTTGTGGGTTTTACAAACTTAATTGATTTTGAAAGGGATGGCTTAGTGTGCTCAACTACATAGCTTAGCTTTCTCTTATCTCCAAAATATTTTTCAAAATCAAGAACCTTTTTTAGCCTTCCAGCTCTTATGGTTAACCTTTTCATAGCTTCCTTAGATTGTTCAAGTTCCTACATCAGATTCTTGTTTTCCCATTTTAGACTTGCAAGACTTGAATTTAGATCATCAATACATTTAGATAATTCAATTTTTTTCCTAGCATGCCGGAATTTGTTTCGAAGGATTTTAGTTTCCCATTCAGTTTAGTTACTTTTACAAGTAACATATCCTTTTCTTTCTTACATCCTACTAAATCTATAAACAATTCATCAAGGCCATTAACATTAAATTTGTTCTGTAGGAATTTAGAGTCACTCTCCTTATTGTCTAAATCAATATTAGATTTATTGGAATATCCACAAGTTGTTGTAGTAAATTACAAAAAGATAGTGTCATTGTTTTCTAATTCAACTGGATTATCGTTGTTACTTTTAGAGTTAGTAAGTGTAGCATTTAAGACTCTTCCAATTGTTTTCTTCTTATTGGCACAATTATCTATAAAATTACCATAACCCATACATTCAAAACATTGAGGTATAGTGGGCTTAGATTTCTTACTATCAGAATACATAGGTTTGAGTTTTCTCAGATTCTAATCCTTTAGGTGACTTGATTTTCCTTTATTTTGAGGATTCTTTCTATTGAAGATTTTCTTTATTCTTCTAACTATTAGTATCAATTCTTCATTGTCATTGTAACCATCTTCAATCAATATGGTTTCGAAAGTGATACCTTTGTTTTTTTAGGAGTTTGAAAGCTCATCTCAAAAGTTAGAAGGGAGCCAACTTGCTCCCCAATTTTGGTGGTGTGAATATCTTTGCTTTCGTCAATAGAAGTGACCTTTGCATGCAAGAGATCTAGTAAAGAATAGAGAATCTTTCAAACCAACCTGGATTTCTCAATTTTCTCACCAAGATTAGTAGATGAGTTAGAAATATCACATAATTTAATATAAAATTAAAAAAAGGTTTCAAACTCTTCCATTGTAAAATTTTCAAACCTAGTACCTATCATGTGAAGTTTTGTTTTTTTTACTTGAGTGGTCCCCTAAAGGGAAACCTCTAAAGTATCCCAGGAACCTCGGTGGTTTTAACAATAGATATATGACAAAATCCATTGGTAGAAACAGTAATAAAGATAGCATTTACACCTTTTTTATTCTAGTTACTACCAATCTTATATTCAATGGTCCATTCATTCCTAAGCTTAAGAATGACAACATTATCTTTGTAAATTGTAGGTCATTCTCAACCATTAATAATAGAGTTTCATACATTCTCATCTATAGAATGTAGAAAGCTATCATAAGAGCCTTCCAATATAGATAGTTAGACCCATCAAATAAGAGAGCACAGGTTGTAGACGAATCTTTCTCAAATGATCCACAACAAGGTCCTAGGAAACACTAAGTATATATTGTGATCCACTTTGATACCAATTTAAAGTTTTTAATTATAAATCTAATTAAATAGAAGAGGTGAATAAGTAATTAAAAAATATTCCAAATTAATAATTTCACAAAAAGGCCTTGGGTTGATAGTTGACCGCGAAGAGTAACCATCAATAATGTACTACTAGTTTGACCTTTCATTGGGCCCATTAGGGAGCTATAAATAAAATAGTGCAAAAATAAAAATTGACACATGAGATATTTAGGTGGAAACAACCTAGGCCACCAAAATGACCTAAGAAGAAAACCATCGATCCACTAAACCACCTAACTATCTACTATGAAAATAAGGTTTAATTACAGGTCAGGACTTAAACTACCCTCCAAAACAATGCTCCCAAGCAATCTACTTACAATTTGCTACTTTCGATAATAGTCTCCATGAGAAAGGTGTTCAGATCTTGACCAACATTCCAATAAACTCAAGTCACACGAGTTATCGAACCCATTCAACTGGCACCTGAAACGTTAACACAAAAATACAAGTGCAAGGTGTATCCTAGAGCATATTAAACAATAAAAAATCCGAGCTAGTATGATCACAAATAATTTAGGCTTTCTAATCTATAAGACACAACCAAAAAATATTTGATAGATTAAGAGACATTATATTCTTTAAATATTAGATATTAAATTGCTAATGCTAGGTTAAGGTCTAATTACAAATCTGTCCATTTAATAGTTCACAGAGTAGTAAATAGCAAGGACAATATTTTGTAACTAACAAGTTTGGCTTAAGTAAATAATTAGGTTATAAGCTAAAGCCCTCATTATGTGATCAATCTAGATCAAGCTTGATTGATTGAACTAATAAGGTCGATCAATTGAAACCCTTTTTGATCAATCTAGGAAATGATTAATAAAAACCAAGACTAGGTAGATTGAACCCAAAATTTTGATCGATCTACCTCATATTAAAATCAATTTTGAGAGGACTTAGATCATAATAGATCAATGCTTATTGATCTACCTCCTTGATCGATCCATAAATTACTTGATTGATTGTAACCTATATACTAGAGGTTCTTATGTGTCTAATATGAAATCTAACGTGCATAAGAATAGAAGTATACATGAAATATGTTGTTTTGAAGATTCATAGTTTCTTTTGCTTTAATATTGACATTGAAGGACTAGCCTAGAAACTAAATTACATTTAAATGTTTTTTTACGAATATTGCTAACATTCATAAACCTTATAATAAAAAATCCAAGAAATATAACATTTTTTACTAAAAAGAAATAAGAATATAGATTGGATTTATACTCAACAGATAGATGGACGGATGTGTCTTGCTCCATAAAAGAGGTATTAAAATCCATAATATTCCATAGATTTGAGTATTTTGTATCGCCTTATTTGGAATAATTCACTATTACTACCTTTTTATTTGTTATAACCTAATATATACTATTTATAAACTAAACATAAAAATAAAATATGTAACTATCAAAAACATGAGAGAAACTTGAAAGAAAACTACTAAAGCTAAAACTCAAAAAAACTAATGATGATTAGTTGTGTTTTGTATATTTTATAATTGAAGAAATTCTAAGAAAAAGGAAGAAAATAGCTTATCATGAGAGAATTATTAACGTGCACATGGCCCATTTTTATCCATGACATGGCCCACATCTATTCTGGTATATGTGAAATCACTATTCGAGAAGGTAGCACCATGGCACACATTTTCCATCATCATGGCCCGTGTGGATATACATATCTCCAATTCCTTTGTGTTTCACTCCTTATAAACTTGATTGGATTTACATGTAAGGCTAACATGTATTTTTTCTCTTTATTCTTCTAGGCTGTAAATAAGTACTTTTAGGTACCATTCTTCAACCATGTTTATCATTTTAGTCAATTTGAAGTTACAAATACTTAAAAAATAACAAAACATACCAATTATTATAAAGAACTTGATTTTCTAAAATAATGGTACAAGTATGCAAATTCATATATATTTTCAACATTAAAGTGCAAATAAATCGTGTAATATTAGTACTTTTCATGCATTCATCAATATACATGAGTCTATTCTTTAAAAAAATATAAAATAAAAATATGAAAAAAGCGAGAAAGGAAAAACAGTTTAACTAAACACTATAACCCTAAATTCTGAAAATTAGTGATTTGGTTATTATATAAAAAAATTGGAATAATATCTTGAAGTCAAAAAGAATTTTCATTTATCTATAGGCACATACTTGATATTTTTACTTAATTATTTTGATTGAAGTATGATATTCATAATGTAATATCTTTATAATCCTAGTGTTTGATTCAAATATGCACATTTCATCCTTTCTTGTTTATAAACATATACGAACCTTTTTGCTTTATTCTTTACATAACTTTTATTTGCATATATTTTGTTGAGTGTTTGAACCCATAGGATCAATGTGATATTAGGAGTATATCTTGTAAGGATTAGAGTCAAAATTAATTCTAAATTTTAACACTAAGTTTGGGTGAATCAATGTTGATATGTTCTAGTAATGAGGTATGAATTTGTGATGTGTAATTGATTTACATAACGAACCTTGATCCTATAAGATGTTGGATGAACTTTTGCTAGAAAATTTTAATTATATATGAACTAAAAAGAAACTAAAACATGATAATTTTAGTAGTTTTGTTTTTTGTTTTGTTATTAATCTTTTTAGTTTTCATTTTTGCATGATAGGATGTTTGTGGGTACCATCATTAGAAGCCCTTACAAGACTTTAGCTCATCTACTAGGATCACCTAGAAAACAAAACTTGTTGTATACGCTAAGTATAACCTTATCAATCTAAAGAAATAATTTAGGTTAGTAAGTTTAGTAATTTGCTTTAGTTTTAGTTTTACTTGAGTACTAGCAAAATGTAAGTTTTGGGATATTTAATGAACATAATTTAGATATATTATTTGTGATGTTTTTAAGTATTTATTTTATGTTTTATTTTACTTTTATATTATTTTGGAGGGTATTTATATGTTTTGTAGTTTAAAGTGCTTTATAGAATAATTCTAGGCATACATGAAGAAAAAGAGGGGAAACAATGTAATTAATGGCATGGAAAAATTCCCTTGGGTTCAAACTAGACGTCGTTGGATTTCAATGTGGGCCATGATAAGGCATTATCCATGCCAAAATGCAAGGCTCTTAGATTTACTTGTGTTTTTAGAAGATTAGTGCATGCTACAATCCAACCTTTTTTAACCTATGACATGGTTCTCTCGGGTTGCATTCAAAGAAAAAAAAATTAGCCTGCATCACGGTGCATAAAAACTCATACCACAATATGAATATAAAATATTGCTAGGAAACCTAATACCCATTCCAAACATGCTTATCCCCTATTTTATTCGTTACACACCATCCATATACAGATACAAGAGAAAACATCTCAATTGTAAAGAAGATCCAAGGATTTGAAGAAGATAGTGACATCCCATTTAAGAATCTGGAATCATCTTTATCAAGAGGAATAATTTTATTGTTATATCTTTTATTTTTCTTTGAAATTTGATGTTTATTGTAGTTGAATTAAATTTTTTTATTTTAACTATGGTTGGCTAATTTTGTAATATGTGATTTTAGTTTTTGCTTCCAATGATTGGAAGAACAATTTTATAGTTTGGATAAATAAGAGTTTTATTTATTTATTGTTCATATTCTTAAAATATTTAATTATAAATTAATGGTTGACCAAGTCTTGATTTATAATTAAAGAAAATATGTTAGAATTAAACATAAGAGACATCATCTATGCTTAAGTGTACTTAATGAATGAGAGTTTAATTTCATTTTATTTTCAATGTCAAGCCCAACCAAGGAAGTTATTGATTAACTAGGATTAAATTGGATGGTTAAAAATATCTTTAATTATCAATTAATGATGGATCAAAACTCGATTTACACTTAAAAATATATTTACATTCGGTTTATAAATTTTAAGCCTGACCAATAAAGTTATTAATTAGGAATATTAGTGTATATATTGTTCTTAGTTTTCCAATTAATCAATTCAAGCTCGACCCAAAAAGTCATTAATTAATTAAGAATTGTGTAGACTCAACATAAATGTGGGGTTCACTTATTTAAAAAGGCAAAAAATCAATAAATCTAACTAATTTAGGAAATAATTTAACTTTTTAAAATAACCTGTAAATTCCTTTAAAAACCAACCTTAGGGTAACTTATCATTAGTCTACTAGTGATTCATGCACTTGCAAGCAATTAAAAATTTGTACATCAATCTTATCCAATATTTTAAGACATGTTAAAGCTATCGAAGAACATTAAATAAAAAGATAAGTGCTAGCTTTACAAGTTGGCTTGAGGTTAAATAAATATTTTAAAATAAAAATCTCAAGCTCTATAGATCGAGCTAGAACTCCATTGATTGATCAATCATAACTTGTGCATCAAAATTTAGTACCAAAAATAATTTCAAGTGTTGTAAGCATGTGTTGGTGAATGCACGAGTTCAATACAATGTGTCATAGATATAAAGGATATACCTGAAGTACAATTATCCAAACATTTAACGTTTCTAGGACTTTGCTTAATAGACTTGATAAAGAGTCTATAGACATGATTACATGCAAAAAATTTGTGCACAAAAATAGCAACACTCGTAGACCTTACAAACTTCAAGATTAGTTGAAGTCCTAGAGTCTTTCAATAGAAATCATAAACTTCAAGTTTAACAAATATGTATGTTCATGAGTGTGTGAATAAGTTCATATTAAGATCAATTATTACATATAAAACTAATGTGTGCATACAAGTCAAAATTGTATAATGATTTATACGATAAAAATAAAAATGATCAGAGCCACTATAGAAAAGGTTGTATGTGTTTTTGTTTAAGACCATTACCTTGTTGGCCTAAAATGATTCTACTCATCATCATTTTTCAAAAAACAATTAACAAATAAAAAAAATAACATAGATGCAATCAAATGAAATTACTTACATAGGATCATTTAAGTACTAAAAATAAGTACATAGGTAAACAATAAGTGATGATCAAGTAATAAAAAAAAGACAATCTTTCCTAACTCAAAATTTCTTTAATTTTGGTTTCTTTTTGTCTTTAGGTTGGAACTCAACTACCCTTTGCTTCATAGGCATGTTCTTCGACTTAGCATTACTTTTTTACATTCATCCTAAAACAAGATGCAATATGCTTGGTAGGATGATGATAATGAGTCCTAGAATTAAATGTATTGATTTTTGCTTGCATTTTTGAACATACAACTTCATGCTTTCTAGTATAATTATTGGATATACTATGCATATATGGATGATAATAATAAGTCCTATAATTAGAAGGTTGGAAGGAATTATTAACATGCACAACAACCAACAAAAATCTAAATTGGGCCTAATATGACATTTTCTACCTCAATGATGATAAACTTAATAGTTTTTGCTACCATAGGTGTAATGATTGTTTGTGCATAATTAGTAACAATATGAGTAGATTTAGAAGGTCTTACAAATATAGTCTTTGATGTTGAAGGTGTGGAACTTTCATTCTTATAATCAAGGCTATGAGTATCACTATGTGAATTACAAGGCTAAGTTTTTTATCCAAGTGTCGAGCCTTAATGGTAATTCTCTCTACTGCTTTATACGACTCTTTGAACTCTTGCACCATTTTTTTTATTATATGCAGTAAGATTATTATTTTCTCCCTTCAAATCTATAATATATTCAATGTATTATTTTTTTCTTTCAAAATATTTTTTATTCTTTTAATTTATTTGAAAAGATTTCATGTGTCTCAAGTTATTCATTTAATTTTTCTCCTTTTCATTTAAATTGGAATTCTTTTTTATAAATCTAAGATATTTAAAAACTAGTTCTTTAGAACTTTTAATACTATATTTAGAGGGAAAAGAAAATTTAAGCTTATCATCATCTGAGCTATCACCCTCAATAAAATGATCCATAATAAAATTACCTAGGAACAACATTAAGCATATCTAGTGTTAGCTCTAATACCGATTGAAAATTTAAGTTACAGATCTAATTAGCCTAGAGGAGTCAAATAAATAATTTTGGTAATTATGACTAATTAAAAATTATAGTGTCCATACAAGCAATCATGTATAAACAATAGAATGTATAAATAAATATAAATACGACACAAGATATTTTATGTGGAAACAACTTAGGCCACATCAATGACCTAAGAGGAAAACCATTGATCCACCGGACCAACTAACTATCAACTATGAAAATCAATGTTGAATTATAATTCCAAGTCTTCGAGTACCCTTTATTGATAAAGCCCACAATGTAATATTCTAATGAGTCTTCACTCCTTTCACAGCCTCCATAAGGTATGTGTATGAATCCAGACTAGCGTTCCAATATACACGAGTCCAACTAGCAATCAAACCCCTTCAACGATTACCTGAAAAGTTAGCACAAATAGATGGCTTTCAATAAGAAACAAATCCTAAACTAATAGATTTAGAAAATAAATCAATGGATAAAATGTATTGGAACCCTAGAACAACTATTTGAGAGCAAGATCAATAAAAATAACTTGTATTAACCTAAATAATCAATTCAATAAAGTATGACCACAAATATGAATAATTTATGATAGAAATAGAAAGTCCTAAGAAGAAGAAGAATAAGCTATATGATCATGAAATCCTATAGATTTGTGCTCTTCAAAATTATGTGTTGTGTGGTACTACAAAACAATAAGTAATGAGTTTTATTTAGAGGAAAAATTAAAACCCTAATCCTATGTAATTGATAAATATTCTTTCTATTTCAATTAGAATTAGTAATATCCATTAATAAACAAGAATCCTATTTATAGAATAATTCTTTTGTAGTTTAATTGATATTTTTGGCTATCCTTTAGGCTATAATTTAGCCTATATTTTAGACTATATCTTATCTAATATTTTAGCCTATATTTTAGGACATATTTTAAAAATATTGATGCATATTAAATAAAAAGATAAGTGGTAACTTCAAAAGTTGGTTCGAGATTAAGTAAAGATATTAAAATAAAAAATATCGAGCTTGATTGATGAACTAGGAACTAAATCGATTGATTAACGATAATTTGTAAACCAAAATTTAGCACCAAAAATAATGTCAGGTATCGTGAACATGTGTTGATGAATGCACCAGTATTATACTGTTTTTGATAGTTATATAATATATACTTGAAATACGACTATCCAAAACTTTAACGTTTCTTTGACTTTGCTTGATGGACTTGATAACAAACCTAAAAACATGATTACAGGAAAATATTTTGTCCACAAAAATATTCAACACTCATAAACCTTACACATTCATTATAGTCAAATAATAAGGCCGTAAACTGGCCAAACGAAAGAGAAACATAATAACTCTATGGAGTTTCCTCCCTATCCAAGTATCATTTACATAAGTAAAACATCGTGTTTGAGTTTCTGTGATAACTTGCTAGGTGAACTTTCTTGAATTGGCCTAATTTAGGAGGCTGAGGTCCCGTAAACTTAGGCCCTCTTTCTCTAGTAGGTGACAATAATCCTTTCAAAAACCCTGAACCAATTTATGTTTA